>CM055902.1:54807901-55407901 GCA_029582155.1 Panopea generosa
TTAAGGTCAGCACATTGAACACCATTGTATTAGCCTTGTCAATAAGCCTTAAGGTCAGCACATTGTACATGATTGTATTAGCCTTGTCAATAAGCCTTCAGGTCAGAACATTGTACACGATTGTATTAGCCTTGTCAATAAGCCTTCAGGTCAGCACTTTGAACACGATTGTATTAGCCTTGTCATTAAGCCTTAAGGTCAGCACATTGTACACGATTGCATTAGCCTTGTCAATAAGCCTTCCGGTCAGCACATTGTACACGATTGTATTAGCCTTGTCAATAAGCATTCCGGTCAGCACATTGTACATGTCTGTATTAGCCTTGTCAATAAGCCTTTAAGTCAGCACATTGTACACGACTGTATGAGCCTTGTCAATAAGTCTTCCGGTCAGCACATTTTACACGATTGTATTAACCTTGTCAATAAACGTTCAGGTCAGCACATTGTACACGATTGTATTAGCCTTGTCAATAAGTCTTCCGGTCAGCACATTGTACACGATTGTATAAACGTTGTCAATAAACCTTCAGGTCAGCACAATTTACACGATTGTAAGAACCTTGTCAATAAACCTTCTGGTCTGCACATGGTACACGACTGTATTAGCCTTGTCAATAAGCCTTCAGGTCAGCACATTGTACACGATTGTATTAACTTTGTAAATAAACCTTCAGGTCAGCACATTGTACACGATTGTATTAACCTTGTAAATAAACCTTCAGGTCAGCACATTGTACACGATTGTATTAGCCTTGCCAATAAACCTTCAGGTCAGCACATTGTACACGATTGTATTAACCTTGTCAATAAACCTTCCGGTCAGCACATTGTACACGACTGTATTAGCCTTGTCAATAAGCCATCCGGTCAGCACATTGTACACGACTTTATTAGCCTTGTCAATAAGCCTTCCGCTCAGCACATTGTACACGATTGTATTAGCCTTGTCAATAAGCCTTCAGGTCAGCACATTGGACACGACTGTATTAGCCTTGTCAATAAGCCTTCAGGTCAGCACATTGTACACGACTGTATTTACCGTGTCAATAAGCCTTCCGGTCAGCACATTGTACACGATTGTATAAGCCTTGTCAATAAGCTTTCAGGTCAGCACATTGTACACGATTGTATAAGTCTTGTCAATAAGCCTTCCGGTCAGCACATTGTACACGATTGTATTAGCCTTGTCAAAAAACCTTCCGGTCAGCACATTGTACATGATTGTATTAGCCTTGTCAATAAGCCTTCAGGTCAGTACATTGCACACGATTTTATTAGCCTTGTCAATAAGCCTTCCGGTCAACACATTGTACACGATTGTATTAGCCTAGTCAATAAGCGTTCCGGTCAGCACATTGTACACGATTGTATTAGCCTAGTCAATAAGCCTTCCGGTCAGCACATTGTACACGATTGTATTAGCCTTGTCAATAAGCCTTCATGTCAGCACATTGTACACGATTGTATTAGCCTTGTCAATAAGCCTTCAGGTCAGCACAATGTACACGATTGTATTAGCCTTGTCAATAAGCCTTCAGGTCAGCTCATTGTACACGATTTTATTAGCCTTGTCAATAAGCCTTCAGGTCAGCACATTGTACACGATTTTATTAGCCTTGTCAATAAGCCTTCCGGTCAGCACATTGTACACGGTTGTATTAGCCTTGTCAATAAGCCTTCAGGTCAGCAGATTGTACACGGTTGTATTAGCCTTGTCAATAAGCCTTCCGGTCTGCACATTGTACATGATTGTATTAGCCTTGTCAATAAGTCTTCCGGTCAGCACATTGTACACGATTGTATTAGCCTTGTCAATAAACCTTCAGATCAGCACATTGTACACGATTGTATTAGCCTTGTCAATAAGTCTTCCGGTCAGCACATTGTACACGATTGTATTAGCCTTGTCAATAAGCCTTCAGGTCAGCACATTGTACACGGTTGTATTAGCCTTGTCAATAAGCCTTCAGGTCAGCACATTGTACACATTTGTATTAGCCTTGTCAATAAGCCTTCCGGTCAGCACATTGTACATGATTGTATTAGCCTTGTCAATAAGTCTTCCGGTCAGCACATTGTACACGATTGTATTAGCCGTGTCAATAAGCCTTCAGGTCAGCACATTGTACACGATTGTATTAGCCTTGTCAAAAAGTCTTCCGGTCAGCACATTGTACACGATTGTATTAGCCTTGTCAATAAGCCTTCCGGTCAGCACATTGTACACGATTGTATTAGCCTTGTCAATAAGCCTTCCGGTCTGCACATTGTACACGATTGTATTAGTCTTGTCAATAAGCCTTCAGGTCAGCACATTGTACACGATTGTATGAGCCTTGTCAATTAGCCTTCAGGTCAGCACATTGTACACAATTGTATTAGCCTTATCAATAAGCCTTCAGGTCAGCACATTGTACACGATCGTATAAGCCTTGTCAATAAGCTTTCAGGTCAGCACATTGTACACGATTTTATTAGCCTTGTCAATAAGCCTTCATGTCAGCACATTGTACACGATTGTATTAGCCTTGTCAATAAGCCTTCAGGTCAGCACAATGTACACGATTGTATTAGCCTTGTCAATAAGCCTTCAGGTCAGCTCATTGTACACGATTTTATTAGCCTTGTCAATAAGCCTTCAGGTCAGCACATTGTACACGATTTTATTAGCCTTGTCAATAAGCCTTCCGGTCAGCACATTGTACACGGTTGTATTAGCCTTGTCAATAAGCCTTCAGGTCAGCAGATTGTACACGGTTGTATTAGCCTTGTCAATAAGCCTTCCGGTCTGCACATTGTACATGATTGTATTAGCCTTGTCAATAAGTCTTCCGGTCAGCACATTGTACACGATTGTATTAGCCTTGTCAATAAGCCTTCAGATCAGCACATTGTACACGATTGTATTAGCCTTGTCAATAAGTCTTCCGGTCAGCACATTGTACACGATTGTATTAGCCTTGTCAATAAGCCTTCAGGTCAGCACATTGTACACGGTTGTATTAGCCTTGTCAATAAGCCTTCAGGTCAGCACATTGTACACATTTGTATTAGCCTTGTCAATAAGCCTTCCGGTCAGCACATTGTACATGATTGTATTAGCCTTGTCAATAAGTCTTCCGGTCAGCACATTGTACACGATTGTATTAGCCGTGTCAATAAGCCTTCAGGTCAGCACATTGTACACGATTGTATTAGCCTTGTCAAAAAGTCTTCCGGTCAGCACATTGTACACGATTGTATTAGCCTTGTCAATAAGCCTTCCGGTCAGCACATTGTACACGATTGTATAAGCCTTGTCAATAAGCCTTCAGGTCAGCACATTGTACACGATTTTAAAAGCCTTGTCAATAAGCCTTCAGGTCAGCACATTGTACACAATTGTATTAGCCTTGGCAATAAGCCTTCAGGTCAGCACATTGTACACGATTGTATTAGCCTTGTCAATAAGCCTTCCGGTCAGCACATTGTACACGATTGTATTATCCTTGTCAATAAGCCTTCCGGTCAGAACATTGTACACGATTGTAATAGCCTTGTCAATAAGCCTTCAGGTCAGCACATTGTACACAATTGTATTAGCCTTGTCAATAAGCCTTCCGGTCAGCACATTGTACACGACTGTATTAGCCTTGTCAATGAGCCTTCCGGTCAGCACATTGTACACGACTGTATTAACCTTGTCAATAAGCCTTCCGGTCAGCACATTGTACACGATTGTATAAGCTTTGTCAATAAACCTTCCGGTCTGCACATTGTACACGATTGTATAAGCCTTGTCAATAAGCCTTCAGGTCAGCACATTGTACACGATTGTATTAGCCTTGTCAATAAGCCTTCCGGTCTGCACATTGTACACGATTGTATTAGTCTTGTCAATAAGCCTTCAGGTCAGCACATTGTACACGATTGTATGAGCCTTGTCAATTAGCCTTCAGGTCAGCACATTGTACACAATTGTATTAGCCTTATCAATAAGCCTTCAGGTCAGCACATTGTACACGATCGTATAAGCCTTGTCAATAAGCTTTCAGGTCAGCACATTGTACACGATTTTATTAGCCTTGTCAATAAGCCTTCAGGTCAGCACATTGTACACGATTGTATTAGCCTTGTCAATAAACCTTCAGGTTAGCACTTTGTACACGATTGTATTAGCCTTGTCAATAAGCCTTCAGGTCAGCACATTGTACACGATTGTATTAGCCTTGTCAATGAGCCTTTAGGTCAGCACATTGTACACGATTGTATTAGCCTTGTCAATGAGCCTTCAGGTCAGCACATTGTACACGATTGTATTAGCCTTGTCAATAAGCCTTCAGGTCAGCACATTGTACACGATTGTATGAGCCTTGTCAATGAGCCTTTAGGTCAGCACATTGTACACGATTGTATTAGCCTTGTCAATAAGCCTTCAGGTCAGCACATTGTACACGATTGTATTAGCCTTGTCAATGAGCCTTCAGGTCAGCACATTATACACGATTGTATTAGCCTTGTCAATAAGACTTCAGGTCAGCACAATGTACACGATTGTATTAGCCTTGTCAATAAGCCTTCAGGTCAGCACATTGTACACGATTGTATTAGCCTTGTCAATAAGCCTTCAGGTCAGCACATTTTACACGATTGTATTAGCCTTGTCAAAGAGCCTTCAGGTCAGCACATTGTACACGATTGTATTAGCCTTGTCAATGAGCCTTCAGGTCAGCACATTGTACACGATTGTATTAGCCTTGTCAATGAGCCTTCAGGTCAGCACATTGTACACGATTGTATTAGTCTTGTCAATAAGCCTTCAGGTCAGCACATTGTACACGATTTTTTTAGCCTTGTCAATAAGTCTTCAGGTCAGCACATTGTACACGATTGTATTAGCCTTGTCAATGAGCCTTCAGGTCAGCATAATTTACACGATTGTATTAGCCTTGTCAATAAGCCTTCAGGTCAGCACATTGTACACGATTGTATTAGCCTTGTCAATAAGCCTTCATGTCAGCACATTGTACACGATTGTATTAGCCTTGTCAATAAGCCTTCAGGTCAGCACAATGTACACGATTGTATTAGCCTTGTCAATGAGTCTTCCGGTCAGCACATTGTACACGATTGTATTAGCCTTGTCAATAAGCCTTCAGGTCAGCACATTGTACACGACTGTATTAGCCTTGTCAATAAGCCTTCAGGTCAGCTCATTGTACACGACTTTATTAGCCTTGTCAATTAGCCTTCCGGTCAGCACATTGTACACGATTGTATTAGCCTTGTCAATGAGCCTTCAGGTCAGCAATTGTACACGATTGTATTAGTTTTGTCAATGAGCCTTCCGGTCTGCACATTGTACATGATTGTATTAGCCTTGTCAATAAGCCTTCAGGTCAGCACATTGTACACGATTGTATTAGCCTTGTCAATGAGCGCAATGTACACGATTGTATTAGCCTTGTCAATGAGTCTTCAGGTCAGCACATTGTACACGATTGTATTAGCCTTGTCAATAAGCCTTCCGTTCAGCACATGATTTTTCTCCACGTTCTTACTCGAAATTCGGCTTTCTTACTCGACATGTAATTTTCTTACTCGACACTCGACTTTTTTACTCGACTTTCCATTTTCTTACTTGACAACTTACTTTTTTTTACTTGGCATTCGATTTTCTTACTTGATAAGTGACTTTCTTACTTGACATTTGATTTTATTACTTGACACGCGACTTTAGTGTTCGACATTCGATTTTCTTACTCGCCATTCAAAATTTTTACTTGACACTCGACGTTAGTTTTTGCTCGACACTCGACATTCTTACTTGACATTTGACGTTCCTAGTTGACACCCAACTTTCTTACTTTGACAATCGATTTTGTTACTTGACACTCTATGTTCTTACTCAACACTCGACTTCCTTACTTGACAATCGACATTCTAACTCGACACCCGACGTTCTTACTCGACACTCGAATTTCTTACTCGACATTCGATTTTCTTATTTGACACTTGACTTTCTTACTCGACATTCTTGAAACTCAACTTTCTTACTCGACACTCTATTTTCTTACTTGACACTCGATGTTCTTACTCTACACTCGACGTTCTTACTTGACATTCGATTTTCTCTTACTAGACACTCGACTTTCAAACTCGGCACTCGGCGTTCTTGCTCGACACTTGATTTTTTTACTCGACATTCGATCACTACCAAAAGTGAAACACACAACACATAAGTACGAAACGTGCTTTCGACCTATGAAGTTAGATTTTCTTCGTTTTTTTGTTTTGTGAATATTTTATGCTAGAGAACCTTATAGTTGGGTTTAAATTAAAATACATCTTTTTGATAAAAAACTAATTATATAAATATCAAAATATATCGTTCGGGTAATATAACACATCAAAATTTAACATAATTAACTGTATACTTTTACTTGCTAAATACTTTATTTTTAAAAATAAATACGCGAGAATAATTCCTGGTATTGCAGCATTCACACCATACTAGAAAGATAACAATCGACAAAAACAAACAAAGTCCAATAGAAATTAAATGGGGAAACATGTAAACTAAAACTATGAAAATATACTGCGTACAGCTTCTCGACTGTAAACTTCTATCTCTTAAATTTTCTTTTTTTTTGTACTCTCTTTGATTCATCTTTATTGTTTACATTTAAACTCAAAATATTGCTTGTAAGAATATTACAGTTACACTATAATGTGTTAAGGTTCAACAGCATTTCGTTTATAAATATTGTTATCTGAAGAACTGTTGAATAACATTGTATATGTCTTACATCGAATGAAAGATATTCATCACAAATTTATTGTATATATAAACAGTAGAGAGAGCTAGCTCAGGATAATTTATATGTATTAGCACTGTAAAATGGTAATTCTCTCTTCTTGATTGCTATTTCTATCATTTATGCGCCCTTCATGGATCAGGTGCATCTGAAAGCCGTTTGTTAGACGTATGATTCTCATCATGACGCACACACAAATATATATATATAGTATTATATTTGAATGGCGTTAAACGTTTTATTGGTGGAGGAAGATCTCAGAATGAATCAGAGTAGAACCACCGTCCTTCCGCAAGTGAGCGGGACTCGAACCTACGACCTTAGCGGTGAAAGGTATGTGATCTTGAAGCGGCGTCTAAGACCACTCGGACACAGAGGACCCTAAATAATTGAATTATAAAAATATTGTGTGGTATAAATATTGTGATATATATCTCGGTATGGTATAAAACCTTGGTTCTGTTTCTTATTTGGACATGAGCATAACTGTTGAATAATGGTAAGGTCTCATTTTGGCATATGTGTGTCAAAATTGATGTTTTAATTTCACCAGCATTACCGTTATGTCAAAAAACAAAAAACAACCTCTCCCCCTTAAAAAAACAAAAACAAACAAACCAGCAAATGGCTATACGTTCATTTATTTAGACTTAGATTTATTCTAATTTATTTAAGCTTATACGAAACGCTGTGGCGTCTGCTTCCTGGGTAGAACCATTACTAAGTGTTGATTTATGAGAGGCATCGTGTCAAACTGGGGATAGAACCCGCAACCTCTGGTGTGAGCGTCCAGCACTCTACCCGCTACATTACCGTTCCGATCGACGCGTGCTTGTCAACAAATTCATTATTGACATAGCGTATATTCCTTTAATAAAACATCTCTAGTAAAATCTTTAAAACCTCTGACGGTGATATGCAAGATAACACACTACGTTGTATTAACTTGATATGACTAAAGGGAGATAATTCAATTTTAAATAATACGATTTTCCAATTAAGAGTACTTACTACTTATTGTTTTTATGGAGTATGAATTGTTTGACTGAGACTGAATGATAGACTGTAAAATTTTTTGTTTACGTCAGTAACGCGTCTGACTTTCAATACAAGGGTCGTGAGTTTCAGTACCCGCCCGGCAACAGTCTCCGTGATGATTGATATACGACCTGGCGTCTCATTATCATTCGTTTCTCACCACTGATTTGAGCAAGAAAGTTATTAGTCACTGACGAGTACAGAATTTGGTGTGCTGAAGTCCTGAGTATCCATTTTTAATGGGATGTAACGACATTTCATTTTCAACACATTCCAGTTTTACTGGTGGAGGAAGAGCTCGGACTAAGTCAGACTGAGAAGAATTACTGTCCTTCCGCAAGTAATTGGCAGATTTTCTCACATTAAGTTTTTGAAGCGAGCGGGACTCGAACCTACGACCTTAGCGATGAGAGGTAAGTGATCTTGAGACGGCGCCTTAGGCCACATAAGGACCCTATATTTAAACAAATCAAGCAAACTATTTTAATACATATTTGTGTTCCTGTCCCCGACTCAAAATCCTGAACACTCACTCCCTCACTCACCCAAAACCGACTCATTCACTCTCCCCCACCCCCACCCCCCTCCCTTCCTATTTGTGTTCGTGTCCGCGACTCAAACTCCTGAACACTCACCCACTCACACAAAACCCACGCACTCATTCACTCACTCACTCATTCACTCACTCACTCACTCACTCACTCACTCACTCACTCACTCACTCACTCACTCACTCACTCACTCACTCACACTCACTCACTCACTCACTCACTCACTCACTCACTCACACTCACTCACTCACTCACTCACTCACTCACTCACTCACTCACTCACTCACTCACTCACTCACTCACTCTGTTTATCATTTTGTGAGTCATTCCGGGAGAGACATTTGTCGCGCCAATTATTGATATGAAGACTAAAGCGGCAATGTTAGTTTTGTCAAAACTTTGATATGTCAGTATACCAGAAATAGATAACGAAAAGCATTTTACGAAGTATCATTACATCCAAGTACCAACACATCCAGGTATACAGGAAGACCTCGAGCGCGATTGATCTAAGTTGTACGAACTTGTTTAACAATCGAGGTAAAATAAATACGTTTTAAAAGGCAATCCATCACAAACGTGAAAACGAAATTTAACAAATCAAAATTTGTTTAAAATTATACATTACTTAGATAGACTATTGGTGCGTGATTTATATATTAAATATTAAAACGCTCATGTCCTTTGTGCAAAAGGCAAAACGTAAAACCTACACAAACTTTTAAAGGATTCATGTCATTTTCAATATTTTGCACATAATCACAATTTCTTTGTTTGTGGTGTATAAGAAAGAGAACACTGCTAATAAACAAAGAAGAAGTACCTTTTGCAAAAACTCAACGTCCGATAAAATCTTCTTTCTCAGCAGTTCCATCAGATGCAGGTCTTCAGCTGGATTGACGTTGAAGTGGGTGGCCTTTCTTCATCAACTAGAATTTAACTGATCTGTCGTTAGTAATCTTAATTTAGGTCAACCTTCCCGTCGTAAACTCTTATCAAGCGTTTATCGTTGTGACGTTGTGAGGTACTTTTGATGAGTACCTTACTTTATTACTTTATTTATGCCCGAGTTGTCAATAGCAGTTATGATAAATATCCAGGTAATGGCTTAACTCTACGTTAAAGAAGCATCACCCATATCTTTCTGTTCAGTAAATGTTGGCAATATCATATAAAGCGGAAGGTCCAAATTGAAGATAATGGATTATTCCGTCGTTGTAGTTGAGCATTTTTATGAATATTCGTCAATGAACAGGTCGGCATTTTCGTTTTATTCGTCATTTGTTTTTCCGATAACATATCGGCCATATAGGTGGGCCTCTGTAATAAGCCGGACCATCCGATACTAATGTTTAAATAGAGGTCAGTTGGCAAATAAAAGCACTGATACCTTAATCATAAAGTTTATAAACAAGACACCGCAAGTTTGTTTAAAGATATAACAATGCGTTTGTTTATTTTATGAATATGTACCAACAGAGAATGACCTTTTAGTGTTAAACGTTATTAAGAGACATAACAATCATTTTTCAAATATATAAGCAAAAGATAAACGAGTTCTCTCGATTTATCAGATTAAAGAAAAAAATTAAGTCACCACATCAAAGATTGTGTTATGACACCTTTACACAAATACCAAGTTGAACACACATTACAAGGCATTTCCGAAGGCAAATTTATTACAGAAATATTTGTAGAACAGAGAACTGTAACCTGATCTGGATATAAAACCGGTTGCATAAATGACAAAAGCTGCTGTGTTTCTTCCGTATACTATTTTCATAACCGTGTACATGGTTTTGGTCACTTGTGTAATTGATGAAATTCAGATCATTGGATCACAGACTAAACCAACATCGAAAATGGTTCATTGGTCGTCATATTCATTGTTGCATGTCAACTTTCACTTGTTTACATTCGTTCTACTTATTGGCGGTACTCTAATGTATAGAGTGTTGACCGCTCACGCCAGAGGTTGCAGATTTGATCCCCAACTCGACCCGATACCTCTCATAAAACAACATTCAGTACTGGTTCTACCCAGGAAGCGGACAGCAAATATTTTTTTTAAATGCTTGTCATTCATTGAAGGATCTAAATGAAGCATGTGAAAGTTTGTCAACCTCTTTATGATGTGAAAAGAAGGGTCATGTAGCATATAAGATCTTTCCCCCCTGTTCAGTGTGTACATCGTTAACAATGTGTAGATGTCAGAAATCATGTATTCATACCCAAGTTTCCAAGCATTACTTTTTTTACAATTCAAACATGAGAATGCTTTCGAAATGTTTAAAATGCACCAACAATGTCATTCAAATCAAACAAATGAGCATTAAAATAAAAAAGAAGAAACAAGGACTATTCATCAACGCCATTATGCGACCACAAACCCACTGATGCATTTCCTGCCTCCAATGGTGGTAATGTGCCTATAAAAAGACGAAAAACACAACCAAAAAATCAGTAGTAGTAGTAGTAGTAGTAGTAGTAGTAGTAAGGCAAATACAATATCAAAATGACAAACAATCACAAAACAAAACAATTATTTCCATTAATACAACAACTACTACTACTACTACTATTACTTCTAGCAGCAGTAGAAGCAGCAGCAGAATTGATTTACTTTAAGAACAGTCGATTTTCCCTAATGGTAACCATCTATAAATTATACATTTATATGTCAATTACAAGAAATGCTACACAACACAAAACAAATCAATAACACATCAAATTATATTCATCAATCAATTTAACCAGAATAACAAAATTGTTTGATGTTTTCTTTCAGGAGTAAGTGAAGCGGACAAAATAGATATTCTTGGAGAACACAATAAATACAGGGGTTTGGTCAATCCGCCAGCTGCAAATATGCTAAAGATGGTATGCATTTTCTGTTGTATTTTTATTTTTATTTTTTATATTTACTCGAATAGGGGTGGGGATGTATCACAGTATTCAACACATCACAGGTTATATAACATATACATATACAGTCAAACCTGTAAATGCGGACACCTCTATTAAGCAACCACATGTCTTAAGCAGCCACATTTGCTATATCCCATTTTTATGATTTCAGTGCAAATTCACCTGTATTAAGCAACAACCTGCATTAAAAGGTCACCTTTGCTCTTTCCTTCGACTGGCTGCTTAAGACAGGTTTGACTCTACAGCTCTTTGTTTCACCTCCCACAAGGGATCATTTCGACAACAGGTTAAACGTTTGATATATGTTATTGTTTTTTATCTGCTCAAATGCAATTCCTTTGTTGTTGTTTTTTTCTTTTTAGACTTGGGATACAGAGTTAGCCGAAGTGGCACAGGTGTGGGCAGAGACCTGTTTATTTAAGCATGACGCATCAAAAGACAGAAATATACCAGGTACATGCGGCATCTAGTTGTTGTACTCCGCCGGTCCCGATAAGCTCACTCGATAGCGCATCTGACTATCAGTCCAAGGGTCGTGAGTTCGAATCCCCGCCCGGCCACAGTCTCCGTGATGATTGATATAGGACATTGTGTCTCATTACCATTCGTCTTTTAGCACTTATTCAAGTGGGAAAGTTATCAGTAACTTGCGGAGGTGAGGTGGGCTCGAGTACTGGTTAACCTTTCAATATCCAGTGAGCAGAAGTTAGATTTACTGATCGTCTGTTAGCCCTCGATATCATAGAAATAACGCTTATATTTAATCAATCAATTGTTTTACTTGTTGGCTGTATGACGGTTGTTTAAGCCATCTGTATAATGTGGTCATAAATATAGTCCCTGTTTCTTTTTTATTTTATCTTAATGATCATTTTGTTATTTCAGAGCCTGTGTGGTTCCGGCTAAGAATAGAATCACTGCCGATCTCTGCAGAGGGGTAGGAATCCTCCGAATGGGTGTCATGTTCATTTGATCATTTTTTGTCATGTTCATTATTGCGGTTAAATTACCAACCTCTGTGTGGTCCCAGGGAGCCATATGAGTGATGGCAAGAATAAGATCACTGTGGCTCATGCATGTCGTAGGAAGCGACAGTTTGAGTAATACGATAGAATTTGCTTAAACTCTGCAGTTCTGCAGGTATCAAAGTTCTAGGTTCATTCTGCATATTCATTTGTTGATGTATTTTTTTAATCTCTATGTTAATTTGTTGTTTTGTACATGTAGAGTGAACCTGGAATCTTCCTTCCTGTTGGCGTTGAATAACCTATAATGTGTTGGTACGCCGTAAAACCCTATTCATTCATTATTCATTGTTATTTCAGTGACATTGTTGATCTCTCTGAAATATATTGAAAAAATAGCCATCATGTTTAAATTGTAAATTTAGAATAAGAATATCAGACCTTTTCGACACTGCAGATGTAAACGAACAAAATGTGTGTGTGTGGTGGGGAGGGGTGGGGGGGGGGGGGGTATCTCTATGGGAATAATAAGGAAAATCGATGTTGTGTTTTATAGGTTTTATCGTTATTTTCAACAAATGACAAATTGCATATGGCATATCCATTTTTTTTTTGGTGGAGGCAAACCTCAGAATTATTATAAGTATAAGTAGAAGCATTGTCGTTCCTCAAGTAGCTGGTAAACTTTTTCACATAAATTTGTTGGACACGACCTCAGCGATTGGAGGTATGTAACAACGCCTTAGACCGCTTGACCACGGATAACTCGGCACTGGTTCTACACCTGTGATAAAGGTATTTTAATGTGGGTTAACGCCATTTTCAAAACATTTAAGGTTAGATATTGCATATCCAGTTTAATTGGTGGAGGAAGACCTCAGAATGAATCTGAGTAGAACCACCGTCTTTCTGCAAGTGACAGGCAAACTTCCCCACATAAAGTTTTTTTTTTTGTTTTTTTTTGGAACTATCGGGACTCGAACTTACGGTCTAAGCGGTAAGTGATCTTCAAGTTGAGAAGGTGCATTAGACCACTCAGCCTCGTAGGACCCTTATCTATAATCAATGTATAACATAGAAGAATTTCCGGTGGGAAGTCAAATAATAGTGGTGTTTACTTTTATTTGTATGTTATTTGTATTTTCTTATTATATGGCACTATCGATCTATTTAAAACATTTTGAAAATAAATTATCGTCATGTTTTAATTGTGAATTTCTAAAAAATGAGCCTTAAAATGAGGGTAGGAATACATTGTTTTAAAAGTATACCTTTCACTTTGTGAACAGACAAAAATACCTTGGTTGAAACATGATCACTACTTTTCTAATGCTATTCTTGCACTACAGAAGAAAACAAATATTTATATGTACGTTCTTTCTATTACTTACGTCCTTCCATGGATTTTCTGGGCTTAGTTATTGAAAACTCTGTAAGCTTAATTAACACTCCGTCAGGTGAAATACAGACAGGGAATTTGAAAACGCACCGCTTACATACGGGTAATTTTAGTGTAGAAAATGTCATCCGATTTCAAAAGAAATGTATATACGTTAAGAGTGCCATCTCCGTCTTCTACTGTCAAAAGACTTGACTTTTTATGCACTTTTTCCATTTTTCGAAGCTACCCCCAAAAGTGAAAATTCACAGGCATCAATTACGAGTGTATGAACCATTCGTCTGGATACACTGCACTTGTTATTGACGCCTGTGGATTTTCATGTATTGGTTAGCTTCGAAAAATGGGGGAAAATGCATACATAAATTCAAGTCTCAGCCGTGAAATTTTGACAGCAAAAGACAGAGATGGCCTGTTCAATATCTTTAAAATTCAATGTGTTCATATCAAGCAAAATGCGTTATAAAAGTTGAATGAGATTTTGTCATAATTGCCAGTAAATTAAATATATCAACTCTCTAAAAACCACCGATTCGAAATTCATCTCAACATGTCGGTTGAACTTACAGTGCTTTGAACAACTCGGGCCAGAAAATCAATTTTGCATGGTTTTCATACATCGTACACGAAAGGGCGTAAATCAAAGAAGGCGAACGTATATAGGTCTCACTACACAGTTGAACTTTGTTCTTTGTGCTATATAAAATAAAAAAAAAATTTCATAGCAGGAATGTATGTACGCAAAAAAATGCACAATAACTGGTAGGTTGACAAGTTTGTGTTTTTTTTTTAAAAGACGGTGCATTGACACTCTAAGATTGTTTATAAAAAGAAGTCCTTAAATGCTCATAAATACATTCAAATGTTGAAAACCTATAAAAGTCACGTTTTTTAACATTAATGATGTCTTGTTGAAGTATATGCTATGCCAGCTTTTGCTCTACTCATCTGCAGCAAGAAATCACAACCACTATGAACCATTTTGAAAATATTTCAAAACCAAATTACATAGGACTTTCTTTTAAGCGTAAGAATCTTGCTACCGTAGGAAAAAGGGGGCGTAACTGTGTAATGAGTCGTTAAATATTGCTATCTGTGGTGGAAGAATGGCATAAGAAAAGCAGGGGTCATGTTTCAACCAACATATAGCAATTAGAACACAAATGAACATAGGTGTCGTAACATACCTATTGGAAATTTGGAAAAACTTCAGTAGGGAAGTCGTATAATGCTCGCCGTATAAATTCATATATAATTCTTTTTAATGAAAAAAAAATCTCTCTAATGCAACATCCTACATTTCTGATGATAAAATAATTAGTTGTAATTTTCATCTTAACCCCTTTTCATCAGCTACCCTGGCTGTGTGCAGATGTAAAACGTCAATCCAGAAATCGGCAGTTCTTTGCTTGCGATAACTGGTAACTTTGTTCTATGGTTATAAGTCTCCCACCTCTGAACATGTGGAGAAGCAGTCAGCATAAGTGTCTCTAGTACCGGTAACCCCCGTGCGGATCCATGGAATTAGATGATTAGACCACCGGTCGTCGTTAGAAATGAATAATTGAAAACAAACATACACCCCTTTACATACAGACAGACAAACAAACACACAAACACATGTTTAATATATTCAGGACGGCTATCCGCTGGACAAAACATCGGTGACAGTTACCAGTCGTGGGCAGATTGTATCAAAGCCTGGAACGATGAAGTTGAGCATTTTAGTTACGGTGACGATACAACTGAATTTGAAAAAGTTGGCCATTACACACAGGTAAGTGTTGATTTTATTGATTAACGCTGGTCTCAAACTAGACATAATATTAATTTACAAAACATTACATAAAACAATAAACATGTAGTGAGTTTGAGGACAAACTTGTCATTAATTATTTAGGATCAGAATTCGAATAGCATACTTTGTCACCATCTTGGATCTGGTTGTATAGCTTGAGCCCTGCACACATGCACCTATCTGGTTGTATAATGTAAGCCCCGCACACATGCACCTGTCCGGTTGTATAACTTGTGCCCCGTGCACATGCACATATCCGGTTGTATAACTTGAGCCCCGCACACATACACCTATCTGGTTGTATAATTTGAGCCCCACACACATGCACCTATCCAGTTGTATAACTTGAGCCCCGTACACATGCACCTATCCGGTTGTATAATTTGTGCCTCGCACACATGCACCTATCCGGTTGTATTACTTGAGCCCAGTACAAATGCACCTATCCGGTTGTATAACTTGAGCCTCGTACACATGCACATTCCCGGTTGTATAACTTGAGCCCCGTACAGATGCACCTATCCGGTTGTATAACTTGAGCCCCGTACAGATGCACCTATCCGGTTGTATAACTTGAGCCCCGTACACATGCACTTATTTGCGTACAAGAGAATTTATTTGCATATATGCAAATTTGCTCACAGGTGCATTTAATATTACGGTCATGTGAACGCATTTACTTACCTGAGTAAATTTACTCCATATACAAAGTTGCATCTAGTGGGGACCACATGCAAATTAACTTTTGCATATATGTGTAAGTTTCGTCAGACTGCACACTGTTCTATACCCCGCTGAGGAAGCAAGCCAATAAAGGGTAATGGCAACTTACTTCCATACATCAACCTCTCGTACAACTTTATCACATGGAGACACGCTAGCTTCAAGGACACTACATAAGGAATTGAACGTATGCCTCATCATTCTGAAGTTTTAAACCCATTGTTCATCTTCAAAGGTCTCCAAAACAACACGGTCATACCAATCATTTGATTTAGGTCTGTCCATATCCTTTTCTCATGTCCAAATCCAACAGCAAAGTCTAAACCAATGTAAGAAGGAAACATTCTGTTTCGCATACCTGAGGAGTCCGTTCATTTTGATTGAATCTTAGACTAGAATCTTCAAAGACATGTGAACGCTTAGTAAAAATACTTTTGCACAAATGAGCAAACTTTGCATATACGTATAATTACTTACGTGTGCTTGTTTTGTGCAAGTGTACGGGTCTTTATTTGCAGTTCGGTATGATGCATGATATGCGGAACACTCGTATCATCATGTCTGCTGAAAAGATCCATTTTTTGGGTAGTCTGTAGAACAAACCTAGCTCTCCCGAATGGGTCGGTTAAATAGCGTCAAACATAAGCGCATTGATTTGTCAGTTGCTTCAGGGGGAAGTTTGAATGACGTCATAGTTTAGCATGCGTTCAATTGATATAGAATTCACTGCTTTTTTCATTGGGGGTAATAGACCCAGGCTTCTGTTTCATCAACAAAATTAAGGCCATACTTAGCGATTAAAAAACTTAAATTTAAGTTTTGCTACCAAAGTTTTCTTAAGTATGCTAAACATGTTTCACCAACATAAATCCGATACTTAAAAACTTAACTTTAAGTAAAAAACTAAAGAATTTAAGTCGACGTCAAAGCTAACTTAAATTCACATGCAAAAACTTAAATACTTAAATTTGTTGAAACAGACTAATACTTAGTTAAGCTTTAAATGATGGTGAAACAGGTTTTGGTTTTAGATTCTAAACCTAAAATCAAACTTAACTAAGTAAGTTTACTAAACTTGCCCAAAACCTGTTTCACCAGCATTTAAAACTTAAGTATTTAAAAACTTAACTGAGTATTCTGCTAAGTTTGTTGCAACAATTTTAAAGATTTATTTTTAAACGAAAACGAATACGTTTGTTTTCGTTCTGAAACTGACTGGTCCAGCGTTAATTTACAGACCGGAAGTAAACATTCGGAACACCTCGCTCAATTCTCCGAATTACTGTGTAAGCACAAATAGTGCGAGCAGTGCCGAGGAGTTCCGAATGCGGAAGTAAATAAAAAAAAATACCGTTTAGAAGCTCTTCAACAAGGAGATATCACTGCAGACGACAACAACTCTGCAATGGATCCAGCATCCAAGTCCGTTGTGTCTACGAAACGGCAAAGGAAGTCGAATTTTACTATAAGTGAAGAAATTGCCTTGGTTGAAGGTGTAATACAAAAGTATGACACACTCTTTGGCATTTTTTTCGGTGCAGACAGTGGTGTTGCTTCCAAAGACAGTGCCTGGGATACCGTGGTGCAGCGTGTGAATGCGTAGTAATGTTGTGATTTTTTCATGTCTAATAACAATGTATCAGGCAAATATAATGATAAATTGTCAACTTCATTATTTTTTTTTTTATATATATATACAATCTAGTAAATCTACCAATAATACTAATGGTAAAACATGCACACTGAGTCTGTAAGTTCAAGCACTGGGGTGCCCATATGCTGAGATGGTCAGTGGAGAATGTATGTGCAGAACTTGTAAGGAGAGAAACATCTGTAAGCAGTCTGCTTGGCTCAGTCGGTAGAGCATTTGCACTGTAAGCAAAATGCCCAGAATTTGAGTCCAGACTGGCTGCATATATTCCATATGTAATCACTGTTTATGGTGGACTTGTTAAAGTAGAAGTTCACTTAAACTCTATTGGGGACATGGGTTTTAAGTACACAACACTACTTTGGCATGTTGTATCGCCCAGTTATATGTCCTGTTACTCTTGGCAATGATAGTGTCTTTGCAAAATAACATTTTCTAGCAGTAACAATAATAATTCTAGCAAAATAATTTTCCTAATGGTAATGATAGTTTTATGAAAAAAAAACACATATAGATCTAATTCTACTTCATTATTTTTTTATACATGTACCAGAGCTTACCCTGGGTGAAAAAAAAACTTTACCCCAACACATTCGCCAAATGAGAAAAATTGGAGCCAAATTTAAGATAATGGAGCCAGACTTGGAGCCAATGGCTCCAAGATTAAAACGTAGACTAGTTATTAATTTCCGGGATATTTTCCTCATTAAAGTTGTAAATCATTAAAAAACTATTTTCATGTTGTAAAATGTAGTAATGTATTCATTTATTTAAAATTGTACAATCCACTTAAGGTAGCAAAACTTTAATTTAAGTTTTTTAATCGCTAAGTATGGCCTTAAGTTTGTTTGTGAAACAGAAGCCTGATTCTGGCGCTATCATGTTCTACATATAGATTAATTTTATTTTTTTAAATTATGGTTGGGTGGGGGTGTATTATATATTTCCTTGTAAAGATAGGTTCTTCATAAGAATGGAACCAATTTGACAAGTTATGCATTGCTTGTGAATTTGAATAAAGCCACAGTTTTTCCCGAAAGTAACTGATACTCTCTCTCACACAAGGTTTTTGGTCAGCGGTGAGAGGTTCGCTAATTTGAGACAGAACTGTTGACCACTCGACCGCTGTAACAATTACATACATCCATCATGACTTAACTTATGTAAAAAAAGATTAGTTTGTTTTACATTTGAACAATAACATATACATTTATTTAAATCGTTTACAGTTTATACATAATGTTTTATCATTTAGCAGGGATATATTGTTATAGGTTTTATCACTGTAAAAAGGTAATTCTCTCTACTGTATTCACTATTTCTACCATTTATGCATTTATGTATCCTTCGCAGATCCGGTGCTCCTGAAAGGTGTTTTGTTAGACGTCTATCATATATATATATATACATAGTGTTTTATCATACGTAAACATACATTTATATCGTATACAGCATATGCATAATGTTTCATCATACAAATACATACATACATTTATATCGTATACAGTATATACATAGTGTTTTATTATATATATACATACATACATTTATATCGTATACAGTACACAACATAGTGTTTTATTATATACATACATACATACATACATACATACATACATACATACATACATACATACATACATACATACATACATACATACATACATACATACATACATACATACATACATACATACATACATACATACATACATACATACATACATACATACATACATACATACATACATACATACATACATACATACATACATACATACATACATACATACATACATACATACATACATACATACATACATACATACATACATACATACATACATACATACATACATACATACATACATACATACATACATACATACATACATACATACATACATACATACATACATACATACATACATACATACATACATACATACATACATACATACATACATACATACATACATACATACATACATACATACATACATACATACATACATACATACATACATACATACATACATACATTTATATCGTATACAGTACATAACAAAGTGTTTTATTATATGTATACATACATACATACATACATTTATATCGTATACATCATATATATAGTGTTTTATCATACGTATACATACATTTATATCGTATACAGTATATAACATAGTGTTTTATTATATATACACATACATACATTTATATCGTATACAGTACATAACATAGTGTTTTATTATATATATACATACATACATTTATATCGTATACAGTACATAACATAGTGTTTTATTATATGTATACATACATTTCTATCATGTACAGTATATACATAATGTTTTACATATAACTCCAATGTCATTATCATATATATATTTGAAGCATTTTCATTGGACAACGTCAATTTTTAAGACATTTCTTTTTCGATTAAACCCCTAGCGCCGAACTGCTTTTTACGTTTCTCACGTAAAGAAAGAAGCATCAACATTTTGATGATCGGTTTAACGAACGAAAATGACGTGCACAACGGTTCCACGCTTATCTTAAAAATATGATACAACAAAAAATATGTTTTCTTAAGTTCAGCGATTTTAACCGGGCGCCACAATCAGACCGTATTTGAGATGTAATGATACAATATACACAACCCTGGTTTACCGAACGTGAAAGATGGTCGTTGACAAACATTCCAAGAGACCAATTTATTTGACAGGAATAATTGAAATAAAAGCATGTACATGTAGTTTGCGTGCAGAAGCAGACTATCGTGAGACAATGTAAATACACAAACCTTGCACGTAAACGTGGTTTAAAACGTTCCAAATTTTGATTCTCCACCAATGAGCGTGGATTTATATGATTCACATATATACATACATTTATATCATAAATAGATTATACATAATATTAGAATATAAATAATGTTATATCATACTTATATTTATATCATAAACAATATATACAAAATGTTATATCATACATATATACACGTTTATATCATTTACAGTATATACATAATGCTATATCATACAAATATACACGTTTATATCATTTACAGTATATACATAATGTTATATCATACTTATAGACACGTTTATATCATTTACAGTATATACATAATGTTATATCGTACATATAAACACGTTTATATCATTTACAGTATATACATAATGTTATATCATACAAATAGACACGTTTATATCATTTACAGTATATACATAATGTTATATCGTACATATAGACACGTTTATATCATTTACAGTATATACAAAATGTTATATCATACATATAGACACGTTTATACCATAAATAATATGTACAAAATGTTATATCATACAAATAGGCACGTTTATATCATTTACAGTATATACATAATGCTATATCATACATATATACACGTTTATATCTTTTACAGTATATACAAAATGTTATATCATACATAAAGACACGTTTATATCATTAATAGTATAAACATAATGTTATATCGTACATTTAGACACGTTTATAGCATTAACAGTATAAACATAATGTTATATCGTACATATAGACACGTTTATATCATTAACAGTATAAACATAATGTTATATCATACAAATAGACACGTTTATATCTTTTACAGTATATACAAAATGTTATATCGTACATATAGACACGTTTATATCTTTTACAGCATAATACATAATGTTATATCATACTTTTAGACACGTTTATATCATTTACAGTATATACATGATGTTATATCGTACATATAGACACGTTTATATCATTTACAGTATATCCATCATGTTATATCATACTTATAGACACGTTTATATCATTTACAGTATATACATAATGTTATATCGTACATATAGACACGTTTATATCATTTACAGTATATACAAAAATGTTATATCATACATATAGACACGTTTATATCATTAATAATATGTACAAAATGTTATATCATACAAATAGGCACGTTTATATCATAAACAGTATATACATAATGTTATATCATACATATAAACACGTTTATATCATTAACAGTATATACATAATGTTATATCGTACAAATAGACACGTTTATATAATTTACAGTATATACAAAATGTTATATCATACATATATACACGTTTATATATTTTACAGTATAAACATAATGTTATATCATATAAATATACATGTTTATATCATTTACAGTATAAACAAAATGTTATATCATACATATAGACACGTTTATATCATTAACAGTATAAACATAATGTTATATCGTACATATAGACACGTTTATATCGTTAACAGTATAAACATAATGTTATATCAAACAAATAGACACGTTTATATCATTTACAGTATATACATAATGTTATATCATACATATATACACGTTTATATCTTTTACAGTACATACAAAATGTTATATCATACATATATACACGTTTATATCATTAACAGTATAAACATAATGTTATATCATACATATATACACGTTTATATCATTAACAGTATATACATAATGTTATATCATACATTTAGACACGTTTATATCATTAACAGTATAAACATAATGTTATATCATACATATGTACAAGTTTATATCATTAACAATTTATACATAATGTTATATCGTACATTAGACACGTTTATATCATTAACAGTATAAACATAATGTTATATCATACATATATACACGTTTATATCATTAACAGTATATACATAATGTTATATCGTACATTAGACACGTTTATATCATTTACAGTATAAACATAATGTTATATCGTACATTAGACACGTTTATATCATTAACAGTATAAACATAATGTTATATCATACATATATACACGTTTATATCATTAACAGTATATACATATGTTATATCATACATTAGACACGTTTATAGCATTAACAGTATAAACATGATGTTATATCGTACATTAGACACGTTTATATCATTAACAGTATAAACATAATGTTATATCATACATATATACACGTTTATATCATAAACAGTATATACATAATGTTATATCATACATATAGACACGTTTATATCATTTACAGTATATACATAATGTTATATCATACTTATAGACACTTTTATATAATTTACAGTATAAACATAATGTTATATCGTACATATAGACACGTTTATATCATTAACAGTATAAACATAATGTTATATCATACAAATAGACACGTTTATATCTTTTACAGTATATACAAAATGTTATATCATACATATATACACGTTTATATCTTTTACAGTATATACATAATGTTATATCACACATATAGACACGTTTATATCTTTTACAGTATATACATAATGTTATATCATACATATAGACACGTTTATATCTTTTACAGTATATACATAATGTTATATCACACATATAGACACGTTTATATCATATACAATACATGCATAATGTTATATCACACATATAGACACGTTTATATCATTTACAGTATATACAAAATGTTATATCATACATATAGACACGTTTATATCATTAACAGTATAAACATAATGTTATATCATACAAATAAACACGTTTATATCATACCTATACAGTATATACATAATGTTATAAAATATATATACATATATATATATCGTTTACGATATATGCATAATGTTACACATGAACACACATTTATATCATTTACAATATATACATAATGTTATATCACATATATACATCATCTTAAACAGGTTGTATGGGCTACCTCTTACAAGATAGGGTGCGGTATGGCCACGTGCGGATCAAGGCAGTTTTACGTGTGTAATTACGGCCCGGCGTAAGTTCTTTTATTTGTCATCAACAATATTTTATTTTTAATATCATTTGATTCTATAAAACAATTGCAAAAAAAATCTTATTATGACGACTTTATACACATTATAGGTTTCAGTATTTGTGCTATTTTAAAATCACTCTATACCACAGCGTTGGTCTAGTGGTAGAGCGTTAGCCTGGCATGCGGAAAGTCGCGGTATTGATCCTCGGTCAGGTCATACCAAAGAAATATAATTATATATAATATAAAGTCAGTACAGGTTTAGTCTTAGAATTGCAGGAAATGTTTTAACATGTTTAAATATTTTGCTTTTATGTTTAGTTTTGGATGATTTTTAGAATCAAAGATAAACAAAAGCAAAATAATGTGGTATATCACCAAACATTTTAACTTGAGCATTTCCTCAACTCAACTTTTTTAAATGCTATACCTTAACATGCATTATTCATTTTGCATGTTATTCTTTACTAATGAATCAATTTTCGTTCCAACATCCAACCTGCGTAGCAATTCAATGTGAAATAAACCACATGTAAAGTTATCATTTAGTGAATAAAAGATTTTTGAGTTGAGGAAAATCACAGCTTGAGATGTTTGGTGAACTGGGGCCAGAACAGTAGTCTCCGATACCTTACTTTGCTTTAAACATATGTTATTGCTTTTTTATATACATGTAGTAGCAAAAGGGTTGGGCCACAAGATATCCAACGTTAAAATCGGCCCTTCCCAACAACAAATTATTTACAAAAAACAATCAAGATAGCAGTAAAACATATTCATATATGAAGCAAGAAGAAAAAATGAAATAGGATACATTGTTTAAATATATGCTTCCGATGCTGACCTTAAATGAGGGACTCCATTGTGAGGTAAATACTAAAATTAATAAGATCTATTCTTTATCAAAACGTTTAGTGTCTTTAATATAAGTTTGGACAGTGTTAAATACAGCAATATTTTCATCGTCTGAAATATCATCTCTCCCGTGTAACAGGGTTTTAACACTTAAAGGATGAAGGTGACGTGTAGCATGAAAGAGACGAAGTCGATTACTTAAAAAAGTTAGATGCTTTTGATATACTAGCTTGACAACTAATGTTCAAACACGTACAATTTTCTAATTTCCTTTTTATATATTATCATCATTATCAATATTATTATTATTATCATTATTATTATTATCATTATTATCATTATTATCATCATCATCATCATTATTATCATAATTTCTGTTATTTTCAGAGGAAATATTGGTTCCATCACTACTCCTTACAAACAAGGTGCATCAAAATGCGCCGACTGTCCCGGAACTTGTGCAAATTCATTATGCGGTAAGTAATGTCATCCAATACCTGCTGGAACTCAATTCATTATGTGGTAAGTAATGTCATCCAATACCTACTCAACCTCAATTCTTTATGCAGTAAGTAATGTCATCCATTACCTGATGGAAATAAATTCATTATGTGGTAAGTAATGTCATCCAATACCTGCTGGACCTCAATTCATTATGCGGTAAGTAATGTCATCCAATACCTGATGGACTTCAATTCATTATGCGGTAAGATATGTCATCCAATACCTGCTGGACCTAAATTTATTATGCGGTAAGTAATGTCATCCAATACCTGATGGACCTAAATTCATTATGCGGTAAGTAATGTCATCCAATACCTGATGGACTTCAATTCATTATGCGGTAAGATATGTCATCCAATACCTGCTGGACCTAAATTTATTATGCGGTAAGTAATGTCATCCAATACCTGATGGACCTAAATTCATTATGCGGTAAGTAATGTCATCCAATACCTGATGGACTTCAATTCATTATGCGGTAAGTTATGTCATCCAATACCTGCTGGACCTAAATTCATTATGCGGTAAGTTATGTCATCCAATACCTGATGGACCTAAATTCATTATGCTGTAAGCAATGTCATTTATTACCTACAGGACCTAAATTATTTTTGCAGCAAGTAATGTCATCCAATAACTGATAGACTTAAATTCATTATGCTATAAGCCATGTCATAAATTAGTTGCTGGACCTAAATTCATTATGCGGTAAGCAATGTCATCCAGTACCTGCAGGACCTAAATTCATTATGTGATGAGCAATATCATCCATTACCTGCTGGACCTAAATTCATTATGCTGTAAGTAATGTCATCCAATAACTATTGGACCTAAATTCTTTATGCAGTAAGCCTTGTCATCCATTACTTGATGGACCTGAATTCATTATGCGGTAAGTAATGTCATCCAATACCTGATGGACTTAAATTCATTTTGCGGTAAGTAATGAAATTCATTACCTGCCGGACCTAAATTATTTTTGCAGCAAGTAATGTCAACTAATAACTGATGGACTTAAATTCATTATGCTGTAAGCCATGTCATCCAATACCTGATGGACCTAAATACTTTATGCGGTAAATAATGTCATCCAATACCTGCTGGACCTAAATTCTTTATGTGGTAAGTAATGTCATTCAATACCTGCTGGACCTAAATTCTTTATGCAGTAAGCCATGTCATCCATTACCTGATGGACCTAAATTCATTATGTGGTAAGTTATGTCATCTATTACTTGATGGACCTAAATTCATTATGCGGTAAGCAATGTCATCCAATACCTGCATGACCTAAATTCATTATGTGGTGAGCAATGTCATCCATTACCTGCTGGACCTAAATTCATTATGC
Source organism: Panopea generosa (assembly GCA_029582155.1). Lineage (NCBI taxonomy): Eukaryota > Metazoa > Mollusca > Bivalvia > Adapedonta > Hiatellidae > Panopea > Panopea generosa. Next base: position 54,834,261 of record CM055902.1, read on the forward strand.
GGAAAGTAATGTCATTCAATACCTGCTGGACCTAAATTCATTATGCGGTAAGTAATAATGTCATCCAATACCTGATGGACCTAAATTCATTATGCAGTAAGCAATGTCATTCATTACCTGCTGGACCTAAATTATTTTTGCAGCAAGTAATGTCAACCAATAACTGATGGACTTAAATTGATTATGCTGTAAGCCATGTCATCCAAAACCTGATGGACCTAAATTCTTTATGCGGTATATAATGTCATCCAATACCTGCTGGACCTAAATTCTTTATGCGGTAAGTAATGTCATCCAATACCTGCTGGACCAAATTTCTTGATGCAGTAAGCCATGTCATCCATTACCTGCTGGACCTGAATTTATTATGCGGTAAGTAATGTCATCCAATACCTGATGTACCTTAACTCATTATGCGGTAAGCAATGTCATCCAGTACCTGCAGGACCGAAATTATTTTTTGCGGCAAGTAATGTCATCCAATAACTGATTGATTTAAATTCATTATGTTGTACGCCATGTCATCCAATACCTGATGGACCTAAATTCTTTATGCGGTGAGTAATGTCATCCAATACCTGCTGGACCTAAATTCATTATGCAGTAACCCATGTCATCCATTACATGATGGACCTAAATTCATTATGCGGTAAGTAATGTCATCCAATACCTGCAGGACCTAAATTCATTATGTGGTAAGCCATGTCATCCAATACCTGCTGGACCTAAATTCATTATATGGAAAGCCATGTCATCCAATACCTGATGGACCTAAATTCATGATGCAGTAAGTAATGTCATCTATTACTTGCTACACCTAAATTTATTATGCAGTAAGCAATATCATCCAATACCTGCAGGACCTAAATTCATTATGCGGTGAGTAATGTCATCCGGTAAGTAATGTCATCCAATACATGCAGGAACTAAATTTATTATGCGGTAAGTAATGTCATCCAATACCTGATGGACCTAAATTCATTATGCGGTAAGCAATGTCATGCATTACCTGCTGGACCTAAATAATTTTTGCGGCAAGTAATGTCATCCAATAACTGATGGACTTTAATTCATTATGCCGTAAGCCATGTTTTCCAATACCTGATGGACCTAAATTCATTATGCGGTAAGCAATGTCATCCATTACCTGCTGAACCTAAATTATTTTTTGCGGCAAGTAATGTCATCCAATAACTGATGGACTTTAATTCATTATGCCGTAAGCCATGTTTTCCAATACCTGATGGACCTAAATTCTTTATGCGGCAAGTAATGTCATCCAATAACTGATGGACTTACATTCATTATGCCGTAAGCAATGTTTTCCAATACCTGATGGACCTAAATTCTTTACGCAGTAAGCCATGTCATCCAATACCTGCAGGACCTAAATTCATTATGCAGTAAGCAATGTCATCCATTACCTGCAGGACCTAAATTCATTATGCAGTAAGCAATGTCATCCAATACCTGCAGGACCTAAATTCATTATGCAGTAAGCCTTGTCATCCAATACCTGCAGGACCTAAATTCATTATGCAGTAAGCAATGTCATCCAATACCTGCTGGACCTAAATTCTTTATGCAGTAAGCCATGTCATCCATTAGCTGATGGACCTATATTTATTATGCGGTAGTAAGTAATGTCATCCAATACCTGATGGACCTAAATTCATTATGCGGTAAGTCATATCATCCAATACCTGCTGGACCTAAATACTTTATGCGGTAAATAATGTCATCCAATATCTGATGGACCTAAATTCTTTATGCGGTAAGTAATGTCATCCAATACCTGCTGGACCTAAATTCTTTATGCAGTAAGCCATGTCATCCATTACCTGATGGACCTAAATTCATTATGCGGTAAGTAATGTCATCCAATAACTGATGGACTTCAATTCATTATGCTGTAAGCCATGTCATCCAATACCTACAGTACCAAAATTCATTATGCGGTAAGTAATGTCATCCAATACCTGCAGGAACTAAATTTATTATGCGGTAAGTAATGTCATCCGATACCTGATAGACCTAATTTCATTATGCAGTAAGCCATGTCAGCCATTACCTGATGGACCTAAATTCATTATGCGGTAAGTAATCTCATCCAATAACTGATGGATCTAAATTCATTATGCTGTAAGCCATGTCATCCATTACCTGCTGGATCTAAATTCATTATGCGGTAAGTAATGTCATCCATTACCTGCTGGACCTAAATTCTTTATGCAGTTAGCCATGTCATCCATTACCTGATGGACCTAAATTCATTATACGGTAAGTAATGTCATCCAATAACTGATGGACTTAAATTCATTATGTTGTAAGCCATGTCATCCAATACCTCCAGGAACTAAATTCATTATGTGGTGAGCAATGTCATCCATTACTTGCTGGACCTTAATTCATTATGCGGTAAGTAATGTCACCCGGTAAGTAATGTCATCCAATACCTGCAGGAACTAAATTTATTATGCGGTAAGTAATGTCATCCAATACCTGATGGACCTCAATTCATTATTCAGTAAGCAATGTCATCCATTACCTGTAGGACCTAAATTATTTTTGCGGCAAGTAATGTCATCCAATAACTGATAGATTTCAATTCATTATGCTGTAAGGCATGTCATCCAATACCTGATGGACCTAAATTCATTATGTGATGAGCAATGTCATCACATATCTGCTGGACCTAAATTTTTTATGCAGTAAGCCATGTCACCCATTACCTGCTGGACCTTAATTCATTATGCGATAAGTTATGTCATCTATTACTTGCTGGACCTAAATTCATTAGGCGGTAAACAATGTCATCCAATACCTGCAGAACCTAAATCATTATGTGGAGAGCAATGTCATCCATTACCTGCTGGACCTAAATTCATTATGCAGTAAGTAATGTCATCCAATACCTGCTGGACCTAAATTCATTATGCGGTAAGGCGGTAAGTAATGTCATCCATTACCTAATGGACCTAAATTCATTATGCGGTAAGTAATGTCATCCAATACCTGCAGGACATAAATTCATTATGCGGTAAGTAATGCCATCCATTACCTGCTGGACCAAAATTCATTATGCGGTAAGTAATGTCATCCAATAACTGGTGGACCTAAATTCATTATGCGGTAAGCAATGTCATCCATTACCTGATGGACCTAAATTCATTATGCGGTAAGTAATGTCATCTATTACTTGATGGACCTAAATTCATTATGCAGTAAGCCATGTCATCCAATACCTGCAGGAACTAAATTCATTATGCAGTAAGTAATGTCATCCAGTACCTGCTGGACCTAAATTCATTATGCTGTAAGTAATGTCATCCAATACCTGCAGGACCAAAAAATTTATTATGCGGTAAGTAATGTCATCCAATAAATGATGGACGTAAATTATTTTTGCGGCAAGTAATGTCATGCAATAACTGATGGATTTTAATTCATTATGCCGTAAACCATGTTTTCCAATATCTGATGGACCTAAATTCATCATACTGCAAGTAATGTCATCCAATACATGCTGGACCTAAATTCTTTATGCAGTAAGCCATGTCATCCATTAGCTGATGGACCTAAATTTTTTATGTGGTAAGTAATGTCATCCAATACCTATAGGACCTAAATTTTTCATGCGGTAAGTAATGTCATCCAATACCTGATGGACCTAAATTCATTATGCAGTAAGCAATGTCATCCATTTCCTGCAGGACCTAAATTCATTATGCGGTAAGCGATGTCATCCAATACCTGCAGGACCTAAATTCGTTATGTGGTAAGCCATGTCATCCAATACCTGATGGACCTAAATTCGTTATGCGGTAAGCCATGTCATCCAATACCTGATGTACCTTAACTCATTATGCGGTAAGCAATGTCATCCGTTACCTGCTGGACCTAAATACTTTATGCGGTAAATAATGTCATCCAATACCTGATGGACCTAAATTCATTATGCGGTAAGCAATGTCATCCAATACCTGTAGGAACTAAGATCTGTATGCAGTAAGCCATGTCATCCATTACCTGATGGACCTAAATTCATTATGTGGTAAGTAATGTCATCCAATACCTGCAGGATATCAATTCATTTTGCAGCAAGTAATATCATCCAATAACTGATGGGCTTAAATTCATTCTGCGGTAAGCCATGTCATCCAATACCTGATGGACCTAAATTCATTATGCAGTAAGCAATGTCATCCAATACCTGTAGGAACTAAATTCATTATGCAGTAAGCCATGTCATCCAATACCTGCAGGACCTAAATTCATTAGCAGTTAGCCTTGTTATCCAATACCTGCAGGACCTAAATTCATTATGCAGTAAGCAATGTCATCCAGTACCTGCACGACCTAAATTCATTATGCAGTAAGCAATGACATCCAATACCTGCTTGACCTAAATTTATTATAAGGTAAGCCATGTTATCCAATACCTGATGGACCTTAATTCCTTATGCGGTAAGCAATGTCATCTAATACCTGCTCGACCTAAATTCATTATGCGGTAAGCAATGTCATCCAATACCTGCTGGACCTAAATTCATTATACGGTTAGCCATGTCATCCAGTACCTGCAGGACCTAAATTCATTATGCTGTAAGCCATGTCATTCAATACCTGCTTGACCTAAATTCATTATGCGGTAAGCGATGTCATCCAATACCTGCAGGACCTAAATTCGTTATGTGGTAAGCCATGTCATCCAATACCTGCAGGACCTAAATTCGTTATGCGGTAAGCCATGTCATCCAATACCTGCAGGACCTAAATTCATTATGCACTAAGCCTTGTTATCCAAAACCTGCAGGACCTAAATTCATTATGCAGTAAGTAATGTCATCAAATACCTGTAGGAACTTAATTCATTATGCAGTAAGCCATGTCATCCAATACCTGCAGGACCTAAATTCATTATGCAGTAAGCCTTGTTACCCAAAACCTGCAGGACCTAAATTCATTATGCAGTAAGTAATGTCATCGAATACCTGCAGGACCTAAATTCATTATGCAGTAAGCAATGTCATCGAATACCTGCTTGACCTAAATTTATTATGCGGTAAGCCATGTCATCCAATAACTGATAGACTTAAATTCGTTATGCTGTAAGCCATGTCATTCAATATCTGCTGGACTTCAATTCATTCTGCGGTAAGCAATGTCATCCAATACCTGATGGACCTCAATTCATTAAGTGGTACGCAATGTCATCCAATACCTGCAGGACATAAATTCATTTTGCGGCAAGTAATGTCATCCAATAACTGATGGACTTAAATTCATTATGCGGTAAGAAATGTCATCCAATACCAGTAGGAACTAAATTCATTATGCAGTAAGCCATGTCATCCATTACCTGCTTGACCTAATTTCATTATGTGGTAAGCCATGTCATCCAATACCTGCAGGACCTAAATTCGTTATGCGGTAAGCCATGTCATCCAATACCTGCAGGACCTAAATTCATTATGCAGTAAGCCATGTCATCCATTACCTGATGGACCTAAATTCATTATGCAGTAAGTCATGTCATCCATTACCTGCTTGACTTAATTTCGTTATGTGGTAAGCCATGCCATCCAATAACTGATGGACCTAAATTCATTATGCAGTAAGCCATGTCATCCAATATCTGCAGGAATTAAATTCATTATGCAGTAAGCAATGTCATCCAATACCTGTTTGACTTAAATTCATTATGCGGTAAGCCATGCCATCCAATACCTGATGGACCTAAATTCATTATGCAGTAAGCAATGTCATCCATTTCCTGCAGGACCTAAATTATTTTTACAACAAGTAATGTCATCCAATAACTGGTGGACTTAAATTCATTATGCTGCAAGCCATGTCATCCAATACCTGCTGGACTTAAATTCATTATGCTGTAAGCCATGTCATCCAATACCTGATGTACCTAAATTCATTATGCAGTAAGCAATGTCATCCAATACCTGTAGGAACTAAGTTCTTTATGCAGTAAGCCATGTCATCCATTACCTGATGGACCTAAATTCATTATGTTGTAAGTAATATCATCCAATACCTGATGGACCTTAATTCATTTTGCGGCAAGTAATGTCATCCAATAACTGATGGACTTAAATTCATTTTGCGGTAAGCCATGTCATCCAATACCTGATGGACCTAAATTCATTATGTGGTAAGCAATGTCATCAAATACCTGTAGGAACTAAATTCATTATGCAGTAAGCCATGTCATCCAATACCTGCAGGACCTAAATTCATTATGCAGTAAACCTTGTTATCCAAAACCTGCAGGACCTAAATTCATTATGCAGTAAGTAATGTCATCAAATACCTGTAGGAACTAAATTCATTATGCAGTAAGCCATGTCATCCAATACCTGCAGGACCTAAATTCATTATGCAGTAAGCCTTGTTACCCAAAACCTGCAGGACCTAAATTCATTATGCAGTAAGTAATGTCATCGAATACCTGCAGGACCTAAATTCATTATGCAGTAAACAATGTCATCGAATACCTGCTTGACCTAAATTTATTATGCGGTAAGCCATGTCATTCAATACCTGATGGACCTTAATTCATTATGCGGTAAGCCATGTCATCCAGTACCTGCTCGACCTAAATTCATTATTGGGTAAGCAATGTCATCCAATACCTGCTGGACCTAAATTCATTTTGCGGTTAGCCATGTCTTCCAATACCTGCTGGACCTAATTTCATTATGCTGTAAGCCATGTCATTCAATACCTGCTTGACCTAAATTCATTATGTGGTAAGCCATGTCATTCAATACCTGCTTGACCTAAATTTATTATGTGGTAAGCCATGTCATCCAATACCTGCAGGACCTAAATTCATTATGCGGTAAACCATGTCATCCAATACCTGCAGGACCTAAATTCATTATGCGGTAAGCCATGTCATCCAATACCTGCTGGACCTAAATTCATGATGCAGTAAGCCATGTCATCCATTACCTGCTTGACCTAATTTCATTATGTGGTAAGCCATGTCATCCAATACCTGATGGACCTAAATTCATTATGCGGTAAGCCATGTCATCCAATACCTGCAGGACCTTAATTCATTATGCAGTAAGCCGTGTCATCCAATAACTGATGGACCTAAATTCATTATGCAGTAACCCATGTCATGAATTACCTGCTTGACCTAATTTCATTATGTGGTAAGCAATGTCATCTAATACCTGCAGGACCTAAATTCATTTTGTGGTAAGCAATGTCATCCAATACCTGTAGGAACTAAATTCATTATGCGGTAAGCCATGTCATCCAATATCTGCAGGAATTAAATTCATTATGCAGTAAGCAATGCATCCAATACCTATTTGACTTAAATTTATTATGCAGTAAGCCGTGTCATCCAATATCTGAAGGACCTAAATTCATTATGCAGTAAGCCATGTCATCAATTACCTGCTTGATTGACCTAATTTCATTATGTGGTAAGCCATGTCATCCAATACCTGCATGACCTAAATTCATTTTGTGGTAAGCAATGTCATCCAATACCTGCTGGATCTAAATTCATTATGCGGTAAGCCATGCCATCCAATACCTGATGGACCTAAATTCATTATGCAGTAAGCAATGTCATCCAATACCTGCTGGATTTAAATTCATTATGCGGTAAGCCATGTCATCCATTACCTAAAGGACCTAAATTCATTATGCGGTAAGCAATGTCATCCAATACCTGCTCGACCTAAATTCATTATGCGGTAAACTATGTCATCCAATACCTGCAGGACCTACATGCATTATGCGGTAAACAATGTCATCCATTACCTGATGGACCTAAATTCATTATGCGGTAAGCAATGTCATCCAATACCTGCTCGACCTAAATTCATTATGCGGTTAGCCATGTCTTCCAATACCTGCAGGACCTAAATTTTCATTATGCTGTAAGCCATGTCATTCAATACCTGCTTGACCTAAATACATTATGTGGTAAGCCATGTCATTCAATACCTGCTTGACCTAAATTCATTATGTGGTAAGCCATGTCATCCAATACCTGCAGGACCTAAATTTATTATGCGGTAAACCATGTCATCCAATACCTGCAGGACCTAAATTCATTATGCGGTAAGCCATGTCATCCAATACCTGCTGGACTTAAATTAATTATGCAGTAAGCCATGTCATCCATTACCTGCTTGACCTAATTTCATTATGTGGTAAGCCATGTCATCCAATACCTGATGGACCTAAATTCATTATGCGGTAAGCCATGTCATCCAATATCTGCAGGACCTTAATTCATTATGCAGTAAGCCGTGTCATCCAATACCTGATGGACCTAAATTCATTATGCAGTAAGCCATGTCATGAATTACCTGCTTGACCTAATTTCATTATGTGGTAAGCAATGTCATCCAATACCTGCAGGACCTAAATTCATTTTGTGGTAAGCAATGTCATCCAATACCTGTAGGAACTAAATTCATTATGCGGTAAGCCATGTCATCCAATATCTGCAGGAATTAAATTCATTATGCAGTAAGCTATGTCATCCAATACCTGCTGGATCTAAATTCATTATGCGGTACATGTAAGCCATGTCATCCATTACCTGATGAACCTAAATTCATTATACGGTAAGCAATGTCATCCAATACCTGCTCGACCTAAATTCATTATGCGGTAAACAATGTCATCCAATACCTGCTGAGCCTAATTTCATTGTGCGGTAAGCCATGTCATCCAATACCTGCATGACCTCAATTCATTATGCGGTAAGTAATGTCATCCAATACCTGCTTGACCTAAATTCATGATGCGGTAAGCCATGTCATCCAATACCTGCTGGATCTACATTCATTATGCGGTAAGCTATGTCATCCAATACCTGGACCTAAATTCATTATGCGGTAAGCCATGTCATCCAATACTTGTTGGAGCCAAATTCATTATACGGTAAGTAATGTCATCCATTACCTGCTGGACCTTAATTCATGATAAGCAATGTCATCTTATACCTGCTTGACCTAAATTCAATTTGCGGTAAGTAATGTCATCCAATACCTGCTGGACCTAATTTGATTATGCGGTAAGCCATGTCATCCAATACCTGCAGGACCTCAATTCATTATGCGGTTAGCAATGTCATCCAATACCTGCTTGACCTAAATTCATTATGCGGTAAGCCATGTCATCCAATACCTGCAGGACCTCAATTCATTATGCGGTAAGCCATGTCATCCAATACATGCAGGACATAAATTCATTATGTTGTAAGCAATGTCATCCTTTACTTGCTCGACCTAAATTCATTATGCTGTAAGCCAAGTCATCCAATACCTGTTGGACCCAAATTCATTATACGATAAATAATGTCATCCAAAACCTGCTGGACCTAATTTCATTATGTGGTAAGCCATGTCATCCAATACCTGCAGGACCTCAATTCATTATGCGGTAAGCCATGTCATCCAATACCTGCAGGACATAAATTCATTATGTTGTAAGCAATGTCATCCTTTACCTGCTGGACCTAAATTCATTATGCTGTAAGCCAAGTCATCCAATACCTGTTGGACCCAAATTCATTATACGGTAAGTAATGTCATCCATTACCTGCTGGAACTAAATTCATGATAAGCAATGTCATCTAATACCTGCTTGACCTCAATTCAATTTTCGGTAAGTAATGTCATCCAATACCTGCAGGACCTAAATTCATTATGCGGTAAGCCATGTCATCCAATACCTGCAGGACATAAATGAATCAATATTATGAGGCAGAGATTTGGTCTCAGACTCAAAATAACAATAAAATAGATTCAAATAATATCTATTAAACAAATAAAATATTTTATTTTATTTATTTCCAGAAACAAGCAGTTTTACTGATTAGTTCTCAGGAAATGTTACAGGATTTCATATATTACCAGCAATTCTATGTGTACAGTGTTTTACAAAAATGTAACATTTTGGCTCTGATTCTGTTTCTTATACTCAAATTTTTGATAAATTCATTATTTGTAATCCGTATTGTAGAAGGAAAGTTCAAGAAATGTCAATATGTCTTCATGATTCTTTTCACCGGACCTGGGTAGCTAAGGCGGTAAATTATTTGACTGACATTTCATGTCGTGAGTTCGAATCTGCAGCCTGACAAAACCTGTTATGATTGATCTTTATTCGACGACCATAAGCCTTCAATAAATATGTAGGGAAGTAGCGAGTGACCTCCGTAGAAAAATGGCGCAAAATCCCATTAAAATCACAACAAAATAAGTTTTAAATAACATTTTGTGTATTCAATTGTTGTGCGTTTTTTTTTCAACAGTATGGTGTGTATATAAGTTGCTGCAATGAGTTCATCTCTCTCTCTCTCTCTCTCTCTCTCTCTCTCTCTCTCTCTCTCTCTCTCTCTACAAACATACATACACACATACACACACAATTCATATAGATCATTGCCTAACATTACAGCATCAATAATACACTTTAGGTAGGATAAGGGTCAAAACTCAGAACGTGTGGCCCGACCTCATATCAAATCAATTTTAAAATCAAAATGTTTCAACATTTAGATTGTGGCTCAAGAACGTGTAACAACGGCGGAACCCTGGACACTTCCACATGTTTATGCACCTGCAAGCACCCAACCTTCCAAATTGGCGCAGAATGTAAACGTAAAAACATGGTTTTATACTTATACTTCTATTGCTGTTTTAATCAAAATGCTGCAGGGTAATTTTTCAAGACCAATTTAACGAATTAGAATGTATGAAACAAGGCATGCAAATTGCCGTTTGAACAGTATTTGTTACTCATTCTTTAAACCAATAATTATTCTATTACTCAAGAGATTTGAAAACGCAACACAGGAAGTGATATGAAAACGCCACATATTGGCACACGTGTTTATATCCGTAGCCTACAGTAAGTAATGTCTGTTGACGTTATTGGTTGTTTATTTGCGATGAATCTTTTGGAACCTCCTGCAATTGGTGTCACATTTTTCATTTCTACGTAAGTCCCCTTTAAAACTTATGTTGCGTTTTTATATCTCTTTCTGGGTTGCCTTTTTCATATCTCTTGAGGGTAATAGAAAAAAAATGTATCAATATTTAATATTGAACATATTGACTATGTGTTCCAGGTTCATACTTGTTAGACATATGTCGGTAAAACTGGCGTTTAGAAATGAAAACAACATCTCCAAGGAAATACCCTGTCTTTTTTGTATTGAACTTTTTCTTTTATTATGCTGTTCAGTTTATAACTTTCATTATAATAAAGGTTTGATATTTGAGAAAAAAAATCCAATGGATTAAAAGAAAGAAGTTTCATACAGGTTTTGCAGTTAAATTATTCTAAATATTTATCCAATCTCATACTGTAGACTTTACTCTGTCTTTTTTGTATTGAACTTTTCTTTTATAAAGATGTTCAATTGATAATTTTCATTATAACTATAGTTTGACATTTGAAAAAAAAATCCAGTAGATTAGAAAAAGAAGTTTTATACTGGCTTTGTAGTTAAACTGTCCTAAAACTGGCCGTTTATGGAATTAAATTATCTATGGTGGCATTTTCTGTCATAACTTACCAAATAAGTATTTAAAGGGATTATAATGGCATATTACCGTCAATTCCCTGTCCTAAATACACACGCCCAGCATGAAGATACACTTATAACTTAGAGATATACGCGTCTAATTGTCTAATTGTATAACTTCTTTATTACAAACATCGGGTTTCTGAAGCCACATTTTTGTTTTTGTTACATTTGCCATTTTCAACGAACCGCTTTCAGGTTTCCGATCAATCATCGGATAACATTGTGAAGACTCGTTCCCGATCTCGTTTTCGAGGCTTTGTTTGGGAAGTTTACAGAGTTCAATGTAAACATTGCGCAATACCTTATTGCGGGACGTATTAAAGTTTTGGCCAATATTCAATTACTGATAATTTGATAACTTTCAAGTAAATAAAGGTTATAGGTCAATACATAAGCATTATTTTGTGCACGCTGCATACAGGAAAAGTTTGGATTAACAGCGTGTTTGTGTTACTTGCCAATATAATCCCTTTAAAATTTGCTATAAACTAATTCGGGTAAGGCGAGATAAGCGTTATTCTATTCTTGAAAATTCAAAAAATTAACAGTATACAGTATGTTAAGTTGTTCTGTGACTCCACGTATACAATATGTTGAGTTGTTCTGTGAATACACGTATACAATATGTTAAGTTATTCTGTTACTACACATATGCAATATAATAAGTTATTCTGTAACTACACGTATACAATATGTTAAGTTGTTCTGTGATTCCACGTATACAATATGTTAAGTTGTTCTGTGACTCCACGTATATCTGTGACAACACGTATATAATATGTTAAGTTGTTCTGTGAATAGACGTATACAGTATGTTAAGTTGTTCTGTGACAACACGTATACAATATGTTAAGTTGTTCTGTGACTCCAAATATACAATATGTTAAGTTGTTCTGTGACTCCAAATATACAATATGTTAAGTTGTTCTGTGACTCCACGTATACAATATGTTAAGTTGTTCTATGACTACACGTATACAATATGTTAAGTTGTTCTGTAACTACACGTATGCAATATAATAAGTTGTTCTGTAACTACACGTATGTAATATAATAAGTTGTTCTGTAACTACACGTACGCAATATGTTAAGTTGTTCTGTGACTACACGTATACAATATGTTAAGCTGTTCTGTGACTACACGTATGCACTATAATAAGTTGTTCTGTGACTCCACGTACACAAAACGTTAAGTTGTTCTGTAACTACACGTATGCAATATAATAAGTTGTTCTGTGACTACACGTATACAATATGTTAAGTTGTTCTGTGACTACACGTATGCACTATAATAAGTTGTTCTGTGACTCCACGTACACAATATGTTAAGTTGTTCTGTAACTACACGTATGCACTATAATAAGTTGTTCTGTGACTCCACGTACACAATATGTTAAGTTGTTCTGTAACTACACGTATGCACTATAATAAGTTGTTCTGTGACTCCACGTATACAATATGTTAAGTTGTTCTGTGACTACACGTATGCAATATAATAAGTTGTTCTGTGACTACACGTATACCATATGTTAAGTTGTTCTGTGACTACACGTATGCACTATAATAAGTTGTTCTGTGACTCCACGTACACAATACGTTAAGTTGTTCTGTAACTACACGTATGCAATATAATAAGTTGTTCTGTGACTCCACGTACACAATACGTTAAGTTGTTCTGTAACTACATAATGCACTATAATAAGTTGTTCTGTGACTCAACGTACACAATACGTTAAGTTGTTCTGTAACTACACGTATGCACTATAATAAGTTGTTCTGTGACTCCACGTACACAATACGTTAAGTTGTTCTGTAACTACACGTATGCACTATAATAAGTTGTTCTGTGACTCCACGTACACAATACGTTAAGTTGTTCTATAACTACACGTATACAATATGTTAAGTTGTTCTGTGACTACACATATGCAATATAATAAGTTATTCTGTAACCACACGTATGCAATATAATAAGTTATTCTGTAACTTCACGTATACAGTATGTTAAGTTGTTCTGTGACTCCACATATACAATATGTTAAGTTGTTCTGTAACTACACGTATGCAATATAATAAGTTATTCTGTAACTTCGCGTATGCAATATAATAAGTTGTTCTGTGACTTCACGTATACAATATGTTAAGTTGTTCTGTGACTCCACGTATACAATATGTTAAGTTGTTCTGTAACTACATGTATGCAATATAATAGGTTATTCTGTAACTTCGCGTATGCAATATAATAAGTTGTTCTGTGACTCCACGTATACAATGTGTTAAGTTGTTCTGTAACTACAAGTATGCAATATGTTAAGTTGTTCTGTGACTACACGTAAGCAATATTATAAGTTGTTCTGTGACTACACGTATACAATATGTTAAGTTGATCTGTGACTACACGTAAGCAATATTATAAGTTGTTCTGTAACTACACGTTTACAATATGTTAAGTTGTTCTATGACTACACGTATACAATACGTTAAGTTGTTCTGTAACAACAAGTATGCAATATGTTAAGTTGATCTGTGACTAAACGTAAGCAATATTATAAGTTGTTCTGTAACTACACGTTTACAATATGTTAAGTTGTTCTATGACTACACGTATACAATATGTTAAGTTGTTCTGTAACTACAAGTATGCAATATAAAAAGTTGTTCTGTAACTACACGAATGCAATATGTTAAGCTGTTCTGTGACTACACGTATACAATATGTTAAGCTGTTCTGTAACTACACGTATACAATATGTTAAGCTGTTCTGTTACTCCATGTATACAATATGTTAAGTTGTTCTGTGACTACACGTAAGCAATATTATAAGTTGTTATGTAACTACACGTATGCAATATAATAAGTTGTTCTGTGACAACATTCCAGATGTGTTGCATGTAAATCCATAGTATATAAGTCATGATTGACACCAAATTTATTGGTTTCGCAGAGGCCTTGATATTGTATCTATGGTTTGCAATGTAGCTGTTATTCACAAATAATTATCTCCACATATATATAGGCCTATATATAATTTATATAACTGATATATTTACTATAAATATTCAGCCGTTTATAGATAGCAACTAGTTCAGTGAACGTTTTTCTATTTCAGTTGATTGCAGCAATGTAACACTACCGTTTATTTGTTCTGCATATCCTGATGGATGTACACTATTTAGCTCAACCTTTCCTTTTGAATGCCCATCCATGTGTGAATATTGTCCGTGTAAGTATACCGGAACGTGACAAGTTGACGTTTCGGGGGTGGGTTGGGGGTGGAATACACGTGTCGGATGTTTGCTTGCAACCATTGCATGTTGGTTATAAAACTGGACAGAAAGCCCTTGTCGGCGCAAAAAAAATAGTTAAGTTTAGTTGAAATGCATTTTTGTCTTTATTGTCTTCGTTGCTTTTCAGTAAAACTATGTTATATCCCGATCTCTCAGTTATAAAGGTTTGGATTTTAATCTGATGGATGAACAAGGACGATTTTAAGTGATGCCCCTGAAAATATCGTCTCTTGCGTAATTCGACATTCTTTACAAATGAATAAAACCTGACTACTTTTATTGCTGCAAGGTCATCCGTGGCCGAGTGGGCCAAGTCTCCGCCTCAATATTAATTTACCTCTCACCCCTAAGGTCGTAGATTCGAGTCCCACTCGCTCCAATAACACCGGATATTAGTATACCATATATAACCTGAAATGTGTTGAAAAATGGCGTTCAACCCCATTCAATTAGAAATAACAATAATGATGTAGATAGGTACCTTGACGATGCTCTTATTATTACATAATATCTCATTTTTTCGCTCAAATGGTTGTAAATGTTAGCTCAGTCGGTAGCGCATCTGTCTATCAATCTAGGGGTCGTTAGTTCCTATCAACGTTCGTTGTGATTGGCTTACGGTATTGCAGCTTATGATCAATCGTCTCTCACCGCTGATTTAAGTGGGAAAGCTATCAGTTACTTGCGGAAATTGGATGTGCTGGAATTCTGGAAAACCTTCCAGGATCTCAGGAAACAGTGATTAGGTTAACTGATCGTCTGTTAGCCCTCAATGACATACAAATTACGCTAAATATCGAATCAATCAATCAATCAATCAATCAATCAAACAATATCTTCATTTTTTTCTGAAATGGTTGTAATTATTAATCCAAATAAGCTTCAACTTAACAAAGGTAACATCTCACATTTTCTAATTTCCTTCCCTCTATAAATCACGATTAGATAAGTACTATGATATGAGACAAACGATAAGATTTCGATTTAGAAAAATACTAAATGACACAGAGTGTTGTTATGCGTTCTGTAGCTGTATCAAAATATCGTTTGATATATCATGATTATGTGAACAGATTTCTTAAAATGTCTAAACTTCCATTTTTTTTATTTTGATATTTAAATGAGCACATCATAAATAATTAACATTGTTTTCGTTTATGATGTCACGAGGGTAGAAAGAGCCAAGTTGGGTCTGCCAAGGACTTATATAAAGAAAGAAAAGCAACTGATTTAGATGTTATGAACGCTCGCGTACTCACGCAAAATCTCGCGAAATCACATTTTTAAATATCCGAACTACCAATCATTTCAAAACAACAAATTAGACTTATTTCTTTTCACAGTAGAACTCTCTTTTAAACGAAACCATTCCCATCAAATTATCTATAAATTATTTGCATACTGTAACTAAAAAATCAAGAAAAGTACATAAAATTTTTCTTCAAACTGCAATATTTTAAATTCAAGATCATTTGCGTGATTAAAACAATACAAAACATCTAACGTTATATTCACCCTACATTTTATGTAAAATAAATCAGTTACCTGAGAAATTTGAATGATTAGTTTGCCGAATTATTAATTTTTTGCATGTTATTTTAGTAGAGAGATGCAAGTTTCTTATCCTTCTATATAAATCATTGGGTCTATTACTTAACCAAATTTTAGCTGCCCAATGTCTCACATACCAATTACCTCCCCTTAGTTACTTAGATTATTCTGCCAAGTTTGGATGATATTGGGTACTGTTGGATGAAGATATAACAGTTTAAAGATGCGTAGTAATACACTGCCACAAATGGGCGGAAACGCCTAAAATGAACGAGTGTCATCAAAAAGCAATCTGGTCAACGCCATGTTTTTCATGCATATTGTGGTCTAGCAGCGGACTATTTATGGAAACAAGACATTTTTAGAACCATTGGTATCCAGTATTCCAGAAGTGCTTGTATCTATATGCAGAGCAGTACAAAATGAATTGGTGTGTGAGATGCACAGACAATCCTAAGACAGTAACCCCTGTTATGATTTCTTGATTATTTTAATGTTTGTTTATTGTAATTATTCAATGATTTGCATATTGTATTTTTTCATGTTTATTGTAATTATAAAATGATTTTGTATAATTGTTTGTTTTTTTTTTTGATAACTCACATTATCACGACTTACAAAGATTATATCCCATTCAATTTTGCATGGTGTTTACAAATATTCACAAATCAAACTTGAAACGAATCCAACCAACAAAAAGCTGATTTGCTGCATTTTTTTTTTCAGACGCCGCCTACGATTACGAAGAAGGGGGGATCAAGTATAAAAATAATTCCGGCAACAAGATGGGACCTTCTGTCGCTTTCACAGTTATCTTTCTCCTTATATGTGAACTTCTATTGTAAAATGAAGAATCAAAGAGGGTAATGCAGGGCTGCAGAACCACAAACATAAACAGATGACTAGACGATTTGAATAATAAAACACAAACTTTTTTTTTTCCTTGATTTTTTGTAATAAGACCATGGTATCAATAAAAAAATTATGTTTCTTAAAAGTTTGTATAGAATTATTTGTTACGCACGGTATATTTTAGCAATTTTGTCGTCAGATATAACCCCCCCCCCCTTGAAGGATGGTGCTAGAAGCTTCCTCGCTTGGCGTTCAGCTAAAAATACTGTCTCAAGTAGACACCATTACAATATAACTGAAAACTGGTTGAAAGAGTCATTAAATATCATACAACAATAACAGAAACAACTAACAACGACAACAACAACTGATTACTAGTATCTTCATACCATTTTGAAATTACTTCCTTTACAAATATGAATGAATAAATCAATGAATAATTAAACGAATTGATGAATAAATGAATGAATGATAGAATGAATGTATTGGTGGTAAAGGGAGACGGCGTATCAACACATAAAGGCTATATGACACAAATAGAAATGAAAATACTAGACCCAGTACCGTGTACAAAGCAATAAATTAAGATTAATAACAAAACAAAAATAAAAATAGATATTGCGAATACATCTAGAACATTGCTAAACCTGCAGTACTGCAAAGTTTCAGTAAATTCCATCTGATACCCAATTTGCGCTACAGCAGTGGTCGTATACATGTACTAGAATCACTCGTGTGGCAACCTTGAACCACACAGGGATTGACATTTAACCACAAATAGTTAACATGGCAATATACAAAATGGACAAGACACCCATTTGGAGAAATCATATTTCTCTGCAGAGAGTGAGTGGTCAATTTCTTACCCAAAAGTATATCAGCAACAAACAGATACACCTTTCTAAAATTCCTGTTTGGCGTATACAATGACCGTTCTCAAGGTCCATACAAGTATCGAACCAATGTCCTGCATATCATCATCAGAATAGAACTGTCAGTTTCACAAATCGCCACCGGAGGGCTTAACACTGAATATCAATATAGTCTTGTAAGACAATATGATAATGATAATTTTATTTATCGTCGCCATCGGTTTCCCATATGGGTGACACCTCCAGAAGAGTATAAGTAATTCTGGATTTTTGGAGGATAGTGCAGAGATACAGAAGACCATTTCGTAGCGTCCCTGGTTCTTTTAGAAGCCCGGTGTTAAGCACCGATACATGGGACCTCGATTTTTATTAAAGTCTCATCCGAAAGACTGATTAGTATTTTTTTTCAGTTGTAGGAGCGGGTGCCGGACCTGCGACTCCTGGGTTCGCAGTCTAAGGCGTAAACCACTGAGCCACTAGTCCGATATTACGACAATAAAAAACACCAGTGGCGTATAAGTATGACGAAGTTTGAAGGAAAGATATTTTTTTCTGCTCTATGTGTTCACTGTTGACAAATTGAAAGTAGATTTCCGAAATCATGTATGCATACCCCAATTTCCAATCATCATTCTGTTTTTAAATTCAAAATCCAAATATGACTGCTTTCAAAATGCATCAATAATGTCATTCAAATAAAAAAAATAGCATTAAAATAAGGAAAATGCAAGGATTATTTATAACCGCCATTATGCGTTTCCTGTTTCCAATGGTGGTACTATTCCTCTGTAAAACACTGAATCGGAAGAAAAATGCCCGATTCAAGTAGCAATTATTCTGATAACTTTCTTAATATTTCATAAAAAAACAACAACAAAGACGAACGGCGTATGTTATATAGTGGCCATAAATAATCTTTTCCTCTAAAAATGCCCATACACGATTTCGATGGTCATCTTTAATCTACTTGGAACGTTTCAGAAGTAATGTCATGTTTGAATTGTGAACTTAGAAAGCAAGAGCTTTGGAAATGTGATATAATTACATTATATCGGATTTAACAAAGATGTTCACACTGGGAAAATTTGGATGAAACATGGCCCCTACTTTTCTCATCATATGTCGATAGTGCAGATGTTGGCAAACATTGAAATGTAAGGGTCACGTCTGCCATTTGAGTCTTTTTATAAATGACGCATAGGCAGATCGTTTTTTATTTACTATATAGTAAAAGCAAAAATCAATGGCGGGCTTACATCATAACTTTGCATGAGCCAAAGTGGAAAGATGATAATACCGACAATGCGATTGGGTTGAGACGAGGACATGTTTCTTGACTTCTGTCCATTTGCCGGTGTAACGATGTAAACTGACCCCCATAGAATAATGACCGCCGGTCATTATTTTATATAGAATAATGACCAATTTTCTATAAAATACTGACACCTCTTATAAAATAATGACCCCCCCCCTCCCCCCCCCCCCCCGATTTTATCTATAAAATATTGACCCTCCCACCTAACCTATTACTAACATACTCTATATCAATTCAAATCACTGTCGTGTTTCTATTGCTTATATTTGTTGTTGTTGTTGTTGTTGTTGTTGTTGTTGTTGTTGTTACTGCTGCTGATGCTGCTGCTGCTGCTGCTGCTGCTGCTGCTGCCTCGGTGGCGCAATGGTAGCGCGCTTGCTTATTAAAGTGGATAGGTCTCACCAAAGGGATATTGTTTCGCCGTATCAAACCTTTGCCAATAGAAACAGATGACCTAATGGAAGAGGGATACATAAAGGAATCCTTTTTGCAACATGGAACCCCTGCAACTTTCAAGATACACGGTAGAACATACTTAGAACATAGATCACGAAACTCCTGCTTTAAAGGTGCATGACTTTTTGTTTAGAACATGTTTTAGATCTAAATCTTTTTGTTACCTATAAAAGTTTCATGCTTCAAGTATTTCAACAGGCTTAAGTTTTATTTTTCCAAGATTTTTCCAAGATTCGGTGAGATAGTACCTTTAATAGCCTCGTAACTTTGTGACATCGCATTATATGCAAGGTATAGCGTATAATTATGTTACGCATACATGTATATACTTATTAATTTACCTTCTGTACAATGTAGTGTAAGCATTCTGGAACTTATAGTAATGGCGATTATGTCCGAAATTTTAGAGGAAACATCATTTTGTTATTGCATCCTACATGTTGCACTAATTTAGTAATAGCATGGGCTCGCGGGCTCATTACGAAAAAATGCTATTGACGGTAAAATAGTTCATTTTCTGGAGTGCAAGATTGTAAAAAGGCAAATTATACGTGGAAAACCATAATGTTTTATGCCACCCCTGAAAGTGATGTCAAATACTCTTAACCTTCATTATGTCACCTATATGTCACTCATATATACCTCCAAAAATAGGCAAAACGGGTGTGGGGTAGCCAAGTGGTTTTATTACCTGTGACGCTCCTCGTCGTTAGAAATTATTCAAATTTCAGTATATTGTTGAAAAGACATCCTTCTTTGGATTTTGGGTATTTTTGTCACTTTTCAGGCGTTTTTAAGTAGAAAAAGTCAACAATTATTTCAATATAAACATAAAATATGCAAATCGGTTGTGGGGAAGTCCCATGTTTTATGACCTGTGACGCCCATGACAATAAAATGTTGTTCGAATTTCAGTATAATATTGAAATATAGGCATTCCCCTGGAGGTTTGGGTGATTTTTGTCGCTTTTCAAGAGCTTTTAAGTAACACGTCTTGAGCAATAATTATACCCCTTTATAACTGTCAAAGCCATTGCACAATATGTTAACTAAATTTCTGTTACGATACCCGTCACGATTTATATATAAAGTTGTAATGTGTTTTTAAAGAAACCAGGGAAGCCAGGACCACTTCTTAGAAAAAAAACAAGGGCTGCAGTCGAATGACAGCCATATCTCCCGCCGATGCCATTTGAAAAAAGGGCAATAAATCCAGAACGGGTTGAGCATTTCTTCCTCCATAACTAAGCATTAGTAGTAGTAATCCCTGAAAGTTTGAATCGATTCCATCCAATAATGAATGAGGAGTTGCGGTCACAAAAATGTTGCACGGACGCACACACGGACGCACGCACGGACGGGTGCCATTACCATATTATCCTCCGATGTCTATCGGCAGGGGTTAATTATGTTGTAAGTGTACATTAGATGGGTAAGGGTTAGGGTTTGGGTTAGGGGGTCGTTTTTCTATAGGGGGTCACAATTCTGTGTGAGGGTCATTTTTCTACGTGTGGGGGAGTCATAATATTATGACCGGGGGGGGGGGGGTCATTATTTTATATAAAATATAGACCCCCGGTCATTATTCTATGGGGGTCAGTTAACAACGTTATACCGGCCCCGATTAGCTCAGTCAGTTACGCGTCTGACTGTCAATCCAGGGGTCGTGAGTTCGTATCCCCGCCCGGCAACAGTCTCCGTGATGATTGATATACGACATTGTGTATCATTATCATTCGTCTCTCACCACTGATTCAAGTGGGAAAGTTATCAGTTACTTGCGGAGATGGGGTGTGCTCGAGTACTGGTTAATCCCAGGAAACAGTGGTTATGTTAACTGATCGTCTGTTAGCCCTCGATGGCATAAAAATGACGCTTAATATTCAATCAATCAATCAATCAATCAACCATTTAAAGAACACAACATATCCATATTTATTGCAATAAACATAATTAAACTTAGGTCACACGAAATTAAATGGGGGGGGGGGGGGGGGGGGGGGGGAATGTAAACTTAAATTACGAAATAGATACTACATACATATTCTCAGCTGTAAATTTCTATTTTTTTATCTTTGCTCCTTCTCTACTCTCTTTAGTTCGTCTTTATTATTTTCGTTCTTTATATCCACACTTAAAATATTACTTTTAGACATTGTATTTATGTTCTGTTATCTACAGTTACCATATAATGTGTTAAGTTATATTATTGTACTGACACCTGGACATTGTACTGACACCTGAACATTGTACTGACACCTGGACATTGTACTGACACTTGAACATTGTACTGACACCTGAAAATTGTACTGTACTGACACCTGAACATTGTACTGTACTGGCACCTGAAAATTGTACTGACACCTGAGCAGTCTTTAAATAACAAATTGAATTATTTTTTATTACATGAAATAAAAGATATTTATCAAAAATAAAACAACAACAAAAAAAAACAAAACATTGTTTAGGTCAATGAGCGTCTCCGAGTACTTGAATGATCATGAAGAAGTAATGACATGTCGAATAAAGTCGAAAACTATACACTCGAAGTAAGATCATGTCAGTAAGACATATTGTTACAGAGCAACTTAACATATTGTATATATGATGTTACAGAGCAACTTAACATACTGTATACGTGTAGTTACAGAGCAACTTAACATATTGCAACTTAACATATTGTATACGTGTAGCTACATAACAACTTAACATATTATATACGTGTAGTTACAGAGCAACTTAACATATTGTATACGTGTAGTTACAGAACAACTTAACGTATTGTATACGTGGAGTTACAGAACAACTTAACGTATTGTATACGTGTAGTTACAGAACAACTTAACATATTGTATACGTGTAGTTACAGAGCAACTTAACATATTGTATACGTGTAGTTACAGAACAACTTAACATATTGTATACGTGTAGTTACAGAGCAACTTAACATATTGTATACGTGTAGTTACAGAACAACTTAACATATTGTATACGTGTAGTTACAGAGCAACTTAACGTATTGTATACGTGTAGTTACAGAGCAACTTAACGTATTGTATACGTGGAGTTACAGAGCAACTTAACATATTGTATACGTGGAGTTACAGAGCAACTTAACGTATTGTATACGTGGAGTTACAGAGCAACTTAACGTATTGTATACGTGGAGTTACAGAGCAACTTAACATATTGTATACTTGTAGTTACAGAACAAATTAACATAATATTTACGTAACGTTGCAGAACAACTTAAAACATTGTTATCGTATAACCATAATAAAGCATTGAGTGAGAGATTTATCATGGATTTTTTTTTTTAAATATGATTCAAAACAATTCGCTTATTTTAATTACAGAAACAAATACCATATACGTAATTAAACAGAAAACATCTGAATAACTCATTTAAAGGAAATCTGCAGCTAGAATAATTGTGAACAATATCGAAGGTACCAGTCATGTCATTTCTTAAAAGTACTCGCTCCCTTCAAATATTAACACATTAATAACACTTAAAACATTTTGAATATATTTACAAGTTTAAACTCAGTTTGCCAGTTTTAACTTTAAATGTAATTCTTTTTACCAACGCTACGGCATTCACAGGTAGGACCTATTATTGTCTTTACATTGGTAATGTCCAACTAAATCAGGCAAAGCAAGTTTTCTACATCCACAGTTTAGAGCAATCCATTGAACTGTTTTAATATTTTGTTTGTTTTGTGTAATAGCTGTTTAATTTGATTTCGGAGCTTCAATTCACCATTTGCTATCACGATTACGTTTTCCTCTTTAAATGTATGCCAGTAGAAGTGACCAGGTACTCTTTGATGGCGATCTCGTCCAAAAGATTTCAGCGGATGGTGGCAATGGATACTGCCCATATGTCCATTTTGTTTTACCCGATTTGTTTATCCCTTGCTTCTAAGAGTTTTCCAAAGTCAGACACCGTGTACAACTTCATAATTATAGCATCGTTCGTCTAATGTTTTGGTTATATATGTTTTTATTTCATTTTTTTATACTTGGGATTGTTGTTAATTTACACCATTCATATGTATGCGGTAAATCTAGCAAGACTTCATTTATTTACACCGTAACGTTTTTATGATGTGATGAGATGGACAAGAACGAGGTTTGATACATCAGTAAACGCAATTTGAGTCCCCGATTCCATGTTTTGTTAGCATTTGTGCTGTTAGAGTGCATAAGTCTTTGGACTTGAGGTCTTTAAAGATATAACAGCGAGGCTGGAATATATCCGTCAACAAAATTTGAGTCCTCGATTCCAATCATTGTTAGCATTTGTGCTGTTAATGTGCCTAAGTCTTTGGACATAAGGTCTTTAAAAACGAGATAAACCACAGACCAGGCGATAAACCTTTTTCATTAAACATACGTGTATCAAATTAATACCTTTATACTATATAAATTGTAGCTTTCCCAATACAGAAAGAGTTAATATCTGCGTGCGTGCTGCCGCATTTGTGCAAGCTGGTGTATATATAATATGTGAAACTGTATCAACAATGTCGACTGTGTTGCTACATCTACCATCTTTTATATGTCCAAATAGCCGCAGCGACGAAGAAAACCTATCTCCGGACAGCGTTTTGGAACAGCTCGGAGGATGTGGACGTTTTCAAATACTGCTTTCTGTCATTATACATTTAATGAAAACTGTCGTCTGCTGGGGAATGATAGGGACAACATTCTTTGCGTTTGTTCCAAACTGGCGATGTACGGATGTCCAAAGTGGTCATAATATTTCGCGTGTGTTTTCTGAGTACGTTAACATAAATATGAATAATACATGTCAAAACAATACTTTATTCAACATTCAAAAGTGTCAAACAATGAGCTTGACAGTACTCAAATCTGGAATAAACAATGTAAAACAGGGTCCAGTCACACATGTAGAAATGTTGAATTTGACGCCGGTGTAAACACAGTCGCAACACAGGTAATTAGTTCGTGAGCAAACGATAGTTGCAACAAGCAGTAAAATGCTATCACATCACATCTAAGCACGCTGTATGTAAGTGTGTATTAAAATTTACAATTTGTGACAATTAATGATCATTGACATTTTATGATAATTGAGCTGTTAGGGAAATAAAACATGTATAATTATTGCATGCGTGTGTGTGTGCACGCGTGCGTGCGTTCGTTCGTGACAAATGGCGCTTAAAATTGCAATGTGTTTTGTGACGTATCAAATGATTCACATGGTTTCATTTTGATTTCGATTTGTATCGTCCTACTGGTTTACATGTTGTAGTGTATCGTCCTACTGGTTTACATATTGTAGTATATCGTCCTACTTGTTTACATATTGTAGTGTATCGTCCTACTGGTTTACATATTGTAGTGTATCGTCCTACTGGTTTATATATTGTAGTGTATCGTCCTACTGGTTTACATATTGTAGTGTATCGTCTTACTGGTTTACATATTGTAGTATATCGTCCTACTGGTTTACATATTGTAGTGTATCGTCCTACTGGTTTATATATTGTAGTGTATCGTCCTACTGGTTTACATATTGTAGTGTATCGTCTCGTCCTACTGGTTTACATATTGTAGTGTATCGTCCTACTGGTTTACATATTGTAGTGTATCGTCCTACTGGTTTACATATTGTAGTGTATCGCCCTACTGGTTTACATATTGTAGTGTATCGTCCTACTGGTTTACATATTGTAGTGTATCGTCTCGTCCTACTGGTTTACATATTGTAGTGTATCGTCGTACTGGTTTACATATTGTAGAATTTGTTTCATTTTAGAAATGGTTCAAATGGCGATGTAAATGCAGTCTATTTTTAATGCGGATTTCTTTTCAATTTTATCACTCCGATTAAAATGTTTTGTCATGTTGTTGGATTTTATATACCAAACCATTTGGATTTATCTATGAACATGATATGCTTTGTATCCATTTTAAAACTACTTTAATGTTTTAAGTCATTTATAGTGTTTTGCTGATACACTGCCGTTAATATACATGTATTCATAAAGATCAAAGACTGTTTGGATATTCGTGATGTAACTATAATGTACAGTCAAACCTGTGTAAGCTATCACCCCTATTGAGCAACCACTTGTCTTAAGCAGTCACATTTTCTCTTTTCTATTTCTATGCTTTCGGAGCAAATTAACCTGCATTAAACAATAACCTGTCTTAAAGGGCCACTTTTACTCCGTCCCTTGACTGGCTGTTTAAGACAGATTTAACTGTATTCTACCATGCTTTCGCTTAATTACAATTTGGTCTTGTGTGTGACCTATCCTTGGTTATGGCTACTGTTATATCAGTACAAATGGCAGGCATGTGTGTAGGTAGTCTTGTAGCGGGGCAAATAGCCGACTTGGTTGGAAGGAAGCGGCTTCATGATTTTCATGTTGGTTTTATTCGTTGCTCACTTGGTGGCCTATTTCTCTGTTCACTGGGTCATGTTTACGTACAGCCACACGATTTGTCTTAGGCGAGAGAACAGTCTATATTATAGACACAAATAAAAAACCAATTTCATAAAAAAAAGTAAACAGAATAGCTTTATTGATAAGATTGCAAGATAATAATACTGAGTTAACAGTTTGCCCTAAATCTGTCAGACTTATAGATCATGCATCTTTAAAAGACATTTTTTTAAAAATCTACATTAGTATTCGTCATCTAACTGTCTGGTTTCTTTCACCCAAAATCAAGCACATCTTAAGTTAATAAAAACGATATTGACAACTTTATTTGTTTCAATTTAGATTTCAAAATTAAAAATACAGTATTTTATATATTTTTTATTTTGTATGTTTTGACATATCTAATTTAGAAAGTGCTATTCCTATCCTTATGAACTTGAGATTCTGCTGTCTCTGTTACTACTTTTTACAGGTTTTGGGTCTGGATTTTTTTCTAACAATTCAAAACAACTTACAATCGGAGTATGTCCTATCCCGTTGGAGATCGGTAATAATGTGGTTCCCATTGAGGTCACTGGTGGCATCTCTGTTCGCCCTTGTACTCTGGCTCCTGCAGGATTGGAAGCATCTCACCATTATTATGTCACTCATGACCTTGACCTCTCTAGGAGCATGGTGGTAAGTATCGGTGTTTAAAGAAGCCTCAACTATAGAGTTATGTCCATGCTATGGTCCGACTGTACCTATCCTGAATGAATATCATGTAACTTGCAGTTATCCGTGCAGCAACACATACTTCTTTTTAGAAAGTTATCTTCATGATTGTTTTCAGTAAATCCAACTCCGGAAAGTATCCGAAAACAATTCGCTTATTACCGGATATATGTTATTACGTCATTGTGCCTGCAGTGGAGTCTGTAGAACGCAGCTTTCCCGATCAGGTCCGTTAAATACCATCACATTTGAGCACGCTGGTTGGTCAGTTACTTCAGGGAAAGATTGAATGATGTCATGGTTTTTAGTAAGCGTTCAATTGCTATGAATTGTGGGACATGTAAAGAATTCCCTACTTTTTTCATTGTGGGTTAATAGACCTGATTCGGGAGATACCAGGCTCTGTATAAAGACTCATATGAATTTGTATGGTTTTGTTCTAGACTTAAGAACGGGGTTCGATAAAACAAGCAAGACATTGCCTTCCGAGCGCACACTCGGTATTACAGAAGCAGAAAAACGAAGTTTTTATTACCAAAGTAAAATAGCGTTATTCATACAGCTGGTTTATAATAATAGCAAACATTTTTTTACATTTAAAACTCGGAAAAACAAATCATAGTATTTTTATAAAAACAAAACAGTAAGTTGTATGTCAGTAACTGCATACATAGCAGATAGCTACCACGTCTTAGTGAAAGCAAGTAAGCAGGCACTTCTGCGCTCTACAAATCTGTGGAAAATATGAGTTTTGTTAAACTTAACATTTTGTTAATAAATGTGATGAATGGTATACTGTTTATAGTTCTAGTAAGACCATTAAAGTAGATGAATTTTCACAATCAATGTTAAAACAAAAATGTTTTTCTTTGGTTATGATACATGCACAGATTAAATGTATTTTCGACTTTTCTCGCAGTAAACATTTGTAAACTATTTAATCAATACAACTTGCATGCATCGTAAATGTATCTCCTCGTATTGAAGTTCTGTGTTATTTGTTTTCTCTGTCAGAGTGATGCCATAGATCATTTTCTCCATCACACATCCTTTAAAGATCGTATAATGCAACTCCCATACTAATATCTTAAGACGATACATGATCAGATATTGTCATATTTTTTCAGCTAATAAATTCGCACCAGGAACGAGAAAGCAGATCAGCATATAAGCCGGTTACAAAATACTGGCGTAGAAAAAAACATAATTTCTAACCTTTACTTGGAAGACAAAAAACCGATAGGAACTAATACTCTACACTAGTAAGGAAACTGAGGGGTTTTTTTTTATTTTAAGACTTGATTCTTGTAGCACGTGTGTATTCCGCGTGAAACGAGTATGAACATAGACATTACTATAATTTAATATATATATTTGCTTTATCAAAGGAACGTTTGTTTTATGTTCCAGTCATAACAAATAATATGACAATACAAGTACAATAAAAGTTTGTTCTGTTGTGATGACTGTGACATTTTGAATGTCACGTCCTCTCCTTGTGTACAAGCATTTTCTCATATTTAATTCAAGGATTACATTTAGTTTATCTGCGTATGGTATCGGATTTGGCGTCCAGAAGTTGTCCGGAAGCATTTATCTTAATCTGTTCTTGTTCAATATTTTTTTCCGCACCTACTAAATTGATAATCGTATATTTTGAGAACAGGTAAGATTTTTTATTTACTACAAAAAGCAACAATAATCATGTATTTGTCTTTTTACCATTTATTATCCAAATTCTAATAATTCAAGTTACATATTCTATTTATCAAAGTGTGCAGCACTCTCACTTATTTGTTTATTAGTCGTTTTCAATATAAGACTGATTATACAACTTTTCTGTTGGCCTGATTAGTTTTATTAACTGCACAGTTAATATTCAGCTAAATGAGTTTTCTACTGTTTTTTTTTACAAAGTTTGAATATATGTTAAAAAAAACAGGAGGAAACGGAATATTCTCATGATCAGTGCATGTTTTATACTACTGAACCGTTTATATAGGTCGTATGAATTCTGTGACTTATTACATATTAATCGACCTCCACAAGTTTAAAGTTTGGTGCTTTTGTTGAAGTAATTTACTCAAAGTCAAGTAAATCAAAGCTCGTGTGGTAGTTTACATACTTAATAGACTGAATAGTGAAATGAATCGCCTCAATAAGAGCTTTATGTGTTGTCGGTATAGGCGGACTAACTGTTGGAATTGTTCAATATATAGGTAAATATTTATAGAATAAATTATCTTTGAGTGTTTTATTTAAAAAGTAAAGTGTTTAACGATCGAAAAGCAACTGAAAAAATTATACATTTCCTTTTTTACCATATATTTTATGAAACTTTTGTTGTTAACTATAGGTATGGTGTAAATAATTTTCATGTCTCGATTTATTGTCTCAATGACATTCTTTAAAGCTAACAATTTGATTTTGTTCAGTATTTTTAATATCAAAATGAAAATGGGAGAAATCAGTTGCATATTAACGCTATGCTATCTGGCATGTTATAACGTAATATACACGTGTAGAGGCTTAAATAAATAACAAAAAAAATGACCGAATATGTAACCACTGTACGGTTGATGAAGATGAGTTTCATTTCATTTTAGAAAGTGAATTATTTGATGATTTGAGAGGAAATATGTTCAAAGATATTACTGGACCAGGCCGAATATGTTAAAAATTGTAAATCTTACAAAATCCGTTGTTAAATAGACAATTACAAAATTAGGTCTGTATATACTACTCATTTTCGAAACGAAAAGAATATCCACAGCCAGACATAGATACATTGTATTATAATACCGGCACTGATTTTGCTTGTTAAACATTGATTACGTTTAAAAAAAATGTTTTGTCATATTATGTATAATGTTTATGTACTCATTGGCTTTAAAGCCCTTTGGATTATTTGAATAAAGTTATCATAACACCATGTCACGAACTGTGTAAAACATAGTGTTATTAGTGATGTTATAATATTATAAGTTACATCAACACCTCACGTTATCAATCAAAGAATTAATTCACGTTATAAACTATATCATAACATAATATTATCAGTCAACACGAAAAGAAACTATAGAGTCTGGTGTAGCTTATCACCATGTATCTAAATCAGCCGATGACCAAACTATGATGTTTTAGCCTGTGAAATTGTATTAGTTCTCCCTCAAGGACATTGGATCGTACACCATTTCAGACAATTAAATGGTAAAGAGTTGTAATTCAGAAGTTATTAATTGTCGATAAAAGTTGGTGCTTTCTTGTGCCTGGTTTTAAAATTCCAGAAAATACTTCCAAATAACCGTTTTAATTCGAGACATGCGCTATCTGGCCACCGCCATGTTGATATATTATGATTTACGAATCAATTACCTAGATTTCTCTTAAGTGTCCTAAAATGAATCTAGATCCTCTGGGATAATTATTGAAAACTATTTCACAGCTGTGCAGCTTTCAACGATTCAAAGAGAAGTAACTCTAAATATACAACATCCCGCTACGCCTAATGATTATCCCCCTTCCACTATAAAAGGTGCTTGCTCTGATACCGTAATCTTCGTATACTAGTTTTTATATTTATTTAGTAATATGTGTTATAAATTATAGTAAACGATCCTCATAATGCCATGTGTTGCTATGGTTATTGTCAGATACACCATACCGAGCTAATCTTACAAATTATTTTGCACTGGCTGCCATGACGGGCATTCATGGTGTGTGTGGGCCGGTGCGGACAATGGTCGTCGAATTGTACCCTACAGTAGTCAGGTAAGAGAAAAAGTTGTATATGTAACGTTTGTATGACTTTGATAGTATTTGTTTTATGCAATATCCAAATATACTACTAAATGTAAATGTCATTAAATGGTATGGCCCGTTTTTATTTTAATTGTGTTATATTACTAAGAAAAAAGTAAGAAATTATTGTCTAACGATAAATGCAGCAGTCAAGAAGTTGCAGTCAAAGCACCGGTACACAAACAAACAATGTATTATTATGGAAATGTAACGATAATATAAAGTTAAGACAGAGGTTGCAACCACGGAAATGTCCTTGGCAGAGACCACAAAATGTTAATTACGAATTTAATCAACCTCGCTCTTCCGAAAATCGGTTATTAAAAATATGAAATCACTATCCTGACCTTTTTTTTTATTAAAACCGAAAATAGACACCATACAGCTTATTTTGATCGAACATGTTAAATAATTCTTCAAATATTTAACTTGTAATTGGTTAATGTTATATTTTTTTCAGAAACATTGGTTTTGGTTTCCAAAGTACAATGGGACGTGCAGGAGCTGTCATAGGACAACAATTGGTTTTCTTGGTAAACACACTTGATTTAAATCAGTTTATGATTCATTTTATAACTGAAAACAATTAAATCTGAATTATCTATCTTAAGCAATTGTCAAAACAAATGAGTTGGAAGATAGCCATCATTAGAAAATATTGCTTCAACGTGATACGAGCGTAATGAGATTAATTCAACGTGCATACGAGCGTATTAAGAATAAAAATAAACTAGGTCAATGAAATACTGTCAAATAAAACAAGAGTTCTCTAATTTTGTAAATCTTTAATCTAAATAACTTTAAACAACAATCATACTAGAATTTCATCGTATCGATGTCTCAGATTTGCTGTACTTTGTTTTGGCGTCGATGGTGGCTGTCTTGATTGATATACTTCCTGTATAATGTGCGTTTCTATCCAATTTAGAGTGAGGCATCCAATGATTGCTGTCCTTTGTTTTGGCGTCGATGGCGACTGTCTTGATTGATATACTTCCTGTATAATGTACGTTTCTATCCAATTTAGAGTGAGGCATCCAATGATTGCTGTACTTTGTTTTGGCGTCGATGGTGGCTGTCGTGATTAATATACTTCCTGTATAATGTACGTTTCTATCCAATTTAGAGTGAGGCATCCAATGATTGCTGTACTTTGTTTTGGCGTCGATGGTGGCTGTCTTGATTGATATACTTCCTGTATAATGTGCGCTTTATTCAATTTAGAGTGAGGCGTCCATGATTGCTGTCCTTTGTTTTGGCGTCGATGGCGACTGTCTTGATTGATATACTTCCTGTATGATGTACGTTTCTATCCAATTTAGAGTGAGGCATCCAATGATTGCTGTCCTTTGTTGTGGCGTCGACATTTAGAGTGAGGCATCCAATGATTGCTGTCCTTTGTTGTTGTGTCGATGGTGACTGTCTTGATTGATATACTTCCTGTATAATGTACGTTTCTATCCAATTTAGAGTGAGGCATCCAATGATTGCTGTTCTTTGTTTTTTGGCGTCGATGGTGGCTGTCTTGATTAATATACTTCCAGTATAATGTGCGTTTCTCTCCAATTTAGAGTGAGGCATCCAATGATTGCTTATCTTTGTTTTGGCGTCGATGGTGGCTGTCTTGATTAATATACTTCCTGTATAATGTGCGTTTCTATCCAATTTAGAGTGAGGCATCCAATGATTGCTGTCCTTTGTTGCTGTGTCGATGGTGACTGTCTTGATTGATATACTTCATGTATAATGTACGTTTCTCTCCAATTTAGAGTGAGGCATCCAATGATTGCTGTTCTTTGTTTTGGCGTCGATGGTGACTGTCTTGATTAATATACTTCCTGTATAATGTGCGTTTCTATCCAATTTAGAGTGAGGCATCCAATGATTGCTGTCCTTTGTTGTTGTGTCGATGGTGACTGTCTTGATTGATATACTTCCTGTATAATGTGCGTTTCTATCCAATTTAGAGTGAGGCATCCAATGATTGCTGTTCTTTGTTTTGGCGTCGATGGTGACTGTCTTGATTAATATACTTCCTGTATAATGTGCGTTTCTATCCAATTTAGAGTGAGGCATCCAATGATTGCTGTTCTTTGTTTTGGCGTCGATGGTGGCTGTCTTGATTAATATACTTCCTGTATAATGTACGTTTCTATCCAATTTAGAGTGAGGCATCCAATGATTGCTGTACTTTGTTTTGGCGTCGATGGTGGCTGTCTTGATTGATATACTTCCTGTATAATGTACGTTTCTATCCAATTTAGAGTGAGGCATCCAATGATTGCTGTTCTTTGTTTTGGCGTCGATGGTGACTGTCTTGATTAATATACTTCCTGTATAATGTGCGTTTCTATCCAATTTAGAGTGAGGCATCCAATGATTGCTGTCCTTTGTTGTTGTGTCGATGGTGACTGTCTTGATTGATATACTTCCTGTATAATGTGCGTTTCTATCCAATTTAGAGTGAGGCATCCAATGATTGCTGTTCTTTGTTTTGGCGTCGATGGTGACTGTCTTGATTAATATACTTCCTGTATAATGTGCGTTTCTATCCAATTTAGAGTGAGGCATCCAATGATTGCTGTTCTTTGTTTTGGCGTCGATGGTGGCTGTCTTGATTAATATACTTCCTGTATAATGTACGTTTCTATCCAATTTAGAGTGAGGCATCCAATGATTGCTGTACTTTGTTTTGGCGTCGATGGTGGCTGTCTTGATTAATATACTTCCTGTATAATGTGCGTTTCTATCCAATTTAGAGTGAGGCATCCAATGATTGCTGTTCTTTGTTTTGGCGTCGATTGTGGCTGTCTTGATTAATATACTTCCTGTATAATGTACGTTTCTATCCAATTTAGAGCGAGGCATCCAATGATTGCTGTACTTTGTTTTGGCGTCGATGGTGGCTGTCTTGATTGATATACTTCCTGTATAATGTGCGTTTCTATCCAATTTAGAGTGAGGCATCCAATGATTGCTGTTCTTTGTTTGGGCGTCGATGGCGACTGTCTTGATTGATATACTTCCTGTATAATGCACGTTTCTATCCAATTTAGAGTGAGGCATCCAATGATTGCTGTCCTTTGTTGTTGCGTCGAAATTTAGAGTGAGGCATCCAATGATTGCTGTCCTTTGTTGTTGTGTCGATGGTGACTGTCTTGATTGATATACTTCCTGTATAATGTACGTTTCTATCCAATTTAGAGTGAGGCATCCAATGATTGCTGTCCTTTGTTGTGACGTCGATGGCGACTGTCTTGATTGATATACTTACTGTGTAATGTACGTTTCTATCCAATTAAGAGTGAGGCGTCCAATGATTGCTGTCCTTTGTTTTGCCGTCGATGGCGAATGTCATGATTGATATACTTCCTGTATAATGTACGTTTCTATCCAATTTAGAGTGAGGCATCCAATGATTGCTGTCCTTTGTTGTGGCGTCGATGGCGACTGTCTTGATTGATATACTTCCTATATAATGTACGTTCTATCCAATTTAGAGTGAGGCATCCAATGATTGTTGTCCTTTGTTGTGCGTCGATGGCGACTATTTTGATTGATATACTTCCTGTATAATGTACGTTTCTATCCAATTTAGAGTGAGGCATCCAATGATTGCTGTCCTTTGTTTTGGCGTCGATGGCGACTGTCTTGATTGATATACTTACTGTTTAATGTACGTTTCTATTCAATTTAGAGTGAGGCATCCAATGATTGCTATCCTTTGTTGTGACGTCGATGGTGGCTGTCTTGATTGATATACTTCCTGTATAATGTACGTTTCTCTCCAATTTAGAGTGAGGCATCCAATGATTGCTGTCCTTTGTTGTTACGTCGATGGCGACTGTCTTGATTGATATATTTCCTGTATAATGTGCGTTTCTATCCAATTTAGAGTGAGGCATTCAATGATTGCTGTCCTTTGTTGTGACGTCGATAGCGACTCTCTTGATTGATATACTTTCTGTATAATGTACGTTTCTATCCAATTTAGAGTGAGGCATCCAATGATTGCTGTACTTTGTTTTGGCGTCGATGGTGGCTGTCTTGATTGATATACTTCCTGTATAATGTGCGTTTCTATCCAATTTAGAGTGAGGCATCCAATGATTGCTGTCCTTTGTTGTTGCGTCGATGGCGACTGTCTTGATTGATGTACTTCCTGTATAATTTGCGTTTCTATCCAATTTAGAGTGAGGCATCCAATGATTGCTGTACTTTGTTGTTGTGTCGATGGCGACTGTCTTGATTGATATACTTTCTGTATAATGTAGGTTTCTATCCAATTTACAGTGAGGCATCCAATGATTACTGTCCTTTGTTGTGGCGTCGATGGCCACTGTATTGATTGATATACTTTCTGTATAATGTACGTTTCTATCCAATTTAAAATGAGGCATCCAATGATTACTGTACTTTGTTGTTTTGTCGATTGCGCGGTTCATGGTTGATATACCACCTGTTTAATGTACCAGTTTATACAATTAATAGTGAGGCAGTCTCAGGTTTGCTGAACATTGTTTTGGCGTCTATTGCGACGTTCATGCTTGATACACTACCTGTATTATGTACGTTCTATTCAATTTAGTGTGAGGCGGTCCCAGGATTGCTGTATTTTGTTGTTGCGTCGTTGGCGGCTGTCTTGATTGATATACTTCCTGTATAATGTACGTTCTATCAAATTTTGAGTGAGTCGGTCCCAGAATTGCTGTAAATTGTTGTGGCGTCTATTGCGATTCATGGTTGATATTTTATCTGTTTTATGTACCTGTCTATCCAATTTAAAGTGAGGCATCCCATGATTGCTGTCTTTGTTTTTTGTCAATGGCGACTGTCTTGAGTGATATACTTCCTGTATCATGTACGTTCTATCTTATTTAGAGTGAGCCTGTCCCATGATTGTTGTCCTTTGTTGTGGCGTCGATGGCGACTGTCTTGATTAATATACTATTTGTATCATGTACGTTCTATCTTATTTAGAGTTAAACAGTCCCAGGATTGATGCGCTTTGTTGTGGCGTCAATGGCGACGTTCATGATTGATACATTACCTGTATCATGTACGTTTTATCTAATTTAGAGTGAGGCTGTCCCAGGATTGATGTACATTGTTGTGGAGTCGATTGTCGCAAACGACGCCACAACAATGATTGATATATTATCTGTATCATGCACGTTTTATCTAATTTAGAGTCAGGCGGTCCCAGGATTGCTGTACATTGTTGTTGCTTCGTTGGCGACTGTCTCGATTGCTGTCACACTTTGTCTTCCCGAAACCGTCGATTCAACCCTTATTGATAGAATGTCGGATAAGCTAGGGAACCAGCGAGTGAAAGAAAGTCAAAAGCAGCAGCGTGCAAAAAGAAATGCAGCTGTATAAAGTGGAAATACTATCACGTTCCGTTGTGCAAATATTCAGCATTTTAGTGATTTATTAGGCATTCTGAAGGAACAGCCGTGTCTATATCAACAACGCTTTGGAAATTTGGACAGTAATGATGATGTAAAATGAGTAGATCCAGTATTTTATTTCATCTCGCACCCAACAAATCCCATAGTCTCAGGTTCAATTCGCTCTAACAGTAAAAAATAACATGAAAAAGGAATCACGGTATTAGACACGAAGAAGGTTCGAGTATATACATTTCGGCCAGGGGGATTATAAACTATGGTGGCCTAGAAAAAATTAGATGTTCTGTAAAAAGTTAATATGTTGCTACACTATAACGGATGATGTATAAATTCGAGTCTAGGTCTAATATATAGCAATGAATCCCCCATCCATAGTCTCCATGATGATTGATATACGATATGAATCTCATTGCCATCCGTCTTTCATCGCATCGATGGAGAAACAATATGTAACTTGCGGAGATGTCTCCACAAATAAATAGAATTGATCAATATGACGATGGTATCTGACACTGTAAGTGTAATACCTGCTGCTAACCATGTGGTGGCAGGTAATATACCCGTAAGAGAGGCGGCTATCGTAGAGAATGAAAAGAAATCAATAAAAAAACATCTCTTTGCCATCCAATATTGGTTCTTTCATTTATGTTCTTGCACAGGTATGACATAAAATGTTCATATAAAATTGCAAATTTGTTGTCTGTCTTAACATGCTGGCAATGCTAATTTGAAATAAGTAAGTCTAGGATGGTCACTGTAATTAATCTAAGACTGGTCCAGAGATGTATACCAGTTGGGAATAATGAGTATTTGTATGCATCTTTTCTAGAATAAGATTTCATGAATCAGTCTACATGGCTTCTACTTGGAACTTATGGTGAATAAATATGTAGTCTAAATGTTGATCATGAACGCCAAGTGCTATGATCATAAATTGAGATTTTCGCGTTGCATTTCTGGTCTTTATATATATATATATATTGAGTTTTCAAATTCTGCTCCACGATTGAACGTTCTCCAAAGCCAGATTTCAGTAGTCCACCTTTATCATTTGTCTTCAAATTATCTGAATTTGTTTTTGTTTATATCACATAAAGCTTCAGAGTTTAAGTATTTTATTCTTATAAATAAAAGTATAATTATTTTAAGGGGTACAAAATAGTTAAAAGGTACCGTCAGCTTTTTCGAGGAAAAAACATTAAATGTGTAAACTTAATCGCACTGACCAGCTCTATTTAAATGTATGTACCTCATTCATTTGACAATGGATTTTTAATTACATTTTTTAGTTTTTGATAACATGTATATTCAGCTTTTTAAACATATAAACATTGTTAAAATCGGTTAACAAAAAAAGAAGTTAATATGCACCGCCAGCATACCAGTACCGCCTTTCTCTTACTCTGTATCACTTTCACGTGTTACACTACACACAGTAGCCAGTCTACATAGCTGAACCCGTATAGAGGAGTTTGACTGGTTTACTCTGCCACCTATGATACGAAGATACGTAGACTGGCCACGGTATGCAGATGGCGCATTATATACTCGCGCATTGAACTAATTAATAATGATTAATTAAGGTCTAAGTATATCAAAATATTTAATATATTGTCTTTTCTGCAAAATATTACGTTTTTGAATGGGTTCAGATTGATCTAAGAGTTGAACTATATTCACCGCGCATTCATATGTACATAGGAGCAATTCTCATTTTTGGGATGCCATCCAGCCAAACTTGGAGCTCGTCAGAAATCAAGCATTGGCCTGTCCATAGCAATTGAACGCTTACTAAACTATGACGTAATTCTGTAACAAAATAGCTTGTTTGTGTGGCTTGAATGCTCAGGGTTGGGAAGTACAAAGTTATTTATATTGTATAAACATGTTAAGTGTCAGATATTGCAGGTTGGTTAAACGTATCGCTAGGTAGACACAAAACATTATTTTGTTATTTTTTTAACAAATTTATTAATGGGTTAATTAATAAAACATGTTGACGTTTATTTCTTAAAAATCTATTGAATATTGAGCATTTTAGAAAAATTAAACGGATTTTTCATTATAAAACAAACCATATTTTACATGTAACATTTTTTAAATTTTGAAGCGTACGATGGCTGTGCGACTGTTTAATTCATGTTTTGCTTGTAACTCACGCAAGATTTGTGTTTATGTTTGTATATATACACGTATGAATAGCCTCATCTTTGTCAGATAGCAAAGTTCCATTACTGAAACGTTGTTACAGAATGGATCCAGCGTTATAACTTGACCAAAACATACGGTATCTGAGTGAGTACTTTTTATATTATGTTTTCTATAGTTTAGTAATTTGAATGTCCGATAGCTATATTAAGACGTAATCAGATCGAAGTATTTTTTGGATAAATTGTTGGTATTTATTCAGACTAGTAGAATGTGGTCAATTTTATTTCATATCCGCAGTATTGAGAGTTGTGTATTAGGAAATAGGCCGAGGAATCTGGGATCGTACCATGAGCTGATTATATTATGTTTATGATGAAGTATTGAAAATCTGCAATTTAGAAATGTATGATATGTGTAACTTAATTGTATTAGTTTATTATGTTATTTACAAAGCGAATAGATATATAGTTTGTTCGTCAGTGTTTATATTATAAAATGTGGAAATGTGTAGAGATGTTTTTGCTAAAACAAGATTGATAGACAATGATATACAAATGTACTGTTATGATTGATCTATTGATCTATCATGGATCTAACAGATGGTAAGAAATGAATGAACTGTTAATACGAATTGATAAAACTACTATGGAATTGATAGATGGTAAGTAATAAACGTAATATATAACATATTGAGTAAAAAGTAAATTTGAGTTTATATAATATATATTTGAAACCGGTTTTTTATGTATGTGTGACGTAGGTCCCGTAACGTTAACGACGTAAACAGAAGTCTGCCGTGGTAATACCGTCATAGAAAGCGCAACCTACATAATCGTCATATGGACGACATGACAATCCTGACGTCAGATTGGAGTTGGCACGAGGCGACGTAAGGCCATAGTAGCCCAATACTACATAGAGCATGGGGAGATAACCCTGTTGATACATCCATCACCATAAGGGACGATTGGAGATTATATCTACGAAACGTATTTGAATAAGTAAGTATCTTTATGTTTTGAAATAGTGTAAAACATTGGTAATAATATGCTGGTATTTCTGATTCACTTATCAAATGGTTTAATGATTACCTTGGTAGTCGACGTCAGTGTGTAGTTATTCCTGATGTTAAATCCAGATGGAATTCAATAAATACAGGTGTTCCACAAGGCCCGATCCTAGGACCGCTTCTCTTCTTATATACATCAATGATATTGTTATGGATATCATTTCAAACATTCGTCTATTTGCCGACGAAACAAGTCTTTATATTAATGTTGATCATGTTGCTGCAGACATTCTTAACTCTGATATAGCTAAAGATCGGGCTAATAATTGGTTAGTCAATTTTAACCCCACGAAAACAGAATCACTTTTGTTATCTCGTAAACATATTAAAGCTGCACATCAACCCCTAAGTATGCTCAATAAAAACATGTTAGAAATAAAATCTCAGAAACACCTAAGCATCAAATTTTCGAATGACTGTAACTGGCACTATCATATAGAATAAATAAACGTTAAAGCGTGTAAAAGAATCAATACACTGCGGAAACCTAAACTTCATATTGATCGAAAATCCTTAGAATTAATATACCCCCACTTTTATTTCACTTATTTAAGAATAAGCAGGTGTTATTTGGGCTAATTGCACACAATATGAAAAACTTGAACTGAATAAAATAAAAAAAAGCAGCTAGAATCGCATCGGGAACTACTATAACTTATATCATTACAAAATGTGTACACTGAAATTAACTGGGAAACGTTCGAAGTTAGAAGGCAAAAGCATACACTTAAAATAAAGCACAACATGGTCCATAATATGTCACTTGCATAGCTTTCAGTACTGGTGCCTCGTCAAGTAGGTCATGAGTCCCAATACAGATTAAGGAATGATAACAACTTACACACAATTCGTTCACGAACAAGCAATTATTTTAACTCATTTCTACCCTCTGTAGTTCGGGAATGGAATTCATACCATACGAGGCCCGTTGTCTGGAATCGGTTTATTATTTCAAACGTCAATAT
The DNA here is from genome assembly GCA_029582155.1 of Panopea generosa. Taxonomy (NCBI): domain Eukaryota; kingdom Metazoa; phylum Mollusca; class Bivalvia; order Adapedonta; family Hiatellidae; genus Panopea; species Panopea generosa. The sequence goes on from CM055902.1 coordinate 54,874,721, forward strand.
AGATAGAGTGTACGCCCCCAAATATTATTATTCAGGGAGTAGAAAGGCCCAAACACTCCAAGCGCGCCTTAGAACAAATTTTTGTTCGCTCAATCAGCAGTTGTTTCTAAAAAATATAACGGAATCCCCGTTATGTCGTTGTGGTAGCATCGAGGACACTCAACACCTCTTCTTAACATGTCCAGCCTATCATAACATCAGATTAGAAATTTAAATACACTCTCGTCCTTGTGTACTGTTTCTACAGATATTATTTTATATGGAGATTTCAGTTACGAATTAAACTCGTCGATATTTAAAGCCGTGATTTAATTTATCATAAAAGCAAACGATTCTAATTAGCAGCCATGAGCAATTTAAGTCAAATAATTCAAACTGAATTCCAAAATACCGATATTCCCCCTATTCGGTTCGCCGCCATGCCTTCTGATTTCTTATAACATCTTCTGAGTACTGAATTTGTGTGTTATCTAGATACATCATACATGGCTGTACTTTGTTGTTATTTTTTGTTGTTTTTTAGTCTTTTTCGCTACGTTGTTCTAAATCTTTGTTTTATCATATTATTCTATTATCAGTACTGACTAAAATATTTCTACAGTTTTGTATACATTGTGCGTCTGTAGACTTCAAAGGAAAGGAGCTCAATAAGCATTCTGCTTTCGTTCGTAGCCTAATATGCGTTGTCATTGCATATACATGCATACGGTTTAAATATAATGAATAAAATATGTTTAAAATTAAACATTGGTATAAAGTGTAGATGGTTTTTTTTACCGCGACATCAATTAAACTGCAGTGTCAGAAAGTGAAAATCTTACAACATTATTAGACTGGTATTTTGTTTTTTAGGTTTTTTAATAAAATGTTATTAACTTGTATATCTTGTTTAATTGTATATTCATAATTTTGTTCATGAAAAAACAAAATTGTAATTTTTATTTTATGTTTATTTGTATTCTACCCTAGTGAGTCGACGACTCATTGGTCATTTTGCTACAAATTCAAAGTTCCCCTAAATCATCTGGCCATTCAGCGTGTTTGTAACAATTGCTATTAAACGAACCCAAACGAGAGAGCTACAGACTAGCTTGTTTATAAGGGAACTAGACTTGTCCCATTGTGTTTAATTCGACTGGTACCATATTTACTCGAAATAGTAAAAAAAATACCAAAACGGCTCACACAGAGCGTTCTAGATATAACCGCATTGTTAATTCATCTTTCAAATGTCTGTAAAAGTGTGTACATGAATAGTGCTTGGAGTAAGAAAACAATATTATTCAATTTTCATTATAACTTTAAGTTCCGCAATTAAAACATATCCGCCTACTCAATCTTCATATGCATTCAATTATTTTAAAATCTAAATTGTCATATATGCTCATATAAGTATCCAACATTCTTTGTATTTGTGACCTTTATTTTATATTCTTCACAATTTTACAGGCAGATGTGTTTTATAAGTTTAAATTGTGTTCATATGTGAATATTTCTATTTAAATCAAAGTATCCATTAGTAAAATGCTGCTGAAAATTTGGACATATCTTTTATATATATTTCATAAAATTGATGTTCTATCCCGGGCTAGGTCATACCATAAAAACTTGGTGAACGGTATTAGAAGCTCCCTCGTATGACGTCCAGCAATGAAAGGATAGTTCTAGGTCAGGTCGGCTCGATGTTAGTATAATATGACAGCGTGGAGTATCATACCATATGTCTATGACAAGATATTTCTGTGTGGCAGCACTAAGAAAATTGTCTGACATAGTCGTGATATAAATTGTTGAAAATAACGCTAAACACTATACATCAACAACAGCAACATAAAAATGATTAGATTTTATTTCCTTGTGTCTACTCGAGATATCACGACCAGTTTGTGAAAGCGTTAAAAACTTTTAATATAATTATCTTTTTTTGCCACATCAGAGCGTGCGGAAATGAATGTGTGCATATTACTGAAACTTATAAATCTAATATCATCCATCTTACGACAAAGTTATACAAAACAAGTGACTTGGATTTAAACTAATTAGACATTAAGGAAATGTTTATATACAATATTGTACAGTTACTGTCAAACTTGTGCAAGCGATCACCTCTATTAAGCAGCCAACCGGCTTAAGCAATCACCTGTCTTCAAATGCATTTTTCTCCTTCCCTTAGCTGGGTGCTTCAGACAGGTTTTACTGTATTTAAAATACTGGTTTATATCTATATACCAAGTATCTTTGTGTAAATGGCGGTTTATATCTATATACCAAGTATCTTTATGTAAATGGCGGTTTATATCTATATACCAAATATACCAAGTATTTTTATGTGAATGGCGGTTTATATCTATATACCAAGTATCTTTAGGTAAATGGTGGTTTATATCTCTATACCAAGTATCGTTATGTAAATGGCGGTTTATATCTATATAACAAGTATCTTTATGTAAATGGCGGTTTATATCTATTTACCAAGTATCTTTATGTAAATAACGGTTTATATCTATATACCAAGTATTTTTATGTAAATGGCGGTTTATATCTATATAACAAGTATCTTTATGTAAATGGAGGTTTATATCTATATACCAAGTATCGTTATGTAAATGGCGGTTTATATCTATATACCAAGTATCTTTATGTAAATGGCGGTTTATATCTATATACCAAGTATATTTATGTAAATAGCGGTTTATATCTATATACCAAGTATTTTTATGTAAATGGCAGTTTATATCTATATACCAAGTATCTTTATGTAAATGGCGTTGTATATCTATATACCAAGTATCTTTCTGTCAATGGTCATTTATAGCTATATACCAAGTATCTTTATGTAAACGGAGGTTTATATCTATATACCAAGTATCTTTATGTAAATGGCGGTTTATATCTTTATACCAAGTATCTTAATGTAAATAGCGGTTTATATCTATATACCAAATAAACCAAGTATTTTTATGTAAATGGCGGTTTATATCTATATACCAAGTATCTTTATGTAAATGGTGATTTATATCTATATACAAAGTATCTTTATGTAAATGGCGGTTTATATCTATATACCAAGTATCTTTATGTAAATGGCGGTTTATATCTATATACCAAGTATCTTTATGTAAATGGTGGTTTATATCTATATACCAAGTATCTTTATGTCAATACCGGTTTATATCTATATACCAAGTATCTTTATGTAAATGGCGGTTTATATCTATAAACTATATACCAAGTTTCTTTATGTAAATAGCGGTTTATATCTATATACCAAGTATCTATATGTAAATGGCGGTATATATCTATATACCAAGTATCGTTATGTAAATATATCTATATACCAAGTATCTTTATGTAAATGACGGTTTATATCTATATACCAAGTATCTATATGTAAATGGCGGTTTATATCTATATACCAAGTATCTTTATGTAAATGACGGTTTATATCTATATACCAAATAGCTTTATGTAAATGGCGGTTTATATCTATATACCAAGTAACTTTATGTAAATGACTAAATGGCAGTTTATATCTTTATACCAAGTATCGTTATGTAAATGGCGTTGTATATCTATATACCAAGTATCTTTATGTAAATGGTGGTTTATATCTATATACCAAGTATCTTTATGTAAATAGCGGTTTATATCTATATACCAAGTATCTTTATGTAAATGGCGGTTTATATCTATAAACTATATAGCAAGTTTCTTTATGTAGATAGCGGTTTATATCTATATACCAAGTATCTATATGTAAATGGCGGTATATATCTATATACCAAGTATCGTTATGTAAATATATCTATAAACCAAGTATCTTTATGTAAATGACGGTAAATATCTATATACCAAGTAGCCTTATGTAAATGGCGGTTTATATCTATATACCAAGTATCTTTATGTAAATGACGGTTTATATCTATATACCAAGTAGCTTTATGTAAATGGCGGTTTATATCTATATACCAAGTAACTTTATGTAAATGACTAAATGGCAGTTTATATCTTTATACCAAGTATCGTTATGTAAATGGCGGTATACATATATATATATATATATATATATATATATATATATATATATATATATATATATATATATATATACCAAATATCTTTATGTAAATGACTATTTATATCTATACACAAATTATCTTTATGTCAATACCGGTTTATATCTATATACCAAGTATCTTTATGTAAATAGTGGTTTATAATTATATACCAAGTATCTTTATGTAAATGGCGGTTTATATCTATATACCAAATATACCAAGTATTTTTATGTAAATGGCGGTTTATATCTATATACCAAGTATCTTTATGTAAATGGTGGTTTATATCTATATACCAAGTATCGTTATGTAAATGGCGGTTTATATCTATATAACAAGTATCTTTATGTAAATGGCGGTTTATATCTATATACCAAGTATCTTTATGTAAATGGCGGTTTATATCTATATACCAAGTATCTTTATGTAAATAGCGGTTTATATCTATATACCAAGTATTTTTATGTAAATGGCGGTTTATATCTATATACCAAGTATCTTTATGAAAATGGCGTTGTATATCTATATACCAAGTATCTTTATGTAAATGGCGTTGTATATCTATATACCAAGTATCTTTATGTAAATGGCGTTGTATATCTATATACCAAGTATCTTTATGTCAATGGTGATTTATAGCTATATACCAAATATCTTTATGTAAATGGCGGTTTATATTTATATACCAAATATACCAAGTATTTTTATGTAAATGGCGGTTTATATCTATATACCAAGTATCTTTATGTAAATGGTGGTTTATATCTATATACCAAGTATCGTTATGTAAATGGCGGTTTATATCTATATAACAAGTATCTTTATGTAAATGGCAGTTTATATCTATATACCAAGTATCTTTATGTAAATGGCAGTTTATATCTATATACCAAGTATCTTTATGTAAATAGCGGTTTATATCTATATACCAAGTATTTTTTTATGTAAATTGCGGTTTAAATCTATATATCAAGTATCTTTATGTAAATGGCGTTGTATATCTATATACCAAGTATCTTTATGTCAATGGTGATTTATAGCTATATACCAAGTATCTTTATGTAAATATGTCAATGGTGATTTATAGCTATATACCAAGTATCTTTATGTAAATGGAGGTTTATATCTATATACCAAGTATCTTTATGTGAATGGCGGTTTATATCTATATACCAAGTATCTTAATGTAAATAGCGGTTTATATCTATATACCAAATATACCAAGTATTTTTATGTAAATGGCAGTTTATATCTATATACCAAGTATCTTTATGTAAATGGTGATTTATATCTATATACAAAGTATCTTTATGTAAATGGCGGTTTATATCTATATACCAAGTATCTTTATGTAAATGGCGGTTTATATCTATATACCAAGTATCTTTATGTAAATAGCGGTTTATATCTATATACCAAGTATCTTTATGTAAATGGCGGTTTATATCTATAAACTATATACCAAGTTTCTTTATGTAAATAGCGGTTTATATCTATATACCAAGTATCTATATGTAAATGGCGGTATATATCTATATACCAAGTATCGTTATGTAAATATATCTATAAACCAAGTATCTTTATGTAATTGACGGTAAATATCTATATACCAAGTAGCTTTATGTAAATGGCGGTTTATATCTATATACCAAGTATCTTTATGTAAATGACGGTTTATATCTATATACCAAGTAGCTTTATGTAAATGGCGGTTTATATCTATATACCAAGTATCTTTATGTAAATGGTGATTTATATCTATATACAAAGTATCTTTATGTAAATGGCGGTTTATATCTAATTACCAAGTATCTTTATGTAAATGGCGGTTTATATCTATATACCAAGTATCTTTATGTAAATAGCGGTTTATATGTATATACCAAGTATCTTTATGTAAATAGCGGTTTATATCTATATACCAAGTATCTTCATGTAAATGGCGGTTTATATCTATAAACTATATACTAAGTTTCTTTATGTAAATAGCGGTTTATATCTATATACCAAGTATCTATATGTAAATGGCGGTTTATATCTATATACCAAGTATCTTTATGTAAATGGCGGTTTATATCTATATACCAAGTATCTATATGTAAATGGCGGTTTATATCTATATGCCAAGTATCGTTATGTAAATATATCTTTATACCAAGTATCTTTATGTAAATGACGGTTATATCTATATATCAAGTAGCTTTATGTAAATGGCGGTTTATATCTATATACCAAGTATCTTTATGTAAATGACGGTTTATATCTATATACCAAGTAGCTTTATGTAAATGGCGGTTTATATCTATATACCAAGTAACTTTATGTAAATGACTAAATGGCAGTTTATATATTTATACTAAGTATCGTTATGTAATTGGCAGTTTACATCTATATACCAAGTATCTTTATGTAAATGACTATTTATATCTATACACAAATTATCTTTATGTCAATACCGGTTTATATCTATATACAAAGTATCTTTATGTAAATAGTGGTTTATAATTATATACCAAGTATCTTTATGTAAATGGCGGTTTACATCTATATACCAAGTATCTTTATCTATATACCAATTATCTTTATGTAAATAGCGGTTTATATCAATATACCAAGTATCTTTATGTAAATGACGGTTTATATCTATATACCAAGTATCTTTATGTAAATGACTGTTTATATCTACATACCAAGTAGCTTAATGTAAATAGTAGTTTATATCTATATACCAAATTGTTTATGTAAATAGTGGTTTATATCTATATACCAAGTATCTTCATGTAAATAGTGGTTTATATCTATATACCAAGTAGCTTTATGTAAATGGTTGATTATATATCTATACCGAGTATCTTTATGTAAATGGCGGTTTATATCTTTATACCAAGTATCTTTATGTAAATGGTGGTTGATATCTATATACCAAGTAGCTTTATGTAAATGGCGGTTTATATCTATAAACCAAATATCTTTATGTAAATGGAGGTTTATATCTCTATACCAAGTAGCTTTATGTAAATGACTGTTTTTATCTATATACAAAGTAGTTTTATGTAAATGACTGTTCATGTCTATATACCAAGTATCATTATGTAAATAGTGTATTATATCTATATACCAAGTATCTTTATGTAAATGGCGGTTTATATCTATATACTAAGTAGCTTTATGTAAATGACTGTTTTTATCTATATACAAAGTAGTTTTATATAAATGACTGTTGATGTCTATATACCAAGTATCATTATGTAAATAGTGTTTTATATCTATATACCAAGTATCTTTATGTAAATGGCGGTTTATATCTATATTCCAAGTATCTTTATGTAAATGGCTGTTTATATCTATATACCAAGTATCTTAATGTAAATAGTGGTTTATATCTATATACCAAGTATCGTTATGTAAATGGCGGTTTATATCTATATTCCAAGTATCTTTATGTAAATGACTGTTTATATCTATATACCAAGTATCTTTATGTAAATAGTGGTTTATATCGATATACCAAGTATCGTTATGTAAATGGCGGTTTATATCTATATACCAAGTATTTTTATGTAAATGACTGTTTATATCTATATACCAAGTATCATTATGTAAATGACTTTTTATATTTATATACCAAGTTTCTTTTTGTAAATAGTGGTTTATATCTATATACCAAGTATCTTAATGTAAATGGCTGTTTATATCTATATGCCAAGTATCTTTATGTAGTTGCTTGTTTATATCTATATACACAAAGTATCTTTATGCAAAAGACTGTGTATATCTATATACCAAATAGCTTTATGTAAATGGTGATTTAAATCTATATACCAAGTATCTTTATGTAAAAAGTCGTTTATATCTATATACCAAGTATCTTTATGTAAATGGCGGTTTATATATATTTATGTAAATGCGGTTGATATCTATATACCAAGTATCTTTATGTGAATGACTGTTTATATCTATATACCAATTATTTTTATGTAAATGGTGGTTTATATCTATATACCAAGTATCTTTATGTAAATAACGGTTTATATTTATATACCAAGTATCTTTATGTAAATAGTGGTTTATATCTTTATTTAAATAGTTGTTTATATCTCTATGTAAATAGTGGTTTATATCTTTATACCAAGTATCATTATGTAAACAGTGGTTTATATATATATACCAAGTGTCTTTATGTAAATGGCGGTTTATACATATATACCAAGTGTCTTGATGTAAATGGCGGTTTATATCTATATACCAAGTATATTTATGTAAATAACGGTTTATATACCAAGTATCTTTATGTAAATAGTGGTTTATATCTTTATGAAAATGGCGGTTTATATCTACATACCAAGTATCTTTATATAATGACTGTTTATGAATTGAAAATTTTCGTTTAAAATGATTTTAACAAAATTTACCAACTTCCCATCGTGACAGTGTGAGAAATTGTGACGCAAAATGCATGGTTTATATAGATAAAGCATTGGCATTTAAGATTTACACTGAATAAAACTATATATGGTCATTATATCACACACCGTTAGTATTTTACTCATATAATTTATTATTTTATTATTATATTGTTATCAGTCCCTGATATCTCCAAAATCAGGTATATTTACCGCAATAAAAAAGCCGGGAATTCCATGCCTGTCCCTCAATTCATGATAGCTATTTAACTCTTACCAAACCGTGACGTCATTCAACTTTCCCTGAAGCTACTGACCAATCAACGTGTACAATGTGCTATGTAACGGACCAATCTTGAGAGCTAAGATCATTCTACGGACTATATATATTGTCATCGACATACGGTTTACTTTTTTGTTTCGCCACGTGGCAATAGCATTTGTGTATCAAAAAGTATGGAAAATGTCAAATAGTTGTTTAACCATTTCATACAGTGTCTATTAAGAGCTAGATATTAGTCACGCCTACATAAAATATACGAGGTGTTATGGTGAAGTTACGATTACCTATAAGCGAAATTCGTTTTAGTAATTTCACAGCCTATTACATCGTCTTGCCGCCCGTCTTGCATAACGCTGTTTAAACGCTATTTTTTATTTATAATACAAATCAATATGACGCTGGCTGTCAATCAAACATAATCAAATGTGCGTTCGATATTGGTTCCAGTGCCGCCATTTTCCTAAGACAAGCTGATGATGGGTTAGTAAAAATTACATTGTATTTTCTTGAAAAAAAACAACGTCGACGTTGCCAGTGTTCTCGCGTCAGGTCAATAATCGAACACTGTTTTAAATTGAATAACATTACGGTAACCGCTGATAAGAGCGGATTAGTGGTTCAGTAGTTAAGGTCTTGAACTGCAAACCCAGGGGTCGCAGGTTTGATCCGCTGCTCCTCAAACTAAAATACTTATCAGTCTTTCGAATGAGACATTAACAAAATATATGGGTGCTTTACACCGGGCATGTCAAAGAACCAGGGACGCTACAAAGGGGTATTCTGTATTTCTGCACTATCCTCCAAAAATCTTAAATTACTAAAACTCTTCTGGAAGCGTCGCTTATTTGGGAAACCGGTAGTGACGATAAATAAAACTATCATCACGTAACCGCTGAATAAATAGGCTAATCAATAAGTGACTACTTCAATAATGCAATATACCTACTAAGTTTCAAGTTAATATCTCTATCTATAGGTCTCACTACACAGTTGAATTTTGTTCTTTGTTCTATTGTTCTATATAAAAAATAAGTTCAAGGATTTCCACGGTAAAAAAGGATTCTTTTTTAAAGCATTGTGTTTCATAGTAGGAATGTATCCACATATGAAAATGCACAATACCTGGTAGGTTGACCAGCTTGTTTTTGTTAAAGACAGTGCAGTGACGCCCTAAGATGTTTTTATAAAAGAAGTCCTCAAATACTCTAAATACATGAATGCATCTGTTAAAATCTTTTAAAGGTAATTTTTAACGCCAGTGTTGCAGTATATGCTTTGTCAGCTTTTTCTTCACGCATCTGTAGTAAGAAATCACAACAACTATGAACCATGTGGAAAATATTTCAAACCAAATAACATAGGACTATTTCTTGAGTGCAAGAATCATAGGGGCGCAACTGTGTAGTGATACATTGAATGTTACAAAAGGCATGCCTAGTGTATAATGAACTTTCTTACGGTTCCACTTATACTTCTTAAATGTATGATACCAGGAATATTGATAATGTTTCGATGACATCTTTAAGTTACGGCGAACATATTCTTTATTAGGCACAGTATCACCATTACAAACAGGAAATGCTTCCATGGGGTAGTCGCATAATGGCGGTAATAAATAATCCTTGTTTATTCTTCTATCAAAACGCATAGTCCTTATTTTAATGCTCATTTTTTTATTTTAATGTCATTATTGATGTGTTTTGAACAAAGAATTGTTATGTTTGAATTGTGAATTTAGAAAAAAAAATGATGCTTGGAAGTTGGGGTAAGAATACATAATTTCTTAAGTCTACTTTCACTTTGTCAACAGTGTACACACGGAACAGAAAACAAATATCTTATATGACGCATGACCCCTACTTTTCTCATCATATTTTGGTAGTTCAGAGGTTGAAAAACAATAAAATGTAAGTTTCACTTCTTTCATTTGGGTCTCTCTATGAATGACAAGCCTTCAAACTTTTATTATTTACTATAGAATAAAGAACAAAAATCAATGGTGAAGCTACACTTTTACATTACCACTAATATCACTAATACTACCACGACCCCAGTGTTACGACAAGCTGAATTTAAACCATTACCTCTACTGGTAACATATTGACAGTACATTTTTCAACAAAATATTGATGAAACAAATAAAGTGTTTGGTCTAATGGTTTTTCACAACGTTTGATGTAAGCGAAAACTTCATTAGAACATTAATGAAACCGTCTCAATTCCTTACATGTAAATTTGCATTCATCCCCGTTTTTCTTTTTTAACCGACAGTTTGAATTAGCATGACAATACGACACTAATGTTATACATGGATTAGAATGTAATGTATTTAAACCTAATTTCCTACTAGACAAACAGTGATAAATGCAAACCAAGCAGGCAAATACAGTAACACTCATTTGTCGATGTAATTTGATAAACGTTGTGTATTAACAATGTTATTAAGTCTCTCAATTACAGCTTGTGTGTTAGGGACTGTACTTTGTCAGACAGGCCTACGGGGGAGTGCTTCCAGTATAGAGGCTATTGCCTCAAGAAGCAATGGTTTCCAAAACATCGATGTACTTGGAACTGGACAAGACTTTCCGCCCGTTGGAGAGGTCACACCTGCTATAGAGGAAATTCTTGACACCACAACACCTGCTGTTGTTACTGAACCTCCAAAGTCCAATATCAACACCCAACTTAAGCAAATTCGCCGGTTGCTTCAAAGATTATTGGCTCGTTCAAGTATACGGAGCGATATGTGTTTGATTCCAAGAACCTGGCTCAGTAGATCCGTTTCTTCTAGCAAATGGAGACGTCTTAAAATATCATGCGAAGTGTTGAACCTATTGAGAGTTCGTGGGAGGACACCAGCGGAGTTAGCAATGGGAGGACGATTTCGAACTGTGGGAGTAGGTGGACCATTGATACGCAGTAGATGGAGGGGAAGAAGTCCAATGGTGATACCACGGCGGCGTGTCTTCAGTCGTCGGACAATACCATTATAATTCGTTTACAAAGTGTGGATAAGATCAAGGAACTTAGATGTCGCTTTTGCAGTTACTGGCATTTTTTGTTTTAAAATATGGACTAGTATTTATTAAACAATTGCTGTCTACCTACGTATTTTAGAATTTGAAATGTTTAAAGTTAGTAGTTATAAGGGCGTTGTGCATTGCTTAAAAGTTACAACATATGGAAAATACACTGATTGAATTGTACATGTATGAAGTCTGCTTGCCAATACGTTGGATAAAACATAAAAATAAAGTGATGTAATGTGTATTTTTATTATAGTGTCGCCCTTATTAAAAAGGACCAACCACAACGCGCTTATGAGACACCTTTTATGTTGTAGACAGTTATTTCCCAGAAGCTATCCTTGTCAAGCGTCAGACTGTAAGACAACTGGTACCCCTTGATTTAACTAGTTGCTTGGTAAGCAACCAGAAAAAAAAACAAAGTGCTCCAACAGAGTGTTAAACCTTGCACATCCTTCTTCCGCGGCAGACGCCTTAATCACTGGGCCACGGACGAACGATTTGCAACTTTCCATCATGAGTTCAAATTGTGTGACTTGTAAACATAACAAACATCGAAGAGAGTCGTGTACATTTTTTGGTAACTTTTATTTCAATTCAATCGGACGTCGACATATTGATACATAAAAAATTTATGACATTTATATACGCATTTAGAAATTTCTAATAGCCCTGAAGTGTCTGTGAGAATTGAATGAGTAGCGAACAGTGTCCACTAAATCCAGATAATATATTTGCGTGGTTCAAAGCTCAAGGGTCTTTTTATCGTAATTCATAAAAGAATAATCAAACATAAATCCTCCTCAACCATTTTGTTCAGTTTAACTTTTAATTATTATTTGAAATACTTCACAATTATATCACCACACACATTCATTACACCTCTTTATTTAATGATGAAATATAACGTCCAACATCATCAGTAAGTGTGAAGTTTCAGCATTTAAAATATCGTTGAGGAATATATCAGAATGATATGTTTATTGAAGCTGGTGTCAACAACTCAATGGCTACCAAACACTTAAATAACTTATATGTATATATATATATATATATATATATATATATATATATATATATATATATATATATACATTTATAGACGCGCAAAGCAATATACATGTAATTTAAATAAATTTTCACAATTTAAAATAAACGAGTTAATGATATAGTGGCATGTTATTAAACATCTGGTTGGTTAAGCATTTGTTTTAAAGATATTTTTAAAACTATAAAATATATAAGATTAAGCTCTGCCAACACCTGAGCAAATACTATACAACTTAAATAATGCAAAAGTTCACATTCAAGTCCTTAAATAGTCACCCAGTCTAACAAACATTGATGAGAGTCAACCTTGATGTACTGCAAATTACAGAAATGTCATCAAAATACTTTTGCACTTATTATAATGCATAAACTATAAAGCAAAAAAAACATAAATTTTGTTAATATCTAAGAAACGGTTAATAAATTCTTATATCTATACTGAACGGGACAGCTAACCCGTCATATTTATAGTCCGATATGTTTGTCAAAATACTGTTTAGCGTTATTATACTTTGTATACGGCATTGACTGAAAATATATATTGATTTTATAAAATGCGTCTTGTGAAAATATTAAACACTCTCAGTATTACCTTTTTTATTTCTGATATCTTTGGTTTAAGCATATTCTATTTCAAAAGTAGCACGCATACAAGCATGCATACAATAACATTAAAGAGGTAAAACAGAAGGAAACTGCTTATAGAGTTTTTTCTCCGTGGTTTTATTTACATGGGAGGCGGATTGGCACGTATGATATTAAGCATGCCTTAACCCTTTACACCATATATACGCTTTTTCCCGCAACAATCACAGAAGGCCTTTGAAAACAGTGCAGGAAGTGTTTTCCACTCTGTTAGTTAAACTAAAAACAAAGTTCACCCAATAATTCAAATGCCTTCTATATTAGGTGTCCAAAGGTGTCTATATGAAGTAAAAGGATAACTTATTTACGCGTATGCACTAGAACTTCGATATCTCGAACCCGACGGGACTAGACAAAATAGTTCGAGTTAAGGGTTGTTCGAGCCAAGGTTTGTTTAACATCATAACATACATATGTATACATGAAATATGAAATTCGGCCGGAACCAGATAAGTGGTGGATCGAGCTATATGTGGTATTTCAGCCAACAACGTTCTACTGTATGTAATACAAGTAGGAAGGAAAGTAAATAAACAAAAAGGTTGTAAATTAAGAAAACCTTCTCAGGTAGAAAACAATTAGTTTTAAGCTATTTGGGTGGCTGGACATACAGGGAATGGGGTGGGAGTGCGAAACTATTGATCGGTTATAAAAATATTTGAGTTTTGTACGTTAGTCTTTATTTTTTCTGAGATGTCTAAAGGTTAACAAGTATTCCAGCACTCATCTCCACAAATTGCTGGTAACTTTACCATTTGAATCAGCGGTGAGAGACACGTGTTATTAAGACGCAATATCGTATATCAATCATCACGGAGATACTGCGATTGGGCGGTGATTCGAACTCACGACCCCTGGAATAATAGTTATACGTGCTACCGACTTAGCTAACTGGGCCCGGCAAAAGGGCAGTAAGAGTCGCAATATGTTTGTTATACTTTCTTCTTTACTCTAAAATACTCCTATTTAATATTATATTATACGTTAAATGTTATTATATACATTCTAATCAGACTATATGCGTATAAGCATGTTAAATTAGTTTTTAATGTATTGGAATGTTTTTGTCTTATCGAATAACTGAAACTATAATGAAGTTTACTTTATGTCGTCACATGTGATATGTTTAAAATATGCTACCTTATGTGTTTAATGTTGTGTGCATCTTTAATAATACAATCATGTTTATGTTTCAGCAGTAAAATTCTGCTTTATAATAATGGCAGTACGCAGGCGATGTCATTAATCACCATTATCATAATGAAGCAGGTGATGTCTTCAGTCATGATGAGCAAATAAGTAAATGATAGATTGAATGAAAATATGTAGTGTCTCAAATAATGTACCACATATGTGTGTATTGGAGTATTTTAAATATAGTACTGTTTGAAAGACAATTACATTATTTCCGAGAGTTATGTGTAAATAAACTATTCAAAATGAACAATACCTCGACTTTGCTTCTGTTTCAAACCTGTCTGTTTTGTTGTCTTGTGTTCGCCTTTAGAATTAACGTTAAGTTTTGTTTGTTTTCAGCAGTAACAGTATGATTTATTTTGATTAAAGCAAATAGGCGATGTCATTAATCCAGATGATTAATGAATTAGGCGACGTTTTTAATGAAGATGATTTTCAAAGTAGGCGATGTCTTTAATCAAGACTATTAATGAAGTTAGCGACGTCTTTAATCGAGACTATTAATGAAGTTAGCGACGTCTTTAATCAAGACTATTAATGAAGTTAGCGACGTCTTTAATCAAGACTATTAATGAAGTTAGCGACGTCTTTAATCAAGACTACTCATGAAGTTAGTGACGATTAATGAAGTTAGCGACGTCTTTAATCAAGACTATTAATGAAGTTAGCGACGTCTATAATCAAGACTATTAATGAAGTTAGCGACGTCTTTAATCAAGACAATAAGTGGAATAAACGAGATCATTAATCAAGATATATATATATGACACAGCCTATTTCATAATACAAAAGACCATATGATCAGTACATGGATAACTAAAACAGGAAATACAACAGTTATTATGTTTATATAGAAACATGCCAACATAATTAATATTCCAATATGAGACTTTACAGAAGTATTATTATTTGATATACGAAAAGTACATATTTCTCATTACGCTTAATGTATGAAATGACAAGATGAAATGGAAGTTGAGTACCAAGAAAATAATATAACACTATTTTAGTGCCACATTACGTACGAGGAACTGCTAGCGTTTTAAAAACAGATGTCGAATGAAATAAAAAAGGGTATGATTGAGACGGATTAACGGTTTTTCCTTTTGACAGACATATAGGGGCATTTTCTATTGTACGCTATGGATGAGGGATATACCAAGGAAGAACTCACAACAACAGGAGGAGAAGCAAAACATATTTATCGAATACAAAATCAGATCAATCGTGCCCAATATCACTTCTAATTGTTTCATACAAGTTTTGCCGGGCCCGATTAGCTCGGTCGGTTGCGCGTCTGACTATCAATCAGGTGTCGTGAGTTCAAATCCCCACCAAGTAACATTATTCTTGATGATTGATATACGACATTATGTCTCATCATCAGTCGTCTCTCAACGCTGATTCAAGTGAGAAAGTTATCAGTTTCCTGCGGAGATGGGATGTGCTTGAGTACTGGTTAGCTTTTATTCAGGATCCCAGGAAACAGTGGTTAGGTTAACTGACCGTCTGTTAGCCCTCGATGCCATAAAAATGACGCTAAATATTAAATCAATCAATCGATTCTTTCAAGTAAGCTTCTGTATGTGTATTCAAAATAATGAAATGTGCTATATAAATACCATATATTATTAATGAGTTTCAGGCAGTGTTTTGTGTGACAGATATACACTGATTCAAATTTCTAATTTGTCATTCACATCATGCTAGCATGTCTCAAAAATGGAAATAGTAAACATAACAACTAGAAGTATATCATGAACAAATATTCATTGCTATTAGTGTATGAACAATTCATAAAAATAACATAGGAAATGGAAAAGTGACATCACTGTAAAGAGCATCACCCTCAGTTCGAAAAGTCACACATTTTTACATTGACTTTAATAGGATAAATATGTAATGGTGCTATTAAAGGGATTAAATTGGCATATTACCGTCAATTCCTTGTCGTAGATACACACGCCCAGCATGAAAATACACTTATAACTTAGAGATATACGCGTCTAAAGTGTTTAATTGCACAACCTCTTTGTTACAAACATCGGGTTTCTGAAGCCACGTTTTTGTTTTTGTTTACATTCGCCATTTTCAACGAACCGCTTTCGTGTTTCCGATCAGTCATCGGATAACATCGTGAAGACTCATTCCCAATCTCGTTTTCGAGGCTTTGTTTTGGGAAGTTTACGAAGCTCAATGTAAACATTGCGCAATACTTTATTGCGGGACGTATTAAAGTTTTGGCCAATATTCAATTACAGTTAATTTGATAACTTTCAAGTAAATAAAGGTTATACGTCAATACATAAGCATTATTTTGTGCACACTGCATACAGGAAAAGTCTGGATTAACAGCGTGTTTGTGTTACTTGCCAATATAATCCCTTTAAGCTAGTGCAATCTTTTTCAACGCAATTAGGAAACATCTGAAACAATGAAAGGGCGTGTCCCTGTGACTCATTAGATATAATATCATCCAATAACTAGATGTTTCGTCATTAATTTTCTAAAATTCATCTTTAAAATGAGTTTCCATACCAAATAAATGCATTTTCTATTGAATTTGAATTCCAATTCCAATTCCAATTGGACAATTGCAATTTGTTTTATTTTTTGGTTTTTGGGTTACAAATTTAAAACCAAGACAACTTTATGGTTGTATGTATGATTTCCATAAATTTGCACGATGCCTTCCTCATTAAGTACAGTATTCAAAACAATAAAATTTATATATTTGCCACAATTAGCTGGAGATATACTAAGAAATTCTGTAGACCAATTAGAAAATTGGTTAAGTGTACTGTTAAAAATATTCGTATATTGTTTGTTTTAATGTTTTATTGAGAAAAGTGTAATTTGCCAGGTGTAATACTTTTAACTGATTTTAAGAAATGGTTTGGCCCGGTTTGCTTGCTATTTATTTTTTTACTTCGACCCTTCTTTAAATTTCATAAAATATATGAAAGTATTTTATGCACATAAAAATCCACTTGTTTTAGTCAATGTACAGTTATCAGGGTGGTTCTTTTTAAGAAGAAGCTGCAGACAAGGAGACCCATTGTCTCTAAATATAGTGAAACGAAAAAAGACACCAATAGCTATGTTTGAAAGGCATATTTTACTTACATGTACTTTAATTCGAAAACAATCAGATTTCCATTTCAATTTCCCAGTAGGGTTTGTCGGCAAGTTTATTAACCACTCAACATGGATGACCGCCGCCACACGGCTTTTTGCAGCGGTATAGACGAGCCACTGACTGCGGACGACCGCCGCTACCCAGCTTTATGGAGCGGGTATAGACGAGCCACTCACTGCGGACGACCGCCGCTACCCAGCTTTATTTAGCGAGTAAAGACGAGCAACTGATCAATGAACTGACCGAACATAAAACAACTACCATACGTACGTATGAACGGGCGACCGATGAGCAACTGATCACTGAAATGATCGACCATAAAACAACTACCTTACGTACATATGAACGGACGACCGACGAGCAACTGATCACTGAAATGATCGACCATAAAACAACTGCTGTACGTACATATGAACGGACGACCGACGAGCAACTGATCACTGAAATGATCGACCATAAAACAACTGCTTTACATACGTATGAACGGACGACCGACGAGCAACTGATCACTGAAATGATCGACCATAAAACAACTGCCTTACGTACGTATGAACGGACGACCGACGAGCAACTGATCACTGAAATGATCGACCATTAAACAACTGCTGTACGTACGTATAAACGGACGACAGACGAGCAACTGATCACTGAAATGATCAACCATAAAACAACTGCTGTACGTACATATGAACGGACGACCGACGAGCAACTGATCACTGAAATGACCAACCATAAAACAACTACTGTACGTACATATGAACGGGCGACCGACGAGCAACTGATCACTGAAATGATCAACCATAAAACAACTGCCTTACGTACGTATGAACTGGCGATGAACGATTAACAGATCACTGAAATGATCGACCATAAAACAATCTGCTGTACGTACATATGAACGGACGACCGACGAGCAACTGATCACTGAAATGATCGACCATAAAACAAATGTCTTACATACGTATGAACGAACGACCGACGAGCAACTGATTCACTGAAATGACCAACCATAAAACAACTGCCATACATACGTATGAACGGGCGATGAGCGAGCAACAGATCACTGAAATGACCAACCATAAAACAACTGCTGTACGTACGTATGAACGGACGACAGACGAGCAACTGATCACTGAAATGACTGACCATAAAACAACTGCTGTACGTACGTATGAACGGACGACCGACGAGCAACTGATCACTGAAATGATCGACCATAAAACAACTGCTGTACGTACATATGGACGGTCGACCGACGAGCAACTGATCACTGAAATGATCGACCATAAAACAACTGCCTTACGTACGTATGAACGGACGACCAGCGAGCAACTGATTACTGATATGATCGACCATAAAACAACTGCCTTACGTACGTATGAACGGACGATCGACGAGCAACTGATCACTGAAATGATCTACCATAAATCAACTGCTGTACGTACGTATGAACGGGCGACCGACGAACAACTGATCACTGAAATGATCGACTATAAAACAACTGCTGTACGTACGTATGAACGGGCAACCGACGAGCAACTAATCACTGAAATGATCGACCATAAAACAACTGCTGTACGTACATATGAACGGACGACCGACGAGCAAATGATCACTGAAATGATCGACCATAAAACAACTACCTTACGTACGTATTAACAGACGACCGACGAGCAACTGATCACTGAAATGATCTACCATAAAACAACTGCCTTACGTACGTATGAACGGACGACCGACGAGCAACTGATCACTGAAATGATCGACCATAAAACAACTGCTGTACGTACATATGAACGGAAGACCGACGAGCAACTGATCACTGAAATGATCGACCATAAAACAACTACCTTACGTACGTATGAACAGACGACCGACGACCAACTGATCACTGAAATGATCGACCATAAAACAACTGCCTTACGTACGTATGAACGGACGACCGACGAGCAACTGATCACTGAAATGATCGACCATAAAACAACTGCTGTACGTACATATGAACGGAAGATCGACGAGCAGCTGATCACTGAAATGACTGACCATAAAAGAACTGCTGTAAGTACGTATAAACGGACGACCGACGAGCAACTGATCACTGAAATGACTGACCATAAAAGAACTGCTGTAAGTACGTATAAACGAACGACCGATGAGCAACTGATCACTGAAATTACCATCCATAAAACAACTGCCGTACGTATGTATGAACGAACCTCCGTCGAGCAACAGAAAGTCGTGCGCAATATTTTATGGTCCGCAAAAGTGCCGAAAACGGACTCCTGTAAACCAACGACTTACATGCTAAGTCGCAAATTTAAATTCCAAGCCATTCATTTGAAATTCGAACTTATACATGAGTACAAAATAACCAGGATCATTTTGAATTATCTTCGTCTCTAGCATTAACTCATTAAGCGTACTTTCACTGTACTATTTTGTCCGAGGCTTGTCCCAGGATCATTGTAGATCATTGTTGATCGGTCATCTATGTACATCGCAATAACAATAACATTAATATCATACAATATATGTACATAGCCATTCAAATTTATGAATTACAAGAGACTATCACACAATGCAAAATACAATTAACTATTCACATAATAAGACTTTGTGTGATGCTGCAAATCGATTTATTAAAAAAGTGTTAAGATAAACAAAATTTTAAAATTCTGACAAGAAAAAAAAAGCACTATTGCGCAATATAAAAAATATCTTAAAGTATCGATGTATGAGATACATAATTAAATATAACTAAAAGTCATCATTTAAACAAATGTTACCACAATTTTTAATAACAACATTTTCGTTTATTCACCAGGTAATAAAACATTACAAAAAGGGGAAAAGTTCCTATTGGTTCCTTTTGGTTTTATTGCCCCCATATAATTGATTCTTTTATTCCTCCATAAATGTATACAGGAGAGTATAAGCATACAGACAAGGTTAAATAATATACATGCACATACAAACACATATTTACATAATTGCAAATGGAAACAATCAAAGCACTACAGTGCTGATGGGGGCAGAGCATATAAAATGTAAAATGTCGCTATTGTTTTAGACAAACAGGTTAGTTTGCATACGTTGAAGTAAAATAATTACCTTTGATTATTATACAGGGTACAAAATCTAAATGTTCTATGCTTAACGTTGACCTTTTCCTCGAATAAGTCAGGGAATGTAACTGAATGGTTTGCCTTTAAAAGAGTATTTCTGCTATAGTAAGAATATCAACTGTTAAATTTGGCAAATGTCCAACTTCAAGATATTAGTTCTACTCAATGATATGAGATTTGTATCTTCAACTCAGCTCGTGATATTTTCAGAAATGACAAGCTTTCAATCATATATAAAATATCAAAGTGATCTGAATCTAGCACGATGAATTCCACAGTGAGTTTATTCATTTACTATTTTCTTTATTGATTTCTCAAGCGCAACAGTGAAACAATTCGTTTAAAAAAAACAATAGTAGAAATGTGTATGTCGACAAAATTGATTCTTACATTTATATTTCCTGGGGCCCTATATCATCCCATAAACGGAACCGCACTAGCCAATATGTTCTGGCGCCGATTTTTAGACACATTTGGATGTTTGCGTATTTTTGCTATTGAAACACAAATGCTTTAACTCTTATATCAGAGACAAAATACAAATTATTAAAGGCATAGTACCTACCATTGTAAAAAGAAAATGCTTATAAATAATTCTCATTTCTTCTTCTTTAAAAATACACTTTCCTTATTTTAATGCGCATTTGTTTATTTGAATGGCATTATTGATTTATTTTGAACATTTTGATATCATTGTCATGTTGAATTGTGAATTTAGAAAAAAAAAATGATGCTTGGAAATTGGGGTATGAATACATGATTTCGGAAGTCTACTTTCACTTTGTCAACAGTGTACACACTGAGCAGGAAAAAAAATCTCTTATATGACACATGACCCCTACTTTTCTCATCATATTTTGATAGTGCAGAGGTTGACAAACAGTAAAATGTAGGTTTCACTTCTTTCATTTGGGGTTCTCTATGAATGACAAGCCTTCAAACTTTTATTATTACTATAAAATAAAGAACAAAAATCAATGGTGGGTTGACACCTAAACGGCCAGGAAACCAGATCAAATATGGCGGAGACCACGGTCACGTGATTGAGAACAATAAGGTGTTTACGAGTTATCGCGAGAAGCACCTGCACCTGCAAGTCTCTGTTTATCGTTTAATCATATTTTATTGCATTTATAATTACAGCAATGGGGTTGGGTCCACAAGTTCTCACAACATTTGTTACGGTCCCTTCCCCTAAAATATTACAAATAATTGATAAAAAAAAACATGACATGGCATAACACATGATAAAGAGTTAATACAAAATGAAAAGAGACAGTACCACAGTGTGTACACAATTATCCATCAGTTAATACCAATTGAAATAATAGAGAACTTATTCTAAAAAAATCAGTAATATCAATTTCATTTAGTTCTTATAAAAATAAAAAAATTAGAAGACCGGAAAAGGAATAGGAAAGAAATAGATGCATTTAGACACTATGCAGACTTGTAACACAACCATAAAAAAGATTAACCCAGTACGATCTACATTGTTGTCATTAAAGTAACTGTTTACATATTCTAGATATATATATCAATATTAATTCTGATGATTTTCAATCGTTATAGAAAGCTTTTCTTTTTCTTTTTTTATCTTATTGAATATAACAATGCTTTTTATGACGGATTTCTTAATTAGTACTCGGATTCAATTTTTTTTTGAAGATTTAATAAACTGTTGTACAGCTTTAAATATTTTAGTATTATCGTCGTATACAAGATTAGAATTGCCATATAATATTAACCTTAAACCTATAAGGTGGAACTGAAAACCTATAGGCTCTAATTGAGCTAAACAATTGATAAAAAAAAATGATGATATATATCAATGAGTTGAAAATTTGTCGAGTGGTTAGGTAAAAAATCCCGATTGATATTTATATGATAAATTATTGCTAATTAAAAAATTATACAAATATTTGAACACTAATCTTTCTAATAATTTTCCGGTGCAGCTTAATAATGACACTGGTCTATAATTACTTACCATGGATTTATCTCCTTTTTTTTAAATTTATATAAGAATTACATTTGCTGTTTTCCACCTATCTGGAAAAATACTTTCTGATAGAGAGCGATTAAATAATAATGTTAATGGTTTAGATACTGATTTGGCAACTCCTTTTAATATTTTATGACTTATAATATCCGGCCCACTTGCCTTATTAGATTCAATGAGAGAATTACATCTTCTACTTCTGTTTCTGTTACCATGACGTCATCAAGAACATTATGAGTTTTCAATGAAATTGGGGGAAGATGAATATTATCTTCATGAATACACGAGAAAGATGCAAAGTAAGAATTCAAACAGTCAGCTTTTTCATGATCAGTAAGAAAGAACTCAGTTTCACCTGTCGTTGTGGCACGACATAATGGTGGTATATTACAAGAGGTGTCATTATTTTTAACAAAGTGTCTTATAACTTAAAAGAAACCTCTTTTGTCATTGAATTGCAAATCAGTTAGAGTAAGATCCAGGGTGTTAAAGAAATTTTTCTTTGGCGTGTATTTTTTTCAAATTATTAACTTTATTTCTAGATTGTTTATATTTACAACAGTCACATGGATTTGCTGATCTTAATGTTTTGGATTTCAGTCGATCTCTTATTTTTGAATATGTTCTGATAGTGGACTCGTACCAAGGTTTATCATTGGGGCGTACAGTAACCGTTTTGGATGGTATGCATCTTTTGAAAAGTACCAAAAATGTATCTGTAAACCTATTACAGGCATCATTTACAGTTCCACTTAATATATTGTTCCAGCAATAGTCTGATATAAGATCATTCAATAAGTTAAAAATTGGCTTTTTTATATAGCCATACTGTGCGAGTATAATTTGGCTGTAAATTGTAAGAAAAAGGCAAAGTTATATATGTGGCACTATGATCACTTATGTCAGGTAGGACTGGAAGCGTACCAGATTCGGTATGACGAAGGTCTTCTGGAATTAAAATGGGATCTAAAATAGCTCCCATACATGTGGGTTCATTTACTGTATTTATTAATGAGTTTGTGCTTAGCACTTCTCTTAGATTGTGATAATTCGGATTCATTAAATTTTCATTTAAATCACCAATGCATCAATACATTGTTTGTAATTTCAAAAGCTCTTTCAATATTATTATTTAGCTTATCACAAAAAATTGCATCAGCTGTTTTGGGGTTATAAAATGTTCCTATTAGATAAGTTTCATTTTTTTATTTAATTTCAACAAAATAGAATCGCTGCAATATACTTCTAATTGATGAATTCTTTTATGAATCAATAATTTCGACAGATATATCAAAATACCCCACCTTGGTTTGTTATATCTTTTCTATATGGGACATCATAATTATTTGTAAGAAGAATCTCGTCATTTGTAACTAGAGCATCAAGATGAGTTTACGTAAAACATAACAAATCTAAATCAAGAAATGAGTCTTTGATAAACGTCCATTTTGTTTCGAATACTTCTAATATTACAATGCAAAACTGATAGACAATGTGCATGACTATCTGGGCCTTGATTATTTACACTATCACCCGAATCTAGTAAAATTAAAATTAAAACCAGACCTAAAATGTAAGTTATACAATGATTGCTTTAGATAATCATGAGAATGATACAATACGTATTTCATTATACTACATAAAAGCCTGAAAAAAACAGGGGTCTCTGCGTCTATGTCTCTGCTTATATGTTTAAATGGAAATTATTCACCGTTCCAGTTATTGGAAATATATGAAATATTTACTAAATAACAAAAAAAACAGCACTGACATTATTCATAACTCGATCACTCTCGAATTCTTTTTAGTAATACAAGTCTATTTTTAAACATTTGGGAGAAACCGCAAGTCACTTGATCGACATTAACATCTATTTTTAGAAATAGTATTGATTGTTTACTGGCATAGGCAAGGAACTATATAAGTATAGTTCCTTGGAATAAAAGACAGATCTAGAAAAGTTTCGTTCCCGTATTCAATGAAATATGGTAAATATATTTACGACTAATAGTTAAAAACGCAGTCGTCTGTCTTGAATTGCTGTCCAAGATGGCGTCCTGAGCGCATTTGTATTCATGTGCTTTAATTTTCCTGTGTGCTGATTAATAGCACTGAATATAAACTTGGAATCTATACGATATACAATTGTTTATAGGTATAAATCGTCGCTGTCTGTTATAATATTAATGTTTTCGTTGAAATAGGCGAATCTAGTGTTTATAGTGAGTTCGAACGCTTATCAGGGGATGGAACTATTTGATTGGTGGTTGTCAGGTTTGCATTAATACGATACACGGTTGTAGATCTGCGGTATAAGAAATAATCATGTTAGCTCTGAGAGCGTTTGCTAAAGCACAGCCCCCCAAAACAGAAGTTATACACATCTATTAAAACATCCCTAGGCGCACAGTTCGTTATCTCTTCTTTAATTGAATATTTTGTATATAAAATATTTTGTCTAGCGAAAATGTCCAATGACGTTAAAAGTAGTTTGTCGTAACGTTGCAACGCGGGATAAATTAATCAGTTTTATTATCTTTAATTGCCTCGGGTCATAAGTTTATGCGTCATACCACAGTAGGGTGTCCCTAATAAACTGATCATGAAGAGTAATTTGCAAACAGAGCCTTTGTTTGTTGTTTTCATGATGACTTGGTGATTTATTTTTAAAAACGAATTAATCTTAATGAAATTAAGAATAAAGAAATAAAAAGTAAGATATTGGTTCTTGTACAGTTAATTTTTCTGCTTATTATTGTAGGCGTGAATTTGATATTGTCAATATTTGTATTAAATATAAGTCAGTGATTATTAACTACATGTATCTAGATAAAAGCCAAAAACATGTCCATTTGTTAACAAAATTTAAATTCGATATTCCCCCCCCCCCCCCCCCCCCCCCCCCCAATTTTTGTCATCTTTTTTACCAAGAAAAATAGGGATAGAAGTAATTTAAGTTGAATATTTTTTTTATTCAATATAGGAAATCTTGTTGTGTTCTTTCGAAAAGTTGTACAAGTGTATGATAGAATGTATAAGGACTAATTTTGATTAAACATTTAGTTGTCAAATACATGTAAAAATATTTTTAAAATAACACCAAAAAATGTCAACTGATTTATTTCACTGAGTGAATGTATGAATGAATGAAATTGAAAAATATGAATGAATGAATGAATGAATGAATGAATGAATGAATGAATGAATGAATGAATGGGGTCATAAAACTTGACAAATCTAAAATATTGATTATCTGACCATATTTTACGCATGTTTGGTTTGACAGACCCAATCACATAACGCCCTTCATGTTAGAAAGCGACTTGAACTTAGTTTTGTTCAGAATTACGATAGGGAACTGATTTTGTTACACTAATGGTTTTTGTTACACTAAGGGTTGCCACACACCATATATGTACATTTTATCGACAGAAATGTTAAGTTTGAACAAGAAAACGAGATATTTCAACGTTTGGCCTGCCACACGTAATTGGTTTTACGTTTATCTTTGTGAACATTCTAGATAATGGATATTATGAAAAAAAACTTAATTTATTTACTGCTGTTTACTATTAATGGATTTCCGTACCAGCCACAGTTGTGATAATGACAATACAGGTCAGAATAGGCCATGTGCATGCTTAGAAAACATTATGTTTATTACAAGTTCATTGTAATGTTGTAATTAAAGGTGGCACAACGTCACAAACACGTTATTGCCACCATAAACGTTAACTATGAAATGTCAAAAAGTGAATACATAGGGGTCTTGATATTAGGCCTCTGACTGGCCAATTCAACCATTTCACAGTCACATAAAGATGGTGTCTACTTGAGACAGTATTCTAAGCACTGCCGCACTGGAGTATCGTGCCGTAGACACACGGTTTGATACCACACCCTGTCACATTAAACTGAGTAATGAATAGAATGAATAGGGTTTTACGGCGTACCAACACATTATAGGTTATTCGACGCCATCAGGAAGGAAGATTCCAGGTTCACTCTACATGTACAAAAACAACAAATTAGCATACAGATTAAAAATAAATACATCAACAAATGAATATGCAGAATGAACCTAGAACCTTGATAACTGCAGAACTGCAGACTTTCAGCAAATTATATCGTATTACTCAATTTGTCGCTTCTTACGACATGCATAAGCCACAGTGATCCTATTCTTGCCATCACTCATGCCTCCCTGGAACCACACTTGGGTTGATAATTTAACCACAATAGTGAACATGACAAAAAATGATAAAATGAACATGACACCCATTCGGAGGATTCCTTCCCCTCTGCAAAGATCGACAGTGAATATATTTTTAGCCGGAATCACACTGGCTACATTATACTGAGACCGGGTCGACTAGGTCTAGAACTATCATCTAAATGCTGAGCGTCAAGCGAGGAAACTTCTTATATCATTTTTCAAGTCTTTGATGTGACTCGGCCAGGTGTTACTCATATTTACCTGTAATGAGAATACTTTTAATTTGTTTTAAATTGTATTTGACTTATATGCATGACATATATTGTAATATGTATTTATATGGCAATAAAAATGTTTAAACTATGATCCCCCAAACACACAGAACGCTGTCAAAACAGGCTCTGTTCTATTTAGGCTGTCTATGAGGGGTATAACATAACTCAACATTTTTGTTGTGCAAAGCGTTGTTACAGCGGTAGACTAAAAATATATCTAATAGGTTTGAGTTGCAGGTGGAAAGATTCCATCCCGATGAATAATTGTTTCGGCGATAGCGAGGCTAAGAATTGTCCATCAGCACCTAAAACCCTATGAAAAATATTTTTTCTTATATACAACCCTGTGTATTTTTAAGATGTTTATTTTAGTCTGTATTATTACAGTGGTGCAGGGATACCATTTGAAAGTTTTTATGAATGAATACGTCATATTATGTAGTGTAAAGTATTTATGAATCGATACGTCATATGTGACTTTATGTCATAGCGCATCGGAAGGTAAGATATGCGCTTGGCATTGGTGTAGGATATAGGTTAGAAGTTATATGTAATTCCAGATAACTTCTAACCGGTCTAGATTTTGCAATTTCATTGGCTGGATAGTAGTTCAACATCCACATTCTATGTTAAATGGAATGTTTTATTGTGAAAAGAAGGACAGCATCTAATGACACATATCAGTGTTTCAGAATAGGAATTTAAGTTTATACTAATTTATTTTAGCTCGATTGCGATGAAAGCTCAGAGCTTATATGAACCGCTCTCGAGTCCGCTTCCTAGGTAGAACCAGTACTGAGTGTTGAATTATGACAGGCATTGGGTCGAGCTTGGGATCGAACCCGCAATCTCTGGTGTGAGCGGTCAAAACTCTTGCCATTACACTACCGCCTCGCTTTAGGACTTTTGATACTGATATAAGATAGATTTTCAGCCAATAGACTTGGTGGGTCGACTTTTGGTCAGATTGTTGTCTTAATACTGACAGGTATCACAGAACCGCAGATTGTAAATAACATCTAGTCAATATATTATGTGTTTCTGTTTCTGTAGACGTCGAACCTGTGAAACATGTCTGTAAAGTTGAATGTTTTACTCTGAAGCTGACATTACCATAATGTTGTCTTACTTTTAGCCATTAAACTTAG
Organism: Panopea generosa; assembly: GCA_029582155.1. Classification (NCBI taxonomy): domain Eukaryota; kingdom Metazoa; phylum Mollusca; class Bivalvia; order Adapedonta; family Hiatellidae; genus Panopea; species Panopea generosa. The sequence continues at coordinate 54,903,288 of CM055902.1, forward strand.
CTGAGACTTTTCAAAATAGAACAAACTTAATACAATGTTATTGCCGACAGCAGATGTTGACGTACTACCTTAGCCAAGGGAAATCGCTCCAGGAAAGAGTCTAACCTATCAGGTGCGTAGCTTGGCTTAACGATGTGTAGGAACAGTTGTAGGAGAATCCAGGGGGTATGTTCGGCCGCCATAAACAATCAGCTAGACTGTCATAGGTGTGTTTTGACTTTTTTTCTTATATTTTTTGGGGGCCTGGTTATCCTTAATATTAACTTTAAATTCACTGTTTTATAACCAAATGAATGAAATGTTTAAAGGTGTGTTTACTTCAATAAAGGAAAAACATAAAGTAGCATAGGGTCAAATTTATAGTATTTTTTGGCATGTTTACTTTTTCGATTGATCAGAAAAAAAGTGTAGGCACGTGTCTACAGTGCCAATAGGAAGTAACGCCACTGCCTGTAAAGAGAGTCCTATAAGAAAATTAATAGTGGGACGTATTTAACGCAAAAGCATATTCCACAAACACATATTTTAAAGTATTGTCCTTTAAAATTATAAATTCAACAATAACGCAAAAATTACATGTGTTTGTTTGCATAACGGAGAGAGATAAACAATAAACGCATTTAAAAGCAAAAACATACAACAAACTAAGAAAGTTTCTCATTGTCAAATCAACTTTTCATTTATTAATTTATAATTGTTATATGAACACATCTTCTGTTGGCGTATTCGCGCTCGATTTAAGTGTAGTGAAACACAATGAAAACAATGTTGCTGAAGCTGTTGGTGGTTTTGTTTATGGTAAGCAAAGTGATTTCTTTGTCAGATGCTGAATTGTTAAAACAGCTACAACAGAGCACACAAGGTGATAACCCGGTTGCTGAAAACACTGGCGTGGGTAACGAAGGAGTCACCGCCGCACCACTTCCTGAAACCACAATTAAACCTCCTGTAACTACATCACCACTCAGAAAATTATTAAGAATACTGATACTTAGGCGGCTTATGAAAAGGGGACGCATGTGCGCAATACCATTACGAGGAAGAAGACGAAGAATTCCATGTTCCAGACTTTCTAGATTAATATCACGAATTCGGAATTTAAGAGGAAGGTCGGGTCGAGGTAGAAGACCTGCCATTGGGAGAATAGGAAGATCGAGAAGCTGGATGGGAAATAGAAGGAGCAGTGGTGGGCTGAGATGGAGAGGTGGTGGGCTGAGAGGCAGACGGCCACGTTTTGGACGACGAAGAGGACGTTTTTCGGCATGAGTATAATACTTGACACACGTGGCATAAAACGCGCTTCTGCATCAGGATCTATTTAATATGCATGCATGTATATAAGTTCACACGTGAGATATGACGGCGCAACACATGGTTTAGAGGAGAGGGGACTTACAAGGAAATGAAAAATGTGACACCAATGTAGGAAGTACAATTCAGTAACATCTCCAATAAATTACAAACATTAAATAGTGTAGGACATAGGTATATACTCGTACACTCGTGCTAAACATGTTGCGTTTCATATCTCTTCCTTTGTTGCGTTATCGTATGTTATGCGTATATAGCTGCTTAAAACTATCGACACTGACTTGTGACAAGATACCTTGAGTATAATACAAGTTAAATTTTATGGTTATTTTAAACAATTCTGTACGAGCCACGTGTATAGTTATATCTTTTGGATGCATCAACTAAACTGTCTTAATTTAAAATTATGGAAGGCCATTGACGTATCATTAGTTTATCCCAGAACCTGATATCTCTCAGATCCGTGCTACAGACTATCGTATCATTGGGTATTTTATGAGTTAATTTAGACAATTCTGCAAAGGTGTCATCGTTTGCATAAGGAATAGGCGCTACTCTCTATCTACATGTATTTTAATTGTTAAGAAAACGCTTGCATCAATTTTGAACAGTTACTTTGTGTGACATTTAGTCTAAAACTTGATACTAGCCATTCAATAAAGGGCTTGGTACGTTTTGGGTCATATTTGGCCCTTTTATAAAATTATATAAAATGTACATTGTATATGGAACAGAGTAGCTACACTAACCTAAATCAAACTGTATATTGATATATGCAAAGTACTTTATTTTTAAAAACAAATATGCAAAAACAAGATCGAATTTTAACAATTTTAAAAAATATTTAAAATACCATGAAATCCTCGAAATACTATTTGCACTGACAAAAGACACACTTACACAACATGAAAAAAAATGGAATAAACTGCACTCTTTCAACAAAAAAGATTTAATCAATAAAAAGACAGTGTGGAGTAATTTACCTTTTCTTTTTAAAAATATTGCTCTTCTATCTTCTTTTTCTCTTCTCTCCAACCTATTCTGTCCTAATCCTAAACATTATTTCTGATAAAACGTTTATAATCAAACATATATGAAGAATGTAAATTGTAGTATGTAACTATTATAAATTGTATGTGAATGTACTACGAAAATACAAAAAAAAATGAAAAAAAAAGTCGACGAACTTAGTTCAATCCGTTTTAAATTGATAACAAAACACAGACACAGACAGAGACAGAGACACAGACAGAGACAGACAGACAGGCAGGCAGGCAGGCAGGCAGGCAGGCAGGCAGGCAGGCAGGCAGGCAGGCAGGCAGGCACAGACACAGACACAGACACAGACATACAGACAGGCAGGCAGGCAGGCAGGCAGGCAGGCAGACAGGCAGGCAGGCACACAAACACAGGCACAGGCACAGGCACAGACACAGACAGGCACAGGCACAGGCACAGGCACCGACAAACCGACAGACCGACAGACAGACCGACAAACCGACAGACCGACAGACCGACAGACAGACAGACAGACAGACAGACACACAGACAGACAGACAGACAGACAGACAGACAGACAGACAGACAGACAGACAGACAGACAGACACACACACAGACACACACACACACACACACACACACACACACACACACACACAGAGTGCCGAACGTTACGGGAATATTAATTTATGTGAGCTTAAAGTTTGTGATTATACTTGAATAAAAGTATGTGCTTGAACAATATTAATTCTGTGTGCAACCACAAGAGTTATACATAGATAATTATTTGTATAATTATGTGTACATATAAGTGATCATTATTGAAACAAAAACATATCGCGGAAACAACTCATAATTGTTGAACACTGTGCTGGGAAATACGAGCAGATAAGCAAAGTTTCAATACGCACTTTATTTATACAAACAGCAATATTGTTATCTTTCCATGTTCTAGGTCTCGTTGGCTTCTTTCTTTAAAGACATATTCTGGGCAAACAACTACAACTGAAAATAAAGAACATCAGGGGAGATAATTATGTCATTACTCAAGATGAGTTACAGACCCTAAATCGTTCAAGTACCCCATAATTTCACTCCATTTGCACTCCGTTCACATTTCGTTCACGTTCAGTTCGCGCTCAGTTTGCGCGCAGTTTGCGTGCTGAGTGCGGTTAATTTAATGCAGTCACTAACGCAAGGATTCACTCACGTACGATGCCAACTGCATATCTGAGTGCTATCTGAATAGCGAGATCGGTAAAGAAATTATTGAATATGATTATCGTATATTTCGTTCGTGTATCTTCACGGTGCAGTGAAGTTACTGGTAAATCATAACAAATACATGATTTGTTCAAAAGTAGCAAGTTATGATTAATGAAACCTGACGTGTCGTTATCCAAAAATGAGATTCTCATTATTTTTAATTGATGTGTATTTATGTTTTTGAGCTCGACTATTCGAAGTATAAGGGAGAGCTATTTTACTCACACGGGCGTCGGCTTTAAACCTTGGTTAAACGTTTGCGCACATCACTATCTCAGTTACCATTGCATGTAGTGTATTGAACTTTCAAACAAGACTTCCAAGTCGTCAAATCAACTAAAATAACTAAGTGAGATAACTCTTGCGTGAGTATATTGCAAATTATTGCCCTTGTTTGGCTTAGAAATTCAGGTTAATGTTTTGCGTTCAATTACCATCAAGTCCAAATCTCACTAACCACAATATGTCTTTTATTATAACTTTACACAACACTTTCAAGTCATCAAACGTAAACTCTTACATGAATATAATACAAATTATGGTCCTTCTTTGACTTAGAAATGCTGGTTAAAGTTTTTCGTACAAGTACAATCAAGCCGATATCTCACCAACCACTCAAAGTATTTGATTGAAACTTCACAATTCAAACCTACTACAATAACTAAGTTAGATAACTCTTACATAAATATAAGGCAAATTATGGCCCTTGTTAGACTTTGAAATTCTGGTTTAAGTTTTGCGTGCAAAAACAATCAAATCCATATCACACCAACCATATAATGGATTTGATTGGAACTTCACACAAGTCTTCCCAAGTCATCAAACCAATACATTGTGCAATAACTACGTTTGATTACTCTTACATGAATATTATTCAAAGTATGACCCTTGTTTGACTTAAAATTATGGTTAAAGTTTTGCGTGCAAGTACCATCAAGTCCATATCTTACCAATCATTCAATGTATTTTAAATATTTTTAAAATATAAAAAACAATCCTAATAACCCTCTTTTAATCCCTGTAAAATGACACACTATTTAAATTCATTGTAGTCTGTTTATAACAAAGTCTAGCCCTTTGTAATATGTATTGTTGAATTCTGTTTCCCCCAAGTATTCATTCTTTGTTTTGTTGTCAAGCCATTCACCCAGACAGTCTATAACTGGGGCACTGTAGTCCAGATGTAGTTTATTAACAAACAACTCCCTCCTTCTTCCGTCTGTTAACAAGGGGAGAGCACTTGCATTGTGTATGCAAATGCTTCTAACAAGTTTACCAGATTCGCACCTAAACCAAACTTTGTAACGTACGATATATGTACCAAGTTTCGTAGGAGTATCACCATTAGACAGGTTACGATTATAGCCCCCGGGAACATTCAAATGTAGGTTATAATTCAAACTGTTGAAAAATATCTCATCCGGATGTAGCACCAATTTGGATTTGTCCATTTCAGAAACGATTTAGCAACTGGATTATTTAAAACGTAATTAACAAAGTTTCTACTAAGTACAACATGTAGTGCTCCCTTTTTTGGTCGAATTTGATGTGGGGTCTTCTTGGCCTTCTTCCATCTTCCTCTCCATTCTTTATTGTAATCTGGGGAGGAGCCTTCTTTTATGTTGGCTCCCTGCAAAGCTTGAAGGATGCGTACCAGTTCAAAGTTTGTTTTAAGCGGAAACTCTTGTCCGGTCAAATTGATGAAATATTTCCATTTGATAGATTTTAGCCACAAATCTGACAGGCAGATAATTTCAGGTTCCAAATTTGTATATTTTGACCACATGACATTTGCTCTTCTGGAGGCAATAAAAATGTTGTTGAAGCATTTTAAAATCCATTGCATTTCAGCTAAACATGTTTGACATTTTGAATCAACATGTATACAATAGGCATTTTGAGGTCTATATATAGGCCCGAAGCAACATTTTCAACCTGTAAAGAGAAAAATCTGTGCAGTTTTAGACCTGGTTCACATTGGCTTTATTGTACATTTATATCTGAGAATAGAATACCATTCCACTTATTCTTATAATTACAGTGTCTTAATTATAGGCATTCGAACCAGCTCGCTTATTGTTCTATTCTAATACCGAAGGTTGACGGAATTAGCCGAGTATGTACGATTGCATTATGGGTTCAAAACATTCAGATAAGTGTCATATTTATTTCAAGGTGAAGGTTATGCTTGAAAGTAAAAAAGACCGCAATAACGACTATCCCATTATTCTCGAACATTAGTCTTGTGATTTAGATTCGGCATTAATTGGAAGGATTTAGTTATTTTGCGGAATAGCCATGACCATAAAGCAATGAATATACCATGTTGCACTTGGGAAAGGAAATATAATATACTATATAGGTAGTGGCAAACTGCAATTAACAACCACACTCTAGTCAAGGTTTTTCATTTCTCTTAATCTCTTTCTTTCTCTCTTACCCTTTCTTTCTCTCCTCTCTTTCTCTTTCTCTCTCGCTTTCTCTCTCTGTTTTCTCTCTCTCTTTATTCTCTCTGTCTTTTTCTCTCTTTCTCTCTCCTTTATAACTAGTGTGACTCCATTAGTTAAATGAAAACAGTTAATTGATATATAATTACTTGAATATGTAGTTTAATAATGTAGATAATAATACCTGGATGCTGATATTTCAATATGGTTTTATATTACTATAGGTGCAACGATTGATTGGATACGGGAACATGAGTAAAATTAACTTTAAACCCAACTGAGATTGGGAAAGTACTCGAGCACACCTATCTTCGCAAGTGATACCTTTCCCACTTTAATCAGCGGTGAGAGTAATAACAGGATAATGTTCCGGCGCGGTTTGCACTTACGACCCCTGAATTGATAGTCAGACGTGTTACTGACTGAGCTAATCGGAATTGGTCACCTAAGCTAAACTAGGTGTAAATTGTTTATACCGCAGCTTCTAAAATATTTTTTTCGAAACGCTGACAGTTTTGGCAGCTGCGTTACAAATGACTAAAACTGGGGAAGCTTAAGAGTTAAAATTATATGGCATCCTACAGAAATACCTCAGATCCGTCTACAAGTAATTTGAAGTCTAAGAAAAAACTGTTAACAATTCCTTGAATAATTATGTAGTTTTTAGTAATAATACTGGGGTTTAATCTCCACATGATTATTATATTAAAGTATTGATTTGATGCGATTGTTTGACAATTTAACGTTATTTTTATGCAATCAATGTCTAACAGACGATCAGATAGCCTAATCACCTTTTATTGGGATTATTGAGGGTTAATCAGTACTCGAACACCTATCATTGCAAATAACTGATAACTTTCCGACTTGAATCAGAGGTGAGATGATAGACGGCAATGAGACAAAATGTCGCATGTCAATCATCACAGAGACTGTGAACGGGCGATAATTTCGATAAACGACCCCTGAATTGATCGTCAGACGCGTTACCGACTGAGCTAAACGGGTCCGGCAGGTTTGATGACACAACTTGGATAATATTGCTTTCAACAGAGCTGTGTGTCCTTTAAAATAGACCCAAGTATCTCACCTGCATTGTATCCTTGTACATCACGATGCTGTAAGCAATAGGAAAGTTGCGTTCATTATCCGTCAACGAATCCATTATAAATCCTTCCTCTCTAATGTATGCATCACATGTGCCATAATCACTTCTTGGTTTCTCAATTCTAAATCTCGTTTTCAAAACTTTCACCATCTCTTCCTTGTTGTTGTTTATAAGTTTTTTACAATCAAACATGTACATGTGTTTCGATTGTTTAACATTAAAATTGTACGTATTTGTTTTTAACCCCGACGTGCTACTGTTGGAAGAAAACTCTACAGCGGCAGTTCCATGCATGTAATAAAACAAATAGTAATCCACAGCGAAATAAATACCAGTACAAACGAAAGCAGTAATGACGAACACTCTTTTTCTGTTTGATTTAAATCCTATTTCCATTTTGAATATATGTATATGTCTCCTTGTCGCGGTGCTCTATACCTTGGTACGTTCATGAATATCGGATTAATGCAGGGTACCATTGAAAGTACTTTGTGTTGTGGAATATTTATGCGCAAGGGTTGATAAAGATGTCAGAGTTCTATCCAATATCAAATTTGTACATTGTGTGTTCAATATAATACTGATTTCTCTATCTGGTTATTAAAGGGATGTAATATTCTGTGGGTGACACCCTCCGAATTTTAAATTAGTATCAAGATCAGGTATAAAGTGGAAAACAATTTAATTGGAAAAATATATCAAAACGTAAACCTGGTAATTAAAACCTGATTCATTCAGTTTCCTACTGACGAATTTTGTTGTTTTTTTTGGTTGGGTTATATACTGATGAGTTAAACATGTTGATATGTATATATATATAGTATGGTATACATAGATTTGGTCGAAAGGATTGTATTTAATAATCCTGTGTATTGTTTATTAACCTGTATTTACACTGTGCAAACATATAACTACAACAAAGTTAATCAACTTTGAATCACCAACAATGGCCTGTGTAAAGTATCTCAGGAAGTTTTGGATATCAAGTTCAAAACAGTCTGGCAATATCTCTGCTTTATAATGTACAATAGTTTCATCAATATATTCTCTCTCCTTATACTATTTGCTTTCTTCTTTAGGTACTTTTTTTATCTATTCATGCATCCATCCTTTTTACATTGACTACACCGTTTTATGTCTGATTCACAAATTTCGCGTTTTACTCTTTCCCAAGCAAATATTGTTCATTTGTTTTACATAATAGAACAAAGCATTTTGACAGCAATCATCATATATATATCATGCATTGTGTAATGAGCATCTGAAAAGATCCCAAAAATCGTAAATTCCGTTGTTGTGAATTTAATTATCCCCCTTTATGAAATTGAATATATATGAATTTACTCTATCTATATGATCTAACGGGTTTATAAATTTGTACTTTATATAGCTGTGAGTAGTCATGAATCCTTAACTGGATTCTACTCATATAAAGCAATCATTTCATGTATGTAAATTTGTCCACCCTGTCCAGATGTGTTGCATGTAATTCCATATTATATAAGTCATGGTCGACACCAAATCTATTGGTTTGGCAGAGGTCTTGATATTGTATCTATGGTTTGCATTGTAGATATATATATTTCTTTAACTGACTGCCTATGAAATTAATAAAAAATCGATGTTGTAAAAATATGAAACGCAAAAAATAGAATGCACCATATAGGTTTACACATACATGTATACATATATATGTCGTAAATGCTACATATGTATTCTTGTTATCAGTATGCATCAACGCCTCGACCCTCGGGTCATAAGTTAATTGATTCTGTAACAGCAGGGTGTCCGTGCTACACTGATAACAATTTTCAATTATTTCGATTTCAAAGTTAATTAGCAACTCGGCAAGACATGTGCCTTTGGCCATTTACAATAATTACAGAAATGTAGCAAATACAATACTATACAGATAAATACAATGCAAATAAATATATGACGAAAGTAGAATATAAATAAGAAATAGTCAAAGTTTAAAGAGTAGTTTTTCTAATGATTAATGCTTCTTTGATGAATTTTGAAAGAACATCTTTTTATTTTTTTTTTGTTGACATAAATATATTGGATTTGTGTATTGAAGGCCATGGAATATGCTCTAAATACGTTTTCCTAATATCAGTATACCTTGTATATCATAAGATGAAATGATACTCAGATTCAATTACATTTTGATTACACAATTTACATATACGGTTTTCTCTATTGATTCCATTAGATCTACCAAATTCAATTTCTTATGAGTATGAACTTAACAGAAGACGTGAAAATTAATTTCTCAATGCATCATTATCTATTTCATCAATATAATCTTCGTAACAAAAATAGGTCTTGAATTTTGTATAATAAACAAGTTAAGACATATTATGTATACATGCATTCCATTCTTGGATGAATTGGTCACGTAATCGTCCCGTTAACGAAGGGTGTTTTAAATAGCTTTGCTTTGTCATTTCAATAATAATGAATTGATTTTTTAATATATTAAACTTTAATTAAGAAAATGTTGATTCTAAATTTTAGGTTATATCTCTCTGCTTAGTGTTGTAAGCACGAATTTCATATTCCGATGATAAATACATAAAAATAATTAGAATTATGTGTTACCTTAAATAAAACGTGTTATATTTGATTTAAAATGATTGATATACATTGTGTTTCATTATTATTCGTCTCTCATCGCTAATTCAAGTGGGAAAGTTATCAATTACTTGCGGAGATGGGGTGTGAACGAGTTCTGGTTAAGTTTCAGGACTCCATGAAACAGTGGTTATATTAACTTATTGTCTGTTAGCCATCGATGGCATAAAATGACGCTAAAAATTCAATCAATTATTTAAAATATGGATATATCTATATTAGATATTTTTATTGTTATGTAAAACAATATTATTATAAACATGCAAACAACTCGCAAATTAAGATAAAAATCATATCCACAGAGGCTCTAAATTTCTAACCTTATATTGGCTTAATGTAACATCATGAAACACATTGAAGTTTCCAATACTAGTGAACCCCTTCGCACAAACAATTTGAAATATATATAAAAGTTATTTTTTTTTCATGAGATTAAAATATTTCCCCTTAAACAATGTCAAGTCACTTTAAATAAACAAAAAATGCATCACCATATAATGATTCATAATAATGTTAATAACCTCAAACGTATATTATTTAGTTTGGTTCTATTAATAAATATAAATATCACCCATTACAGAGGATTAACAAATACTATGTAGTGTTTATTGTTTAAAGTATTACTCTGTGCTTTAGAGCATTTTGATGTATATTGCTAGATAAATAAAAAAAGTTTTATTTGTCTAGATTCCATTAATACAATACATTTAAAAATGAAAGATTTTTGATAATAGTATCGTTTTATATGGTATTTCTAAGATCATTAAAACATGGACATCAACGTTTATAGTGATATTCATCTTCAAAGTCAGGAGAATTACAACATACACATATCCTTGTGAAGATGGCTGTGCTCGAGTACTGGTTAATCAAGGTAAGAGTATTTAGGTTATCTGTTAGCCTCCAATGGCATAAAAATGACACTATTGTGACTAAATATTCAAACCAACTAATATTTATAGGATGCCTAAAAACTGCATATTTGTGATAAGAGGAGATAGTTGTTTTACATTGCATCACCTGGTGAATAAAAATCGGGTGTCTGTACTGGCAATAGATGTGTAGCAATTTGATCAAGTGCTGTGAGTTAGTTGTACTGTATGTATATTGGATTCAAGTATCAATAGAAGATAACTTTGATAGTTTATTGTTTCCATGCCTATCTTATTGCTTCACATGTGTAACAAAATAATTAGGTTGTTGTGGCCTAATTTAGTAGCTGTCAGCTAGTGCGTGCCCATTGTAGTGATATAGGCTATATTGAGAACAAGTAGAGTGGAATTATTGAAACGAACCGATAGCTCGATAGGAGTAACGTTTTTAAGATCTTTTTACATTTTCATTCTTTGATTAAAGAATAAATCATTTTGAAGTTTATTTCATCAAATTCTATTAAGTATTAAGAAAGATACAATAATTAAACGGGTTCATTTGTCATAAAACTAATTTTGGTTTACATTGGCCGAATAGCGTAAATTTCGCATCGTACGATGTTTGAAAGTTTGTTGTTTCATGATTTACACGAAATTTACTAAAGTATGTGGACTGTTTTGCTATATATCCTGACTGTATTATGGAAGCACTGTCCAGTATTAGCAAAATCATCTTTGGAGTGGCGTTACGAGAAAGATTGAGCAGGGTACTGTTCCAGTACATAACGGCAGATGGGTATGTGAATTTAATATTATGTTGTATTTAAATGTCTGATATAATTGGATATAAGTTAAGTTGTATAAATTGTTCATATCCATTCCGACGATAATGTCTGTAATATAATACACATCCACGGTATTGAGAAGTGTTTTGTTAGAATATAGGCCGAGGAATATGAGAACGTATTTTGAGCTGTTGATATTGTGTTTACGATGAAGTATTAAAATTCAACATGTTAGAATTTATTGATATGTGTAATTAAATTTTGTTGATGCTTATTCTGATATTCACAAAGTGAATAGATACAGAATTTGTCTGTATTTGTTCATATTATAAATGAGAAAACTATGAAGAGATATAATTGCTATTTTGAGATTGACGGAAGGTCGTATATTAGATATTGTTCAAACTGCCATGAAACAGCAGATAGTAAGATTTGAATGAACTGTTATCATATATTGATAAATCTACCATGAAACTGTTAGATGGTAAGAATTGATTGCACTGTTATAATATGTTGATAAATCTACCATGAAACTGTTAGTTGGTTAGAATTGAATGCACTGTTATCATATATTGATAAAAATACCATGACAATTTGATAGATGGTAAGTAATAAACGCCATATCATTACATTTTTGGGTAACTAGTAAATCTGAGTTTATATATATTTTGTAGCCGTTTTTAGACGTCAACGACACATATAGACGTGACAGAAAGTTAGCTGGTGGTAGTACAGTCATAAGGACAGCAACCCACATACTCATTCATATGGACGACTTGACGGTCCTGACGTCGGGGTACGGTCAATAGTCGGTACAAGGCGACGTAAAGCCAGATACTCAGTATAGAGTTATAGGGAAAGATAACTCAGTTTATAAAGCCACCGCAGCAAGGGATGAGTGATGCTAAATCTACGATAATCCGGACGCGGTAGTAGTATCTAGTGCATTTTTAAAAAAACAGTTTTTACATTCAAGTGATATAAACAGTTTGGATCGTGATGTAGATTACGTAACGTGTAGGAGATAGAACTGTGTGAAAAAGTGTTAATACCATCATAGGACTTTTTTTGTGTTGAGTAATTATCTTTGATTCGTATATATTGTATAACTGTATATTAGTACTTTTATTCATGTAAAATTAAAAATGTAAATTGTACTTTGTGTATGCTTGTATTCTACCCTTGTGAGTTGTCGGCCCTTGGTCATTTTGCTACAACATGATACCACCATTGGTGTCTGTATTAGCTTCAAATGTCATGGACTAAAGGAGCTACCAGTTGTCATGGAATTAACACAGCAACAACTGTCATAGGGTAAACACAGTCACATACAGTCATAGCGTGAGCACAGCTACCAACAGTCATAGAATGAACACAACTCTAACCAGTCATGGATTGAAAATAGTCACATACAGTCATGGATTGAACAAAACTATGACCAGTGATGGATTGAACACAATATAACCTGTCATAGAGTGTATGCAGTCATAAATTCATGGATTAAACAACGCCACATACAGTCATGGGTTGAACACAACTATAACCAGTCATGGGTTAAACTACAGTCTCAAACAGTCATGAACACACATTTAACACATTTCCAAGCGCTGCGTAAGGCACTCATTGAACTATAATTCACTAGTAAAACTTGTATTAATCAGATAAAAAGTCATCATATTTAGAATGTTTCATTTAAGGCATTAAAATGACAAAAGATATGCAAAGAAAAATAATGATTTAGAGGAAAGTAAGCTTTTTGCAAAATTTTATCAAAGGTGCTCCTGTTCTTAAATGGTCTGTGGAGAAGCCTGCACACGTAACAAACAGGGATTCTGTGTATTTTACAATACTTCCAGGTACAGACATGGGGCTACATATACTTTACAATATACCTCAGATAACATATGGGGTTATCTGCGTATCACCTACAACAACTATACCCACTTTTACAATGTTTTATTTACATATATTTCATATGCCACATGTATTCACACTGTGTTATGTCTATTTTATTTATAACATACACACTGTGTTAAAGAGATGGGAATTGGTTAGAATTTCATAATCTATTATCATCAGTTTAATTCAATTACCTAATAATTTAATATACAGTTGGCCGTAATTGGCTACTGCTATCACCAACATTGATTCTTTCACATACAACAAGTAACATCGTGTTATGTATATTTTTATATACAGCAGGTAACACACTATGATTTTGCATTTTACATATAGCAGGTAATGAACACTGTGTAGGTATAGCACTATTGTGTTTACTTCACATATGACACTTATGATACTTTGGTGTGTACTTCACATGTGACACTTATTATGCTACGGTGTGTACTGCATATAACACAGGTATAACACTGTATTATGTGTACTTAACATACCACAAGTAAAACTAATGATTGTGTGTATTTCATAGTGAGACAGACACACTGTAGTTTGTATTTTACATACTACATATGTATATACGCGTGGCTACCTAGGCTACAGTAAGCATTGCATGAAACGTGATGTCCTACAAGCAGAGCAACATAATGGCGCCAATGAAATGCAAACTGGTACTCTTTAGCACTACCGAACTTCAATTGATTTTCATAGAGAAATGAAGTGCAGTTTCTATGTAGTGACATACTGACTGAATGCTTGTATGCAAGTATTTAAATATTCTTTATTTTTATTTAAAACTACACCTCACTTAATGGAAACTATACAGGGTTTAAATAATAAGTTAATATTTGCATAATATTTGCCTTATTTGTATAAATAAGCCATATTTCATACCAAATATTTAAACCAAAGAACACTTCATTACACAATTGAAAGCCTTTATATAAAAAATAATGGAAGCCTATCATTTTGTCCAAGGTCAGACTTGAACTGACATCTCACTGCTAGAAGGAGTACTTTCTTGTACTACAAAGACTTTCTCCCTGATAAACCTCCTGTATCAAGCTAAAAAGTATTACATCTTTTCTATATTTACAATTTCTACATAAAAACACATTTAATATTCATTCACAGAAGTTACAGAACAATAGTTTTAAAGCACTCTTTAATTAACACAAGCAAACACTGTCATTTTTTCTCGAAGAGTAAATATTTGTTGAAACTGCAGTACGCCTTTGAGATTAATGCATAAAATATATATCAATATGCAAGTACGGTCTATTGAGGATGGCTAACCATCCAAAATTTAATTTTACAGGAGACACAATCCCAATTTTGCTAGGTGCCCAAAGGGCATGCACCTACTTAAAGTAATTAGCTCCTGGCATGCGTTTCCTGAATTTTCTGATATTTCAGAGACATTTGAAGCCGTTCAAATCTAGAACACAAACTGCAGTTTATACAACTATCCATTCTGTACACTATTATATTGAACACTTATTGGTAGCTTTTTAGACCTGACTGAACAGTACATATCAACTCTTAGCAATACATTGTACAACAAGTATTTGCTGGGTATTATGATACATTCATACTGAAAATATATGTGAAGGATATATCATATTTTTGCAAGAGTAATTCATATTTTGGGGATATTTTTTGCACTATTAATCTTTTACAAAAAAAACTAATAAAAAGGTGAACCTTCACAAATTCTACAGGAAGCAAGTGCCTCCGTTCGCCTCAGTGTGGCAACGGCCCTGCCATCACAAACCAACTATGAGGTGAATAAATCAAAGACTCAAAATTATCACTTTTTTGAGTGATAAAATAAAAAATAGCATATGCATCTGTTACTAAATCAGTCCTACTCTGTTTGAAATGAACAAAGATATATTATCATATGTATATTTTTAAAAATATCAGTTATACATCATAATATCAATTGGTCAATGAAAGTAAACAAAAAGTATTTAAAGTATTGTTTTATGAGAAATATTATTTTGTTTTAGTTTTTTTTTTTACTTTTTATTCTACATTGATTGTGGAACAAGTTCTTACAACTTAAACAAACATTGAACTCGTCCTAGGAAGAACTAGTTCTAAGCGTCAATGTGCTGATTAAACATCTTGCTCAAGGACATCACACATATATACGACTGGGGAACCACGACCCTCTAATCCTGGGCCCGGTTTCTCGAAAATACTTAAGTCTGCTATTTCACTTAAACTCAAATAGTGTCCTCAATTTAAGTATAAAATTGAGCACATTATCGAATTTAAGTAAAATAAGAGACTTAAGTATTTTTGTGAAACTGGGTCCTGGTTTTAACGGATCATGCGCTCTACATGTAATATATTAAGAGAAATCACAGCTTACCAGTGTAGGAGTCATGCAGTTATTCACTTGCATTTAGTAACATTGCTGTATCACAATTAACATACTGCAATTCTTGTGAAGCAAACTATTCCAGATTCCAGGCAAATTATCTGATATTTTGCATATACACATATTATATTACTAACATCACGTGTAGATGAGCACGACACTAGTTTTGTGATGCTGACTAGATTGATGCAGGGATATTAATCATATTAGGTCTTGTTTAAGTTGTTTTAGTCAGGTCATAGTTATGTGCCAAATGACTTGTGCGTGTTTGGGGGGCGGGGGTCACTCACATGCGTTGTCATACCGACAAAGACTGTTAGTATTTAAAAGTATCCCTTGTATACATAATACCGCGATATACCCATTTCCGTGAATGCCCGTATAATAATAATAATGTAACCGGGGTTGGAAGGTAATCGGTAATAACAATTTCATGGTTCTTGTTATAATTGCAGATTTATTACAGTATACTCAGGGTCAAAGAGCCTGTAATACATAACATAACATTCAGATACACATTAAAACAAAAAAAAAGAACATTTACACAATACTTCACAATACAAATTACAGTATTTCATTATTAACGCGGCTCTTTAAAATGAATAAAAAACAATATCACAGATCTTACCAGGATATTCTGATCAAATAAATAAAACTTTGCAGTTTTATTATTTCTGCCTGGAGTGTGACAAAATATACTATTAATATATTTAGTGTCTTCGTCGATGTCTAGAGGAAGAATGCTGTAGATTGTTAGTTTGGGGATAAGGGTATGCATGCAATGCTGGGTGTGGCCTAACTTGCATCACTCACTTGTCAATCAATGTCACTCCCAAACTAAATACTAACTCACATCGCTCACTTGTCAATCTGTCATGCCCAAGCTAACTCAGTTCACAATATATACAAACAAAACATCATGTACAATAAACCAGTTTGGGTTTACTATTTTGTACTATACAAGTAATTAATTGTTTTTCAATACTTTACAGTTAGGATGTACCTGTATGACTTTCATGTATAGATAATTATAGGTTAAGACAGTGTTGTCTCCCTTGAACCATAAAATGCTGGAACTATAAAAAATATGAATTAGTTACACTGGGTGGCAATAATAATAATAATTATAATAATAATAATAATAATAATAATAATAATAATAATAATAATAATAATATCCCATACATGCGCAAAGCTCCAACTTCCGTTAGCGTCGGCATTTGTTAACATTTCATACCGGCAACTGTTTATTACTCGGCACACTTGAGTAACTTTATTACCGCTTATTATTGATGCCATTATTTACATGGTTGACAAAGTTTTAGACTCGCGGTAATAGGTATTACCAGTATATATATATTAAAGAAACACTGCCGATGTTTCGGTTGTTAGGTTTAAAAATAATAACATACTATGAATTTATTGAGAGATATATCCAATCTTCTGATTATCACACGCATCGAGGGGGTATGGTTTGCATCGAACCACTCAGTTCATATAAAAGTAAGTATTACTACCGAAAGCATTAACTACGAAACAAATACAACATTTTACAACCGCCACGACGTATTGGCGTGACAATACATACCCCACTTATAAGAGTTTGATATGATAATGTGTTGACAAGAGATATATGATAATGAAACATGTGTAACATTTTAAAACCGCCACGAAGAATTGGCGTGACAATACATATAGTACATTTGCACATACTGAACAATAAACAAACCACAACCTTGATGGTAAATATCTACTTAACGCGTTTTTGCACATCATCTTTTTGTTGTTTACAAGTATTTTTGCGATATCAATCAGCAACTCTCTATAAGGTTTATTGGATATTCGTTAAAGTATAATTAACGTGGCTTAAAGTTTTAAGCAAAACGAAGTAACGATATTTCATATCATTGTTTTGTTTTCAAAAATAATCAATTATAAACACCAATATTTTTATTCATACCAAGTTTTATTCGATGAAATGTCACTGTTTAAAACTGTATTTTTTCAACAGTTTAAGTAACGTAGCAGTTCATGTTCTCCCTACCAATGCGGCCTGTTGTTACTCTACTACGCAACCTTTACATTAGCTTATATAATATTGGCATATTTCTACGTTATTTTTTTTTTTTCTTCGAACGGTTTACAGTTGACTTGACGCGTGCTGTCTTTATCCAGTCAGTGATCGATAGTGGTTGCTGCGTTGCCATTTTCCTTATGCAAACAAACTATGTCCAAGTAAACACTACATTGCATTTACTTGGACAAACGATGTTACGTGGCCAGTGGGCGGAGCAATCTCGCGTCAGGTCAATTGTGAATGTGTTGGTTTAATCGTTGATAAACAGGGCATAACTGATTAATGATTTATGCTCTTTATCTAACGATTTCAACAGAAACTATACATGTGCAATGGGGAGAGTATTAACGTCTCACTGCACAGTTGTGGCAGCTTTTTAGTGTGACGATAACATGCTTTTTGTGTTGTAAAAGAATTCCTGTGTAATTTGGTTCGAGATATTTTCAAAATGATTCGGAAGGACTGTTATTTCTTACTGCAGATGATTACAGAACCAAGGCTGACATAGCAAATTTTGCAATAAGACATCACTGGTGTTGCACAGGTGATTATCATCGGAATTTAACAGATAGATATATTTATGAATATATTAGGACTCCCTTTAGAACAACAGCTAAAGTCACTGCACTGTCTTTATAAAAAAAACACAAGCTTGTCAACCTACCTGTTACTTGCGCATTTATGTGAGGATACATTCCTTCTATGGAAACATATAATACAAACTTTTCAATGAGGATTTAATTTGGAAATCCTAGACCATAGTTTATACATAACATAGAACAAAAAATAAATGTGTAGTGAGACCTGAATTGACTGCTCACACACGAGTTCGATCCTAATCTTGACCCTATGACCTTTCAAACAGAATTCTAACAAATTCGAGAGCCATTCAGTAAAAGCTTAAAAGCATGGAGCTAACTTCGCAGTTAAGCTAGAATAAATAAGTATATATAAACTGCATCTGCTTAAGTAAGGTGTTGTTGTGATGTATTAACAAGGTTTTTTATCAAATGAATTCATTTGGATCGTCTCTGTGACATTGACATGATCCATCTTGTTAGTGTATATATTACAATTGTGATAATAAACAATGGGAGGTAATTGCTCAACTAGAACAAAAAATGTCAAAAACCACAGCTGGTAACATTACGAATACTTCTACGTTATACCGTTTATTTTTGTCATTTATGTGATGTATGTATTCAGTCATATACATTAATTTGTTATAAAGTTTATTTCAGATGAAAATATAAATTTTAAAGTGTTTCATCTAAATAATATATATTTTTTGTTAAATATACGTTATTAAAATATTGACTTGTTACACACATTAAAACAATTTTTTTCTCCCTGCTAATTTTCTATTTTTAACTTTGTTCGGTGCATGTTTGTTAGAACGTCATGACTTCCAACAGATAATGTTTATTTCGTATATTATGATAATAATAATGATGAAAATGATGATAATATAAAAGCAATAATAATAACAATATTAGAATGATAATTATAAAAAATAATAATATAATAATCATAATAATAATCACATAATAATAATAATAATAATAATAATTTTTTATTTAAAGATTTGGAACAATGTCCAATCTTATATCACATGTTATAAATGCATCTTTACTTCATATATCAACATGTCAACTATAGTAATACTTCCACTACTATAACTACTACTACTAATAGTAATAATAATAATAACAAAAAAATGATAATAATAATAATAATAATTTATTAACTTTTTAGCATATCAATAATCATATTCATGGGTTTAAGTCAGGTAATGGAACAGAAACATTTTTGCCTACGATGTGCAGATTTTATCAACCAATCTGAATGGCTACTACCATAGAAACGGGAATTGGAATCTGCTTCGAGTTGATTTCATGTTTATTTGTGTTATTTAAGCGTCATAACCTATCGCAATATCTCAGTAATACTGTTTTTAACAAAACATGTCCGAAGCTAAAACGGACCGTTCACGGGCACACGTTCGTGTGATATAAACGACACAATTGTATATACGTTCAATGAAAGATTTATGTCATAAACGTATACTTGTATGTATAATTCCAGATAACTAAGCAGAAACATTGTATCAGTCAATGTCTTCTTTTCTAGTTAATCATGTTCATCATTCAATCCACCAATAACCGATGAATATTTTTCAGGTTTAACAGTGTTGTTATTTTGAAAGTCCTTAATAAGGGGGCATGCTATGTATTGCACATTTCACAACATCAATTCATCAAGGGCTAAGATACATAGAGATCAGTAACAGTAAGGTTAACGTTTGATAGAATTAGTTATTCTTATAGTATATCATTGTCCTTATTATCATGTATGAATGATTCAAGTTTGTTATTTGATTGATCACAGTAACTGACATTGAGATGTTTTTTTGGCAGGTTTGAGATGATGTATTTACATAGACGGACGTAATGAAACATTTTAAATGTTGGAATAAGCCTCAAAACAGGAACGCGCTATACAGTCAAATATGGTTTTAAAGGGGTTTAAAGCCATTTTCAACACATTTCAGGTTATATTTTACTGGTGAAGGATGACCTCAGACTGGGTCAGACAGTCAAAACCACTGCTTTCCGCAAGTAACTGACAAATTTCTCACATAAAGTTTTCGGAGCGAGCGTGACTTGAACCTACGACCTTAGCGGTGAGAGGTAAGTGATATTGAGACGGTGCCTTTGACCCCTCGGCCACGGATGACCCTACACAAATATATAGTATGCTTGTTTGTGCATGCACTATTTATATTTATCTGAGCAACATTGAGCATAATTGTGCGAATCAGCTTGTCGTCCATGTTTTTACATTACAGTATTAAACGTCATTATATATATAAATATGATATTTTTCTCTCATTAACTCGTATATCAAAAACGCGTGACTGGGATATGTTATGGCAGTTGCATTAGTTTAAACAATATTTAATTCACGTAAGTACATATACATTGTATTTAAAATACATTTAACAATGAAGCAATAAAGTCATACATCTAACTCATTATGTGAAAATGATATAGAAAAAAAAAGCTTTTGAAACTTGTGTAAATCTGCTTCATTTGCATTAAAGAGTCACGAGGCAGTGTTACAACTGGATGCAGCTCATGTTCACTGTTGATGCGATTTTTAAGACCAAACTGCCATATAAAACCTTTAAAATGGCTCTGATGCAGGTTTATATAATTCTATACATTGTTCAAATCATAGAACCTTTTTTCTATATTTCGCAGTGAAAACTTCATTGTTTTTTATTCAACTTGTGCATACTACTTGATAATTGTTAATATATCTTAATTGACAAAGAATCTTTTACAAAACCTGTTTGCTATTATGCAGTTTGAAAACTCCAACTGCCAAAAATTTGAAATTCGAGGGAGGAGCTTGTGAGTTCATGAACTCTAAATTGTAAACAAATACACGTGGATCTGTGTTCATGCACTATAAATTGTAAACAAATACACGTGGATCTGTGTTTTATACATGAAGCAGTTATGATGGTCTAATTTTAGCACTCTGTCATATAATTGACAGGGGAGAATACAGCTGTTGTACTACTAAATTGCCTACGGGGTAGAAAGTGTAGGTCCTTTAACGCCAAATGAACGTATATAACCACAAGGAGGTATGTCTATGTATGCATTACTGTCTAAAACTTTATTTTAATGTGAAGAAAACTTCTTAGAACATTGCTTTGTCTTTTTATTTATTTTTTTTATAAAATCTTATTTTTTTTGGTTACATTTTTGTCCAGTGTTCGTTACCTTAACGTATATGCGAAAAATGACGCCTTCAAACACTTGCAAAAGTTGCGCGTCTTCCTAAATGACATGCATATATTCTGCATGCATGGTTCGGAATTCTAATTTCTAATTTATTAATATTGTTAGAATATCCCCACAACATGTGCAGGCCCTTAATTTTGTATACATTTTCAAAGGGGCATAACTCTCATAACATATTTTACATAGCCCGTGTTGATACATGTAAGAAACAACACAATTATACTTATAATCAGTTCTCATTGGTATGATAAAATCAAAGTAAATGTTTAGTTTTTGTTATTTATTTGTTATTGTTTTTTGTTTTTTTTGTTGTTGTTTTTTTGTTGTTGTTTTGTGTTGTTGTTGTTTTTTTTTTTTTGGGGGGGTGGGGGGAGAGAGATACTTTTACTAACTAAACGTCAATTTGTTAAATATACACTTTGAGATAAATTATAAATACGTTTTATCATTAAAATTTGCCTGAATAAAATAAAATTAGTTATTCGAGCAACTAGTATTCAAACTGAATTTACCGTTTAGCCAAATGCCGCATATCAGCAAATGATGCGCTATAAAATAGTTTCTGGTAAAACTTAAACTAAATCAAATAACTGTTCAAAAAAATTATGAAACATCTTTATAATTTTAACATTTTACAAATAAATAGTAATTAAATCGACAAACATATTGTTTAAACTACTGTTTGCACTCTTTTCGGTGTCGCTGTAAATTAACGACGTAGTAATACATGGAATGCGAATACGTGGTGATTTTACCGACGATATGCGCAAATTTTTAATATCCATAAATCTAAGAGCACCAACCAATTAAATCACAGGAAATTTCTGGAGGTTGCAACAAATTTTCAATTAAAGGGTTTGGAGTGTTATATGAAAAAAAATGATATATCAACATTGCCGTATGTACCTTTAATAACATAGTATTAAACAATTGTATATTTTACTCGTTAGGTCGGTAATGAAGCGAAGTAGAATATACTGTAGTATTTCTTTGTTTTAGATGATGTATACTGAAACATGTTGTTGTATGGTGTCTTTATCATTTATTTTAAACATTGTTGGTCTAATTAGGAATTTAACAATATGGTAAGAGACGCTTTCAATTATTTATAAGATTCAGTAAATATTGTTCGTTTGTTCTGATCGAATTTATCCAAACACGTGATGCAAGATGCATGTAAAATCGTAAACAGAATTTTAGAAATTTATATAACATGTTGATTTTTAATAATAGTAGTTTTAAACAATATTCATAATCTCGTGATTCACAAAATGTCAAAGATATTGCGATATTCAGAAGGTGATAATCAATGTTTTACTCGAACTTTACCCTTGGTTTCTTAAGGAAAAATTTGAATGTAGGCAGCTATATAATATACATACTTTTAAAAAAAAAATAAGTCTCATAATCTCCGAACTATAAAACATATACATTGCCCAATTTGGCATTCTTCATATGAAAAAAAATATACAAGAAATATATTTTTCAGTACATTCTTATATTTATTTTATTTTGCAGACGACAATGATGTGCAGGCTGATACAACGGTATTTAATATTAATGGTTACTGTGGGAAGTGTTATGTCCCAGCTCGAGGGTATACAAAACAATGATGTGCAAAACAAACCACGGTACGTAAACATGTCAAAGAGCGGTCCGGTAAATGGAATGGCTGCAGAAGAAACAATAATTAACGAGCTAACATTCGGTAATACACCTTTGGACTTAACGAAAAACCATGCAGATACCATAACAAACTCAAATGGTGAGATTACACAGAGTCACACAAGTGTGGATCTTGTTCAAGATTCCATAAATACACCATCATTTAGGGACCAGGCACAAAGTGCACCAAATGTGCTTGCAGGTGAAACACAGTTTAACAACGGTGTCTTTAGCACAGGTGACCGGTTTAACGTTCCGTGGCTTCCTGGTGAAATGAACACACAACAGCAGCGACAGCAGCAGCAACAGTACCAGCAGCACGTGGATTTCCAAGGAGCTAACAACGAAGTAACATCGCCTAATAATGACCAACATCCAATACAGCCGATGGATATTCCAAGTTCTAGTCAAGGACACGGAAATACAAGAAGTATTATTAATGTAACACCGTCCAACGAAACACCTTCCAGGTTCTATAACCGTTTCTTTACTCCTGCGTCATATACTAACACTGCTTCAAATGTTGATGATACCGTTGATAGAGCCAGTAGTTCATTTAACAGTCGTTCTCAGTCACGACATTGGCAAGGGAACGTAAATGAAGCGTATACTAATCCCTGGACGGGTGGATTTAACACAGAACGACGCCAATTCGAACGCCGACCCAGGAGAAGGCTTGTATGTCATGCTCCTGGAACACCCAGTCGAGGTTCATCTAGTTCAATTAGACTTGTACCATGTGATACACTTCAGAGAGTCCAAAGCGGGGAAGACGGATATCAACGAGATTCTAGAAGAATTGATGATATGTTTAGACCGTGTCGCTGGCCAGAAGATATGTCTAGAGAGAATGCAATGGAATGTGCAAGGTTAAGAGACGAAGCCTCGAGACCAATAGTGAGGTCTGATGCCAACTATTGGACAAATACAAGAGCAAGACAAGTACCAGTACGAGAATCAATTCCAAGCACACAGAGAGCGATTTATGACATTTCTAGTGTTAACGAAAAACAAAAAAAGAATTCTACGGACGACATACGGATAAATATAAGGTCAAGACATATATCAATAAAGGATAAAAAATCGACAAGTGAATCATTAAAGATTTCTGACAAATTCGTGAAAAAAAAGTATCAGAAGATAAACAGTCAGAAGAAAACGTTGATATCAAAGGTGAGCTCAAGAAAACCGACGATATCTATGAGAAGTTGGAAGAAACAGTCAAATGTAAGTAAAGGATCTTCCTTCATAAGACCAAGAAAACGTTTAAAATCAAAGTCTAGGAAAGGAAATAGAACAAGATCGAAAACTTTGAAGAGTAAACGAACACAAAGGCGTCCGAAGTCTCGTGTAAGATCATACAGAAAACCAAAGTCAAGAGGAAAATCAAAGTTAAGAGGATTGTCAAGAAAAAGATCGAAGTCAAAAATTAAATCGAGATTTGGAAATCGTTCGAAAAAAATAATAAAAAAAGGAAATGTGCCTTGGCGTAAATCAAGGACACGTTCTAAATCAAGGAAGCGGCCGCGAAAGAAATCAAAGATAAAACTGCGAACTGGTACCACATCTAATGGGCAATCGCGAAAACGTAACAGATCAATTAAAAAATCAAACCCACCGGGAAAAAACAAAAGAAAAACGAGATCAAAAAGTGGTCTAAAAATAATAAGGCGACCAGGAATTCATATAACTCAATATACACCTCCAATAGACTGGAGACTTGGAAGCAGTTAGCATAGACGCTTCTATATAGAACGATAACACTGAACCTTGTAACATGATTGAACAAGTAAGCATGTATAGGCAAGTAATTCCTTTAAAATTATTTTTCACACTTGAAAACATAAATTGTGACTTATTGGTTACGCTTAAGGTCACCTTTTTGGTGGAGGTAGACCAATTTGCATGACCATTATATTGAATTTTAGACTTTAAGTAAAGCGATCTTGCCGCAGAAAGTATCAAGGATTTGCATTTGTTTTATTTGATTGGTTCGAATTGGGTGTAAAATAACGGCGCCTGCAGTAACATTTCATCAAGATGCTATGCTTGAGAGACACAATGCCTTGGACAATCAGCCAATGAGCAGAAATACAAGAACCGATAGACTTGTTCAAACTACGACAACATTTTCAGCATTTGTTGTTGTAAAAATATGTTTGATTAAAGTTAGTGCATTCACGCGTGTACGAGGTATGTCCCAAAAGTAATAGGACGCATTTAGAAATATGCCTTTTAGTGTTTTAGTCCAAACAAAACTTGGCATGAATACTTTAAACTATAAGCATGCAAAATTTCAATATCGTACACCACCATAAAATATTAATTTTGACAAGTCAAAATGTATATGTAACAAAGCACGGGGTAGTTTGACGTTATTTGTGCGACGTCAAGTTGACATTCAAATGAAAGTCATTCTTTTTTCAAACTATAAACCTCTGTGCAAAACACAATTTTTGTGGTACTGCACCCACTACTGGTACATGTTACGATACTATGATGACTCGTAGATCCTAACCACAGAATGTACACTCAGGCACATGGTCCGGAGGTACTGAAAGTGCTTTTCATCAAGATCTGACTTGAATCCCAGGAAAACCACAGAATATTTCGATCGTTCAGATCGCTGATGGTCAGTTACTTTTGTCTCACCATCGGAAACCTATTTGTACTACCAATAGATAAGACTCGAGAATAAGCCTTCTGTTAAAGAGTTGTGTGAAATAAACTTCAGAGTATCCTGTGGGTCCTATTACACCAAACACAAAATTTTACCACTCAAAATCTCCACTCCAGACGTGACGTTGTCCATTTTTTTACTATTCAAATTCGCACTTGTTCTTTCGAAAGTTCGCACAATATTCAAATGTTTATCGATAACGTCGAATATTTAAACGATATTCGCACATCATCTGAAATTACGTCTACTGTTATTTTATAACATTTAGCGCGATATTGAGGAAGTTGACTGCTTTTCAAGGCAATGTTGTTTCTTTTAAATGGCGTCTAATTTCAAAGTCCCCCGTACTTCTAAACTCGCGTTACTATGGTGACTTTTGCATGAACTTTATGATGACTGAAAGCTGATTTGATGTTTCATGACAATAGAAGAGATGTCGATCTATTCATTGATACCATTGGTTTGCATTTAACGCCCTAAATACAAAAATGACAAGGTCGTCCATATTACTTTTGGGACATACCTCGTATGTTCGCTTCTTAATTTATCGTTACGGTAATGAAAGCATTATCCATGAAATAAAAGCAAACGTTATATCAAATAGTCATTCGATACATTTATATTCTCTGTATTATCTTTTATTTTAAAACTTGGATTTTGTTTATTGCTACAAATAACATGTTCTGATAAATTAGCATAATCATAATTACACAATGTTGTTTAATTAGTACAAACCGTTAGATTTACTAATGTCTATTTATATACTTTGAACTTATCACTTAGATATATATACACCGTTCCACGTGTTCGTGACCGAATTGTATGCACAAGTTATGATTTATTATTTATGTTAATGACATTGTAGAAAGGTGTACAGGTGAAATATGTAACATTTGTTATAGATTGACTGGATGTTTTTGTCAAAAGTATCTGCTTTTATAATAGATTGCCGCTTTTATTATTGTAATACACAAAACAACATTTTGGGAAAACATGTGAATTAAAAATACGAAAATACTACTACATAAAGAATCTCGTCTGACAGGAATTCAACACACTAACCAAATTGTTATGTACATCTTTTAAAAAAAAAAGAAGAATAAACAAATATTTACAAATGGTTTTGCTTTCAGGCTGTCTTCTTCCTCTATGTCTTTTAAACGTTAAAAACATTCATGTTCGCATGCATATTCATGTATGTGAATTTGTTCACCCTGTCCAGATGTGGTGCATGTAATTCCATAGTATATAAGTCATGGTCGACACCAAATCTATTGATATTGTATCTATGGTTTGTATTGTAGCTAGGCGCACTCACCGTAATCTGGTCTGTATATTTATGTCTTGGTTATTCACAAATAATTATCTCCATATATATATATACATGTACCATATCGTGTGATAAGACGAATCTTACATTTACACTCATATTCAATTGTTTTTGAATTCATAAAACTCGTTGGCAAAATTATATTACAGTCGGCAAAAGCCCCTTATAATACAGTTGTGTAAACTCATTTATGAAATTCATTATTAAATGAATACTCATGTAAAATCCTCTGTCTATCATAATAGCGCATAGTCTAGTAGTACAATGAAAATATCAGACGTATTCACTTTCTACTAGATCTAGTTTGAATGATTGATTGATTTAATGAATGAATGATTGAATAGTTAGCGTCATTTTTATGTCATCGAGCGCTTACAAACGATCAGTTAACCTAACCACTGTTTTCTGGGATCCTGAAAGGTTAACCAGTAGCTTTCTCACTTGAATCAGCGGCGAGAGACGAATGATAATGGGAGAATTTGTCGTAAATCAATCAACACGGTAAATGATTGATTGATAAAATAGCAGTAAGCTATAGAAGTCCAACATCTAACTAAACTTTGTGTTGGTTCATTAGTGCTTTTTTCAACTAAGTAAATGACAATTATTTGTTAGTTCAAAGAATACACCCAACTATGTTTTACTTGTTGCTATGGATTGTGGCGTATAGGCATTCGTCTGCACATCATTTTCTTGGATAGTCCGGCAGATAATCCGGGTATTTTCACTGAACCTTGCATGAGAGTGTATAGTTAATTTATTTATTTATTTTTTTTTTTTTTTGCTAAAAAGGTAGTCTGTATATAGTTCTTTGCTTTGATTTTACGTCGGATGACATTTTGTCATCATTGAGCATTTTGAAATAAACAAGATGGCGTCCAAAATGGCCGCCAATTTGCTCGAAATGCAATTTTTGGATGAGAATTACTAATAGGTATGACATTATTTATACTTAAAGACATTTTTTATGTGTTTGATGTTAAAATGACAAACTGTGATGATATTTTGTCATTATTGGACATTTTGAAACAAACAAGATGGCAATATTTAGATAGAAATTACTATTAGGTATAAAATTATTCATACATGAGAATGTTTAGTAATATTTATTTGCTAACATGATAGTCTATATTTAGTGCTTTGATTTTATGTTGGATGACATTTTGTCGTTATTGAGCATTTTGAAATAAACAAGATGGCGTCCAAAATGGCCGCCAATTTGCTCGAAATGCAATATTTAAATGTGAATTACTATGAGGTATACAATTATTCACACATAATAGTGTAAAGTAATATTTTATTGCTAAAATGATAGTCTATAATATTTAGTTCTTTGATTTTATGTTGGATGACATTTTGTCATCAATTAGTCTTTTAAAATAAACAAGATGTCGTTTAAAATTGTCGCCTATTTGCTCGAAAAGCAATTTTCAGATAAAAAATATATAAAAGTTATATAAATATATAGAAAATTCCATACCAAAGGATAATTTTAATGTGTTTGATATTTAGGTGACAGACTCAGAAGACGTTGTGTCATTGAACATTTTGAACTAAACAAGATGACGCGGCGTCCAAAATGGCCTCCAATTTACGAAAAATGCAATATCATGACAGAAATAACTATTAGTATAAACTATTCATACGCTTGATATGGTTGGTGTTTAGATGCCAAACACATTTGCAATTAAAAGCACATGGCCTTTAATATGATTCACCATTTTCCTGCAGAAGAAAATGTTACGCGGCTCTGTTGAATTGCGTTTGGAAAGTACTTGGGTATCAATGCTTGGTTGGTCAGAATCTAATGCATGTTTCCATATACATGCCTGTCTGTGAGCCCTTTCTGCATTTCCAGCAAAGGCCCAGAATATGTTGTTAGTGGTAAAGTATTTAAAGTATGCATTGTTTTACAAATAACATCCCCTACCAACTTTAGTGACTACTGAAGCTTCATATGTTTAAGACTAATCCTTTTCAGATACTACATTACCTTACCACGTTATTGCAACCAGACAGCCTATGGTCGTTATATTTATGTCTACAGTTCCTTAACATGTGATCCCCTTGGCACAGATTTATTAGGGTTTCCTGAAGATAATGATGAAGTTAAAGTACAAATATCAGGGGCATAGCTTGGCTGAAAACACAGTTGTAAAGGATCCGATTCATGCTTACCCAAAACTTTTTTCAACTAGGCCGCCGTATGTGCGCTTATGCGTATATTTCTTATTTTTTTACGGAGCCTGTTTATCCTTAATATAAGCCTAACCCTGAATTCACTGTTTTATAACCAAATAAATTGATAAAATAATGTTAAATATCTGGATCATATTCAATGATGTTTTTGTTGCGAATTTATAGTTTACTAAAAAAAGTTTCGGGGGAGCATGAATCGGATTACTTACAACTGTGCCAAAAATGTAATAAAAATTTGATTCCTAGATTTTTATTACATTTTTCAGAATAAAAAGTGTAGGCATGTGCCAACAGTGCCTATAGGAAGCTACGCCACTGAATACATTAGTACCAATTGAAATTGCTGTTATACCTCTGTTTAGTTTATGTGCTGCTATGATCACTTTGCGAGTATATGATCTGTCTCCTCGTGTGTGATTTTAATGTCATCCCTTTTAATAACAATAAATTTATTTATCTCAACTGGTATGTCATTTTCTCCAATACATGTAACAACAAGTTTATGAACGTGTGTATGTCTTTCACGGAACTACTTGATTGCTATCAGTTGGTGTCATTTCCGTTATTGTTAAAATTATTTCCTGAGCTTGAATTGGCATATTAAGGTTGTGTTGTTAACGTGTATCCTGCATGCCTGCGTTTTCTCTACTAGAGCATGTGTTACATTTTGTGTTGAATGGCGAATATCTGTCGAAAACTAGGTAAACATCTTAGTTATGTATTAAACCTTAAAATTCTCAAAATAATCTTTCCAAGTACCATCTATTTGCCATTATAGAACAGCAGACTTGCCTATGAATATACTTAGTTGTCTGTAAGTTGCAATAATGTCGTTGATTTCGCGATTCTGAGATCTCCTGTATCAGTAAACAATGATGTCGGTACTAAAACTAGTTGATGAGCTAGAAAGTTGTAATATCTATATAACGTTAACTTGTCTGCAATCCTTTTCTTGAATATATTAAAGTCGTGTCAAATAATTTAGCATCTCCTGCCTTTATGTGTCTCTTTGACACAGCCTATGGTTAAACGGTTTACGAAATCATTTGATGTAAAATGCTGTGGCAACTGCTTTATCAGCATTTACTTCTGTGGAGCTATTTAACCTCTGAAGATATTATCATACTAGAATATGGGTGTTTAGTTTAGTCGCGTTGTTCAATACATGTTTATAATCGTGATTGGATAGGTCTTTGCATTAATCATTATTGGTACTCATACTTGACAAAATATTTTCAACTCTACTGCAAACATGCAAACTCGATCGTCATTCTGACTTCAGAATAATCCCAAGTACTTTCCTTGGACCAGAGGTTGTATATTACATGACATGCGTAATTTATATGGCTAGCTGCGAAAAAAAGATGGCATCATAAGCTTATCTGCTACCAAATGCAAAGACCAATCAGTTTTTCTCTCAGCTCTGATGTACATACCCATTATAAATAAGGTTTTATTATCTACCCATTACTTTGTTGTTTTACTTCTCTCTGCGAAATTGTTTAGATCAGTTTCCAACTCTTAATATAAAAATGTTTTGCGTAAACAACTCCACTGCTTCAATAATGATATGACGTTCTCATGGAACTTCTTTCAATCCAACATGTTCGCTACCCCACCAAATTATAGCATGTACATTATGATGAAAACTGTCTACTTATCATTAATCTAAACATTACGTTTACCTTTTTTTTCTATTCCACGTGGAAGTTAATTACTAATTACAAATTATGTAGTCTGACAAGAGTAATAGAACAAAACTGAGCTAGGCTGCACCAAGGTATTACAACAGCTGTATATATACCTATATCGTTGTAGTGGAATATTTGGACAATTTCCGACATTATTTAAGAATGTTTCATTCGAATATATTGTCAAGTGTGTAAGTTTTATATTTTAGATGGTAGTGACATATTTACTAAATAAAATTAATTAATCAAAAACATGTTATTTGCACTTATAAAACCAAAATGTGCAGAAAACATAATTTTCAATTCATTTGCGGCCACGTTGGCGGCCATCTGGAATATTTCAAAATGCTCAATGATGAAAAGATGTCATCAAGCTGATTTTTCATAAACAACGCCTAAACTACCATAATCATCAAAAACAATACTATACACCTCCATGCAAGGTTCAGTGCTGTATCTGCCGGACTAGGATCTTCAAACACATGGTAAGTTCTAGTGTGTATTTATGATTTACAACTTTTTATGTTCATTTACGCTCAAAATTAAAATTTATTATATAAAACGTTATTTTAAGTTTTATGCAGGTATTCAACATAATGTGGTCGAGTCTGGGTAGATCAGCAGATAACACGTCTGACTGCTCATCCAGGTGACGTGAGTTCGAAGCTCTGCCCGGCCCAAGTGTCAGTGATAATTGATCAAGAATTTTGTTCTGTTGTCACCATCCTCTGGTTATATTAGCTGATAGTCAGTAATTTACAGAGCTAAATGTGTATTGTACTGGTTAGACGCCGAGTGGATCGCAGCTGAAAAGATGGCGAGGTGTGCTGACCACCGTTAAATAACTGAAATTATGTTAAGAAAAGCGAAGAGCACAATATAAAATAACTATTAATCTACATTGCTAGAGCTTTATCATTTATCTCTTAACCTTGTTTGATCAAACAATGACACCTTGGTGAAATTCATCCCACCATTAGACGCGTCAAACCTTTTGGTACAGAACACTCACTTAGTATAGACTTTAGTATATTTTATGAAACGGCATTTGTTATACTGTACCTCGCAGGTAGCTTTTGAATATAATTCCGAATTCGTTTAAATTATAACCCTAACATCATATCTGACCTTCACCAAAGCTCCAATATTGTATAACAAAATGCTGTAAGAGTTTAGAACTCATAACTGAGAGGTTTAGGATGACACCTTCTGACAAGAATTACGGTTGAAGATAATCAATGGGTATCAAATTTTGTCACAATACTTACAATTTAAGATATCAAATCATCATAGCTCTGCCATTCATTCTAAAACTGCCCAGCAAGTTTGACCAAAACTGGTCGAAACTTTTAGTGTTGCTGACAAGGTTTACCATTAGAAATAATGAAGGAACCATAACTCCATTAGAAGTTTATGGGCATGAACGCGATGGCGATACCAATACTTTCTGGCATGGTTGACTAAAATCAGTTAAGAAGTTAAGCATAAAGTGTGATGTGCGTTGTTACTCTCCCGATTTAAGGACTTTTGGATGTTTTTTAAAACAAATTACTGACATAACCGCACTGGAAATTAAACTTGGGGCCTCTAGGGTATAACATGCATACAGTAAACAGTCTACATATATTAACTGTGACATAAAGAAAAGTGAACCAGTCTCGTGGAGTTTGGGTTATACCATAAAATTATGGGATTAAAAAAGTATTTCTTTCTGATTATATTTTAATTTGAGTCCAGCGACATACTGTCATTTTCTATTCATTATTGTCTTTAGGACATAACATATAACGTTACAATGGAAATATTTGGGAAATAAATATAATACTGATGTGAGACGTACAGTTATTACGAACTTACATATGCTGATATGTTGTCATCATAATTTTACCTTGGTTACATATAAATAAACATGACATTATCTTCTTTTCACTTCTGACTTGTGGTTCAAGATTGATCAAAAGTGTGAAATAGGAAAAACAGTTTAACAAATATACATTACTAGTATACAATCTTGTGATGTCTTCAAAGTGAAGAATTTAATGAATAACAATAGAATTTAGCTTCATACTCACATAGCTCAGTAAATTATATAATTATAACTGTATTCGCTTGACGAACCATGTGGTCGCACAAAACGGTCGTCGTATACACAATACTTTCGTATCATTTGTGTGGGTGTTCGTTTGATGTGTGTTCTCATCATTTTCACCAAATTACAGGTTTTATATATTACGCTATCTACTTTTATTTAAAGGTGTTAGATTTATGTATGTATTTGTTTGAATCTGATTAAAGTAGCTCTCTTTACACGTTACTGGCAAACCATTGCAAACTACCTGATTGGACGGAACTAGATTTAAACCTATGACATCTGTAGATAACCCATTTTATATTCATCCTATGTGATAAAGCCGAAACTGTCTATGCTGTTAAAATAATGTTTCACGGTATTTCTTACACACATATGCCAGCTCTCTTTATTGAAATTCTCCCGTAATTCGACGAGATGACGAAGGGAGAGCGAGGTCGCGTGAACCCGTAAACCAATTTCCCAATCGACTGTTTTGCTACAAATCGTTCTAAGCAGATGGAACTGTTTAATACTACTCTTGTTAATATCCACTGTACTCAGCGTGCCTACGCGTATGTTATGTGTTCATTGTATTTGCAGCCACCACAAAAACATCCATAAACAAAGTATGCTTAGAACAATTCAAACATACACCGGAAGTGACACGTGACATGAGTTATGCCTTGTAGGGTTCAATGGCATTGAGGAGCGTATGGCGAATGTAATGTCACAGCCACCTTATAGTTGTTGTTTTTTTCTTAAAATTACCGTATCTTGATTTTTTTGTTATCAATCTTTGCTATTATGATGCCGTTCAAGCGAAAAAGTAATTACATCTCTTCATATTTAGTAAAATGTTTTTATTAGTAGTATTATTATTATTATTATTTAATATTTTTATTATTTTTCTATTATTTTTTATTATCATTATTATGATGATTATTATTAATTATTATTATTATTATTATTATTATTATTATTATTATTATTATTATTATTATTTTTGTTTACTTATAATTACCTTCTCCTACTGACTGACAACAGTGATCGAAGTAGGTCCTAAAGTTTACCAAAGATAATTTTAGATATTTACAAACGGGATAATATCCATGGACAATTCTGGCAGGTAAGTTGACTAGAACATTATCAATAGGTGAGATTCTTCGTCATGGGATGATGAACACTTATGTGCAGTATATGGAAACATCAAGCTGCCATATTTGTCATGTTATGACTGACACTTGTGTGCAGTGTATGGAAACACCTAACTGCCATATTTGTCACGTTATGATGGACACTTATGTGCAGTATATGGAAACACCTAACTGCCATATTCGTCATGTTATGATTGACACTTATGTGCAGTATATGGGAACATCTAGCTGCCATATTTGTCATGTTATGACTGACACTTATGTGCAGTATATGGAAACACCTAACTGCCATATTCGTCATGTTATGATTGACACTTATGTGCAGTGTATGGAAACACCTAACTGCCATATTCGTCATGTTATGATTGACACTTATGTGCAGTGTATGGAAACACCTAACTGCCATATTTGTCATGTTATGATGGACACTTATGTGCAGTATATGGGAACATCTAGCTGCCATATTCGCCACGTTATGATGGACACTTATGTGCAGTATATGGGAACATCTAGCTGCCATATTCGCCACGTTATGATTGACACTTATGTGCAGTATATGGGAACATCTAGCTGCCATATTTGTCATGTTATGACTGACACTTATGTGCAGTATATGGGAACATCTAGCTGCCATATTTGTCATGTTATGATGGACACTTATGTGCAGTATATGGAAACACCTAACTGCCATATTCGTCATGTTATGATTGACACTTATGTGCAGTGTATGGAAACACCTAACTGCCATATTTGTCATGTTATGATGGACACTTATGTGCAGTATATGGGAACATCTAGCTGCCATATTCGCCACGTTATGATGGACACTTATGTGCAGTATATGGGAACATCTAGCTGCCATATTTGTCATGTTATGACTGACACTTATGTGCAGTGTATGGAAACACCTAACTGCCATATTCGTCATGTTATGACTAACACTTATGTGCAGTATATGGAAACACCTAACTGCCATATTCGTCATGTTATGATTGACACTTATGTGCAGTGTATGGAAACACCTAACTGCCATATTTGTCATGTTATGATGGACACTTATGTGCAGTATATGGAAACATCAAGCTGCCATATTTGTCATGTTATGACTGACACTTATGTGCAGTATATGGAAACACCTAACTGCCATATTCGTCATGTTATGATTGACACTTATGTGCAGTGTATGGAAACACCTAACTGCCATATTTGTCATGTTATGATGGACACTTATGTGCAGTATATGGGAACATCTAGCTGCCATATTTGTCATGTTATGATGGACACTTATGTGCAGTATATGGGAACATCTAGCTGCCATATTCGCCACGTTATGATGGACACTTATGTGCAGTATATGGGAACATCTAGCTGCCATATTTGTCATGTTATGACTGACACTTATGTGCAGTATATGGAAACACCTAACTGCCATATTTGTCATGTTATGATTGACACTTATGTGCAGTATATGGGAACATCTAGCTGCCATATTTGTCATGTTATGACTGACACTTATGTGCAGTGTATGGAAACACCTAACTGCCATATTTGTCATGTTATGACTGACACTTATGTGCAGTATATGGAAACACCTAACTGCCATATTCGTCATGTTATGATGAACGCTGATGTGCAGTATATGGGAACATCTAGCTGCCATATTCGTCATGTGATGATGGACACTTGTGTGCAGTATATGGGAACATCTAGCTGCCATATTCGTCACGTTATATTGGACACTTATGTGCAGTATATGGAAACATCAAGCTGCCATATTTGTCATGTTATGATTGACACTTATGTGCAGTGTATGGAAACACCTAACTGCCATATTTGTCATGTTATGATGGACACTTATGTGCAGTATATGGGAACATCTAGCTGCCATATTCGCCACGTTATGATGGACACTTATGTGCAGTATATGGGAACATCTAGCTGCCATATTCGCCACGTTAAGATGGACACTCATGTGCAGTATATAGAAACACCTAGCTGCCATATTCGTCACGTTATGATGGCCACTTATGCGCAGTATATGGAAACATCTAGCTGTCATATTTGTCATGTTATGATTGAAACTTATGTGCGTATATGGAAACACCTGTCTGCCATATTTGTCATGTTATTATGAACACTAATGTGCAGTATATAGAAACACCTAGCTGCCATATTCGTCATGTTATGATGGACACTTATGTGCGTATATAGAACAATCTAGCTGCCAGATTCGTCATTTATGATGGACACTTATGTGTGGTATATGGAAACATCTAGCTGCCATATTCGTCATGTTATGATGGACACTTATGTGCGTATATAGAACAATCTAGCTGCCAGATTCGTCATTTATGATGGACACTTATGTGTAGTATATGGAAACATCTAGCTGCCATATTCGTCATGTTATGGTGGACATTTATGTGCGTTTATGGAAACACCTAGCTGCCATATTCGTCATGTGATGATTGACACTTATGTGCAGTTTATAGAAACATCTTTCTGCCATATTCGTCATGTGATGATGGACACTTATGTGCAGCATATGGAAACATCTAGCTTCCCAATTCGGCATGATATGATGGACACCTATGTTAAGTATATGGAAACTACTACTACTTCTACTACTACTAGTAGTAGTAGTAGTAGTAGTAGAAGTAGTAGTAGTAGTAGTAGTACTACCACCACCACCACCACCACCACTACTTCTTCTACTTTTAATAATAATAATAATAATAATAATAATAATAATAATAATAATAATAATAATATTAATAACAATACTAATCATAATAATAAACACATCGATTTATCTTATCCTATAGTGATAACATAAACGTATAGTGACATCGTTACCTTTATATACGTTATACAGTTAAGGTATGGTGTTATTTAACGTAGAGTTAATGTTTCAAATTGTAACAAACCGTAAAATATTAACCTACATTTAGAACCAGCTCGCATCAATCTCAGTTATAGGCAGTATGTTGGTGAACGCAAAACGTTATATGATAAACAACTTCGTGTTAAATACAAAGATGAGGATAGTTATACATGTGTTTACGATTTGAAACCAAATGTAAGTAATAATAATAATAATAATAATAATAATACTTTATTTAATGAGGGTAACACAGTTAGTTACACTAATCTTCCCTGTGGCCCTCAACAATCATACAATGAACATGAAATTCAACAATGTAATTAAACATTAAAATATAAAACAAGCATTCACATAATGTTTATAAATGCAATGACAAAAACTTTTCTATTGAATACTTACACTTATTCGTCAATCAAACAGTTTATTTCCAACTAACAATTAAGTTTCAGAAGATAATTTTTTAGATTAACGCAATTGTCTGTTTTATAATTTTGTTTTTTGTTTTTTTTATCTAAACTTACTTATTTCACTTCGAATGTAAAACAAGTTGTTACAACAAATCACGCTTGAGCCCCGTCCTGAGTAGAACCGGTACTAAACATATGTGGATAAAGCGTCTTCCTCAAGGACACCACATATAGCCGTGGTGGATCATGGGCCCGATGCTTTACCACTGGACCATACGCTCCGCACTGTTAGTAAACGGTACACTAAAATCGTCTAGCAGTCTGTACGATATGAAAAGGTAATGGACGAACCTTAAAGTAGTAAAACACAATTTATATCCATGATAAAATCGAAAATTTACTTTTATCGATATTTTTCTACATACTTATACAAAACATTTTTTTTCTATTTTCACCAACGTGTTTACATTGATAACATAGATTTTAGTGTTTGTGTAAGTTGTAACATACGTGATATTTTGTTTCACTTTTTGGGATTCCTACAAGGTGGTCGTTTAACGCTGCGGATTCCGATGTTATACACGTTTTATCGGCCAAGTATTCAGGTATCTCTCGACATGATATTCCGGTGATCTCTCTATTTATGAAAATATCATTATCCTAATCAGTATAACAGACAGCAAATCCGTAGAAATATCTATATTTCTTTCTTTCCTATTTTCAAAACTAGTATGACAGCCCCAGTGCTATGATGAAGACAATCTTGATTTCTAAAATATGAAGTTTCACATAGCAATATTATGAGACTTCTACTTCCAAGTGGCCATGTGCACATATACAACTATTCAAGGGGTTAGGTGTATGCGCATGCGTAAAATAAATTATAAAATAAAATATGTCTGAACGCCATTTGAAGAAGCATCAAGTACGAGTTCGGTATATTTTGGAAATATGCAGCTATGAAGAGATATTTCAACCTTCCTGATATGTCGTTACCTTAATTATCGTTATCTATAAATCATTTTAATAATAAGAATTTCCATTGAAATTATTTCTTCAGTTTGAATTATATTAATATCTATATCATTATTCACATAATGAACACCGTAAATTATACATGACACCGTTTACTATACATTATACACATGTATAATTTACAACTCGTTATTCATCCATCTAGAATACACACGTCTGTACACATATGAAAATATGTTATTATTTGAATATTTTTTATGTGTTTATTTGCAGATGTGTGTGAAGAGTATTCTGGTCTCTGCTGAGATCTTGTGTTTATTTGGTTTCGTTCTTTCCGTTCATCAAGTGGTTTCAGGCAATGAGAATAGCACGACTCTGAACATAAACGAACCTTCGACGGGTACAGCAGACCAGACACCTCACATAAAACATATTGACAGCACACTCGGCAATGTATGTATAGAACAAGTACAGAATAGAAATGTTCCGAATGAGATATCAGAAAAAAACTTAGATTGAATACTAAACGGTGGATATGATTTTGTAGAAGACACATCTGCATTTACAAATACATTTGATACCACAACGGCTTACGATACAATAGTAACACCACCAGTTACTACAACTGTCGACAATACAACAACTGCTTCTGACGCTCACAGTGTGAATAATCACAATGAAGGAATTAACGTAACAACGATCCCAAGTACTTCAGATATAACAGGTACATCTCATACATCCGTGACAACGCCTGATACGATAAATAACGATACAGCTATTACAACTACAGCTACTGCTACTTATGTAGCTGGGGCTGCTTTAGCTAGTGACATGACCGATACAACGATGAATAAAAGCGCTGCAAATGACATTGCCCGAGATATTTCTACGGCAGTTGGAGCTACAACTATAACGACTGTGCCTGACAAGTTTACCAGTTTGCCAAACGAGAAGTATGTAAATAATATACACATTAGTAACGTGGTTTATCCAGACGACACAGCTGCTGTGAAGCCAGCAGACAATTACAACGCAAGGAATGTAATACCCATTATTAATATACGTAATGTGATGCCAACAAGGACCATGCATCAATCAAAACAGCATGATAACATACTAATCCTGTTACCTGACGGAAGCATAGGCAGGACCATGTCCGTATCAAGCATAAACACTAAAAGTGGTTCATCGTTACATAACTAGGTTACAACTTTATCTACAGATATATCGGGCACAAAAACATATGTTCCAGAAGATGCAACAACGACTACAACAACAGCTGATGTTACATCAAGAACAACTGATGTTACAGGAATAACTGATATTACAACAACAACTGATGTTAACACAACAATGGAACAAACACCAATTACTTCGCCGACCCCAAATTACATGCCTATGCTACATAATGACATTCCGTCTCTAAATATGCCTCCAATGACACCTCTCAATATAAAGCACAATCTGCCATTCCAGCCGATGCATTGGCCAATGAATAATATTGCACTGAGACGAAACGATTTAGGTTTAAAAAAGATAGACACTGCCACGCCTGTAAATTTTCCTGAGGTAGAAACAACACCTGAAACAACCGTTACCACAACCCAAGATTTATTAAATGAAGTAACTACTCCAGTGGTTGAAGTAACAACTCCCATAGATACGACTTCTTCCACAAGGGCACGTATTGCCATACACATTCCAGCTGGTGTAATTCCATTTGACAATATTCCCCATTTTATGCCGCCTGGACACTTTCATCATCCTTTTATTCATGTTCATCCTTTCCCCGGGATTATAAGAACAGGTACTGATATAAAAAATAACATGAACACCAATGATTTTAATGCTAACACTACTCCGCCTGCTGATATTAAAGATGTGATGCCTATTACTGATGAAGCTGTTACCACCGCACCGGGGTATCCAAGTGGTGTCACAGCAGAAGTTACTATTGCTACCATACCGGGGTATCCAAGTGGTGTCACAGCAGAAGTTACTGTTGCTACCACACCAGAATATCCAAATGATATCCCAACAGAAGTTACTGTTGATACCACACCAGGATATTCAAATGATATCCCAGCAGAAGTTTCTATTGATACCACACCACGAATTTCAAATGATGTCACAGCAGAAGTTACTGTTGCTACCATACCAGGATATCCGAATGATGTTACAGACAAAATTCCCTTTGCAACGTCTACACCTATTAATGACATAACGATGTCCGATTCAACAAAAGCTGAAGATATCACTACCAGTGTTACCATGGATTCCACAACTCCGTTTTCTGTAAGCATCGTGACTACACCTTCCATTGAAGTAACAACTTCAGATACTTTTATATTAAAGACTTTGCGTTGCATTTAAAAAATATTAGATAAAATACTAAAGCTTCTTAACATTGCAAACGTGAAAGGCAAGGGTATTATTTCCAGGAAGAGACCAAGGACATGGTGTAAAAGTATATTGTCAAAACGGACAAAGATTAAAAAAATGGCATGTGGCATAATGAAAAGATTGCGAAGTTTTATGAGAAGGTGCGGTTCCAAATCTAGATTTCGCCACGGATTGGGACACTGTCGGATTTATAAAGGTAAAACGTTTTGTACCAGATCTAACAAAAGGAAAGAAAAGAAAAAAAGAAGAATCAGAGCAAAAACCTTAATAAAGCTATTAAAGAAAGTAAGGAACAATAAAAGAAAAGAGTCTAGTAAGCCAAAACGACAAACTGCATTGAATGATACTTCGAAAACCGACGATAATCGTACAGATATAGCTAAGAGAGAAGACAGAAAAAGATTTAAAACAGCAACTTTGTTCAAGGCAAATTCAGTAAAAGAAAAGGGGATTAGTAGAAGCAAAAGTAAAAATAAATTATTACGCCCCATTAAGAAATATCGCGAAAAAAATGTTCTGAATTTAGAAGAGGGTAGAAAACCTAAAAGAGCAAGAGTAACCATCAACACAAGGAGAAGTAAAAACAAGTCGGGGAGATTGGGAAGTTTTTCAGAAAAACATAAACTCAACATGAAAGGGAAATCAATGCTTAAAAGGGCTGGTATATTATTGAATCGCAGATCAAAGTTAAGTACAATTGTAAATAAAGATAAAGCAGGTTATAGTAATACAAAAAAGAGTTCTGGGACATTATCAAAGAGTGCCGGGATTAGAAGAAGATTTAATCCTGGTATCCACAGCACAGGTAAAAAGAACGTTAATACTGGAAAAATAATTAAATTAGGGACATGCATAAAAACAGGTATTAAACCTGGCCTGCAGATAAGACATGTACAAACGAACAAATCAACACGGAGAGCACGCACCAAACCTATCAATATAAATCGTTTATCTTCAACTGTAAATAAACGACAAGGAATTGCACCATAACGACAAAAAAGAAACGATTAAAGAGTAAAGTTAAACTAACCAATGTTGATAAACCAGAGTCAATCAGAAAAACCCGACTGAGGCTAAACCTTAAAACAACCCACCAAAATCATGGTCAGGATAGAATAAGAAAGAAACCAATTAGAGACCTGACCGTGAATGTGAATGACCAACAGCGACTGAGGACAAATTCTATTCCAAAAACAGCAAATGTATTGAATAGAAGATCAAAGTTAAGTTCAAAAAGTATTTTACCTCGGGTTTCTTCTAGAACCGGTATTGTTAATAAGAGCATACCTACTAGGGTCAATATGAAAACGAGAAAGGTTAATACCTCAAAGGTGGTGTCAAGGGTCAGGGTAATGCATACTAATTCAGGTAGAAGTTCAAGGATCGCTTTGAGACCAGATACAAATAGGGGGGCAACAGTTGGAAGGAAGGTGACCAAGGTAAAAAACAGAAATGCCGTGAGACCAAGAGTAAATGCACGCAAACCTGTAAATTCACGGTTGAATACAAACACGCATAGAAATGTCAGATCTTATGGAATAGCTAAGTCAACAAAAACAAATATATTTTCGCCAGTTCGTATGAGAAATGCAGATAACCTGTATAGGAACGTGAGACCAGCTCGCGGTTCCACTACGAATAAGCAACTGAGAATGGCTTCAGGAAAGAACAGGGATAATATTAGAAAAACAATGGTAAATACAAGAAAATCTGCGGCACATCAAACTGACATTAGACATGCTCTTCGGAACACGGTTAACAGAAAACCAATTGTGAGACCAAGGGTCCAGTCGTCAACGGCTCGTAGCAGAACACTAAATTATCAAAATGTAAACGTTAGACATGCTCTTAAACCTATAACGACATCTAGAAAAGTAAATAGAAAAAGAACAGCTGCACTACAAATTATGCAGCAGAGGCAAATTCGAAGATCAAAACCCACAATTAACAGAAAAAGTCCTATGAGACCTAAGATTAACACGAGGAGAAAGATTTCAAGATTTAGACCAAACAATACGACGTTTTCAAACCAAAATTTAAATACGAACACAAGATTAAGTTCTCCTCGAATATATGGCAAAGCAACGTCGAGAGCAAGAAAAAGTTCCGCAAGCATTAGTAGATCCGTACGCCGAAGTCGACCCAGTGCAAACAGTAGTAGATATTTACGCCTGAAGTCTACCCAGTGTAAGCAGCAGAAGTAGATTACTAAGCCGAAGTCGACCCATTGTCAGTAGCAGCAGTAGTAAATCATCACGCCGAAGTCGACCAAGTGTTAGCAGCAGTAGTAGATTTTAACGCCGAAATCGACCCAGTGTTAGTAGCAGCAGTAGTATATCGTCACGCCGAAGT
Source organism: Panopea generosa (assembly GCA_029582155.1). Classification (NCBI taxonomy): domain Eukaryota; kingdom Metazoa; phylum Mollusca; class Bivalvia; order Adapedonta; family Hiatellidae; genus Panopea; species Panopea generosa. Next base: position 54,946,702 of record CM055902.1, read on the forward strand.
CGACCCAGTGTCAGTAGCAGCAGTAGAAGATTCTTACGCCGAAGTCGACCCAGTGTTAGCAGCAGCAGTAGATCCTTACGCCGAAAGCGACCCAGTGTCAGTAGCAGCAGTAGTATATCGTCACGCCGAAGTCGACCCAGTGTTAGCAGCAGTAGTAGATCCTTACGCCGAAGGCGACCCAGTGTCAGTAGCAGCAGTAGTATATCGTCACGCCGAAGTCGACCCAGTGTTAGCAGCAGTAGTAGATCCTTACGTCCAAGTCGACCCAGTGTCAGTAGCAGCAGTAGTAGATCCTTACGCCGAAGTTGACCCAGTGTCAGTAGCAACAGAAGTAGATCCTTAAGCCAAAGGCGACCCAGTGTGAGCAGCAGTAGTAGATCCTTACGTCCAAGTCGACCCAGTGTCAGTAGCAGCAGTAGTAGATCCTTACGCCGAAGTTGACCCAGTGTCAGTAGCAACAGAAGTAGATCCTTAAGCCAAAGGCGACCCAGTGTTAGCAGCAGTAGTAGATCCTTACGTCCAAGTCGACCCAGTGTCAGTAGCAGCAGTAGTAGATCCTTACGTCCAAGTCGACCCAGTGTCAGTAGCAGCAGTAGTAGATCCTTACGCCGAAGTTGACCCAGTGTCAGTAGCAGCAGAAGTAGATCCTTACGTCCAAGTCGACCCAGTGTCAGTAGCAGCAGTAGTAGATCCTTACGTCCAAGTCGACCCAGTGTCAGTAGCAGCAGTAGTAGATCCTTACGCCGAAGTTGACCCAGTGTCAGTAGCAGCAGTAGTAGATCCTTACGTCCAAGTCGACCCAGTGTCAGTAGCAGCAGTAGTAGATCCTTACGCCGAAGTTGACCCAGTGTCAGTAGCAACAGAAGTAGATCCTTACGCCGAAGGCGACCCAGTGTCAGTAGCAACAGAAGTAGATCCTTACGCCGAAGTTGACCCAGTGTCAGTAGCAACAGAAGTAGATCCTTACGCCGAAGGCGACCCAGTGTCAGTAGCAACAGAAGTAGATCCTTACGCCGAAGGCGACCCAGTGTCAGTAGCAACAGAAGTAGATCCTTACGCCGAAGTTGACCCAGTGTCAGTAGCAACAGAAGTAGATCCTTACGCCGAAGTTGACCCAGTGTCAGTAGCAACAGAAGTAGATCCTTACGCCGAAGGCGATCCAGTGTCAGTAGCAACAGAAGTAGATCCTTACGCCGAAGTTGACCCAGTGTCAGTAGCAACAGAAGTAGATCCTTACGCCGAAGGCGACCAAGTGTTAGCAGCAGTAGTAGATCCTTACGCCGAAGTCGACCAAGTATTAGCAACAGAAGTAGATCCTTACGCCGAAGGCGACCCAGTGTCAGTAGCAACAGAAGTAGATCCTTACGCCGAAGGCGACCCAGTGTCAGTAGCAGCAGTAGTAGATCCTAGTGTTTTAACAGGTGACCGTGATGTTAATTGCTACCAAACTTAATGGGATATGAGCATCACATTAACAAATTGCAGCTTTGGACAAACTGATATTGGATGTATATCGGTTGTCTAATGGATGTTGGACATAGAGATGTTATACTTACATCATCGGAGAAATCTTTCCTTTAACATGTATTTCAAAAACATCGGCAATTGAAATATATATATACCATACGATGTGATGATTAATAAAAATGTACATTCCTAAATATCCATGCTTCTTTTTTTTATTTCTTTGGTCACATCAAGGACTTGTGTAGAAAAGAAAAAAACAACTTGTTGAGATGTTACGAACGCTTTTGTTTGCACACAATATCTCGCGAAATCTCGTTTTCAAATAATCTAACTTCCATTCATCTCAGATATACAAATCAAAACTTTTTCTTTGTACGACGGATTTGGCTACAACTATGTCATAATATAAGAAAATGACCATTGTACAAGGCAATGAACGTTGAAACAGAAGTAACTACCACTTCTATTTTTTGTATGGTACAACACTTCCTGTATTTTATCATTATTCGCCTCATATAAATGAAGTATTTAATATGGGACAATCGTCTTGATATATAATGGTTATCTGCTTAGTATATACAATTCTCAGTAAATGTCATGGAACGAATAAACAACCGCAAACGTAACGATAGAAGCATTTACGTTCTCAAACAGTTAAATTCGACCTTACATATAAAACACAAATAGTGATATAAAAAAATATATATAATATTGACTGTAAATACAGTCGAAACTCGTTATCTCGATATCGCTTAGTTCGATATTCCGGTAATGTCGATATTTTTGGCAGTCCCAACTTTTCCCCTTCGTTTCTTATATAAATAAATACCTTTTATCTCGATAATGTCTGTGTCGATACTCCGGATATCACGATCCCAGTTTTAGTCCCCAATTGATAATTTTACACCTTTAATTGAATGTTCGGCTCGATATATTTATTGTTGACATAAAATTGTTTGTTTACCGCGCCGTGTGAAAATCTACGCATGTCATTTGTCACAGTTTGTTTAAGACACAACACTTATTACCGATTAACGACAAAGTGTTAGTTTTAATGCCTTACAGAACGTTGTAAATATCGTGTCATCGAATTGGGTGATTGCATGAAAATGTTGTTTAAATATCATTTAATTCAATCAATCAGCCTCAACTTATATCTCACATTGCCGAGAAATTCATAGAAGGACCCTGAAATTAGCATTTATCACGACAGTGTAATTCTACTACACGGACCGTAATATGAAAGCGAAAGTGCAATCGACGTACGACAATTATCAGGTGATGAAAATAAATATTGATTTTGAGACGAAATCTATGTCGATATTCGGATATCTCGGGTTTTGTTGTACTGAACAGATAAGCTAACCCTCCACTTTTGTAGTTCCAATATCTTCGTCAAACTTTTAGAGTAGCGTTATTTAAAGGTGTATACAAGTAATACGACATTAATATGCACTTGAAGAGTAAATTGTTTTGATGCTTTTTGAGAAAAAATACATTAATGGTTAGGTACGTGAAGTGTCGTGCTGGTTAGCTGTTCCGTTCAGTATATTTCATTAATTCAATTAATTTAAAAACCTTTCGGTCCATTACGATAATATTGTATGTCCTTTTTGCTGATATCGCTGCACAACCAGTTACCTACACATAGTAATAAACTGAATGTATTACACATGTGAAATTAATCGTATTTACCTGTATACTTTGTTAATGTACGAGGTTTGTTCCAAAAGTAATAGGACGCTATTTAGAAATATTACTTTTAGTGTTTTTAATCCGAACAAAACTTGGGAATGGTAATTTTCAATATCAAAACTATAAGCATGCAAAATTTCAATATCGTACAACGCTATTTAACATTAATTTTGACAAGTCAAAATGTATATGTTACAAAGTACGGGGGAGATTGACGTTATTTGCGAGACGTCAAATTGACATTCAAATGAAAGTCATTCTTTTTTCGAAGTATGAATTGCTGTGCAAAACACAATTTTTGTGGTATTGCATCCACTTCTGGTACATGTCACGATACTCACAGAATGTACACTCCGGCACATAGCCCGGATGTACTAAAAGCGCTTTTCACAAAGATCTGACTTGAATCCGAGGAAAACCACACAAAATTTCGGTCGTCCAAATCGCTAATGGTGATTTACTTTCGTCTCACCATTGAAAACCCGTTTGTACCACCAATATATGATACTCCAGGATATGCCTTCTGTTAAAGAGTTGTGTGAAATAAACTCCAGAGTCTCCTGTGGGGTCATATTACACCCAACACAAAATTTTACCACACTCCAAATTTCCACTCTAGGCGTGACGTCGTCCAATTTCTTTACCATTCAAATTCGCAGTTGTTATTTTAAAAGTGCGCACAACGTTTATCGATAACATCGAATTTCAAAATGACATTCGTACATGATCTGAAATTACGTCCCCTGTTATTCATGACATTTGACACGACATTGAGGAAAATGTCTGCTTTTAAAGGCAATGTTGTTTTTTTTTAAATGGCGTCTAATTTCAAAGTCCCCCGTACTTCTAAACTTGCGTTACTATGGTGCCGTTTGTTTGAACTTAACAATGACTGAAAGTTGATTTGATGTTTTATAACAATAGATGTCTCGATCTATCCATTGATACCACTGATTTGCATGTGACACCCTAGATACAAAAATGACAGGGTCGTCCTATTACTTTTGGGACATACCTCGTATGATATGGTATAATCCATAGTTACTCTTCAATATTTCGATTGTTTAGTGCTTTTTGTCAAAATCGGGTCAATCGCAGTTGGTGTCTAGGGGTAGAGCGTCCGCATCGCATGCGGAAAGTTGTGGGTTTGGTCATACTCACAGACTTGGTAAAATGGTTCTAGAAGCTTCATTGCTTGGTGCTCAGTATTTAGCGGATAATTCTACTTTTGATCGGCCCGTTGGTATCAAACCACGGGTCTATGGCAAGATACTTCAGTGTGGCAGCGCTTGGAATATTGTCTTAAGTAGACATCGTTGCGATATGACTACACAATTGACGCTAAGCACCGTACACACAATCAAACAAACACATATCAAAATCTGGTAAATACCATTACACGATATCACATAAACGACGCTGCCGGATGCCGTTAGCACATTACTAAGCTAAGCGCATGGTTTTCGCATACAATATCGGACCTAATATCGGAGAGTCGATGATTATTTATTTGTTTTTAAGCAAAACACACTTCATTCTTATGTCCGATTCAAAATACAAAATTGTTGCCGTAATTATATAAAAGGTCATCTTTTGAAATCGTCATCAACTTATATAGATAATTCTTAACCACATTATAACTATAACAATATAGTTTCCGGACTAGGTTAGCTAAATGGCTGAAATTGTATACGGCATCCAGCAGCGCTGCTTGTGGTGTAAAGTTAAAGAAAGGACACTACTATCTCATAACAGGTAATGTGTTTTTATGCTACTTATGGAATACACTTAAAGAAAGGATACTACTATCTCATAACAGGTAATGTGTTATAGTGCTGCTTGTGGTGTACAATCAAAGAAAGATACTTTCTTATAACAGGTAATGTGTTATAGTGCTGTTTGTGGTGTACACTCAAAGACAGGATACTATCTCATAACAGGTAATGTGTTATTATGCTCTTGTGGTGTACACTCAAAGAAAGGACACTATCTCATAACAGGTAATGTGTTATTATGCTACTTGTGGTATACACTTAAAGAAAGGATACTACTATCTCATAACACATAATGTGTTATAGTGCTGCTTGTAGTGCACACTTAAAGAAAAGAGATTACCCTCCCATAACAGGTAATGTGTTATAGTGTTGTTTGTCGTGTACATTCAAAGAAATGATACTACCCTCTCCTAACAGGTAATGTGTTATTGTGCTGCGTGTAGTGTACACTTAAAGAAATGATACTACTATCTCATAGCATGTAATATACAATAATGGACTTTCCAGCTGTTCTGTGCACCAGAAAAAATAATATTAATCTTGGGTAAAGAACATCATGTTGCATAGCTGAAAAGTCTATAACTGTTTATTATATGAACTATAAATAAATGAATTCTGAGGCTTTACTAGCTTTTTCGTATGGGAAATGACAAAAAGTCACCAAGTTAAGCTCCTATACACTTTATGTACTAATAGTAGGGCCGATTTAAATAAAATAAATAAATTGAAATAAGTTTAACTGAAAAAAAGATATAATGAAAACAAAATTCCCCGGGTGGGAGTCAAACCATGGCGGAAAAAAAATCTTACGTAAATTCAACGTCTTAACAACACGGCCACGGACACCTTGACAACTAGTTATTTTTATATGCAAACCAATCATTCAGTTGTTTCTCTCGTAAATAAAGGTGAAACATATTAATTGATTGAATGGTTACTTTTTTGTCGTCATGGAATCATTATTATCGACTGTTTTGCTGAAATCGGACTCGAATCTCTTGTTGACAGCCGTTTGAAAATAACGCCGTATTCGGAACATCTCAGTTTTTATTGTTGCATTCTGCTAACACTTTTAATTCCAAGCGTCTATTTTTAGTAACCGTGGTATATCATAATTTAATGCACAGTTTTGGCATAAAGGTAATGTGTTATAGTGCTGCTTGTGGTGTACAATTAGAGACAGGATACTATCTCATAACAGGTAATAATTCATAGTGTTACTTGTTGCGTACTATCAAAGAAAAGATAATAACTCATAACAGGTAATGTGTTATAGTGCTGCTTGTGGTGCACAATCAAAGAAAAGATAATATCTCATCACAAGTAATAATTTATAGTGCTACTTGTTGTGTACTATTAAAGAAAAGATGATATCTCGTAACAGGTAATTTGTTATAGTGCTACTTGTGGTGTACAATTACAGTAAGGATACTATCTCCTAACATGCACTGTGTATGTTATAGTGCTGCTTGTGATGTAAAATCAAAGAAACGATACCACTATCTCATAACAGGTAATATGTTATATTACTGCTTGTGGTGTACAATCAAAGAAAGGATACTATCTCCTAACATGTAATGTGTTAAATTGCTGCTGCTGGTATACAATCAAAGAAAAGATACTACCCTTCCGTAACATGTAATATGTTATAATGATGCTTGTTGTATACAATCAAAGAAAGGATACTATCTCATAACATGTAATTTGTTATAGTGCTGTTTGGGGTGTACAATCAAAGACAGGACACTGTCTCCTAACACGTAATGTGTTATAGTGCTGCTTGTGGTTTACAATCAAAGAAAGGACACTACTATCTCATAACAGGTAATGTGTTATAATGCTGCTTGTGGTGTGCAATCAAATACAGAATACCATCTTATAACAGTTAATGTGTTATATCGCTGCTTGTGGTGTACAATCAAAGACAGGATACTATCTCATAACAGTTAATGTGTTATAGTGCTGCTTGTGGCGTACAATCAAAGAAAGGATTCATTCTCATAACAGGTAATATTTTATAGTGCTACTTGTGGTGTACAATCAAAGAAAGGACACGACTTTCTCATAACAGGTGATGTGTTATAGTGCTGCTTGTGGTATACAATCAAAGAAACGAAACCACTATTTCGTAACAGGTTATATGTTAAACTGCTGCTTGTGGTGTGCAATCAAAGAAAGGAGACTATCTCATAACAGGTAATAATTATAGTGTTACTTGTGGTGTACAATCAAAGAAAGGACACTACTTTCTCATAACAGGTGATGTGTTATAGTGCTGCTTGTGGTGTACAATCAAAGAAACGAAACCACTATTTCGTAACAGGTTATATGTTATACTGCTGCTTGTGGTGTGCAATCAAAGGAAGGATACTATCTCTTAACATGTAATGTGTTACAGTGCTGCTTGTGGTGTACAAAATAAGAAAGGATACTACCCTGACATAACATGCTATATGTTATAGTGCTGCTTGTGGTGTACAATCAAAGAAAGGATACTATCTCATAACATGTAATATGTTACAGTGTTGCTTGTGGTGTACAATTAAAGACGGGATAGTATCTCCTAACATGTAAGGTGTTAAAGTGCTGCTTGTGGTGTACAATCAAAGACAGGATACTTCTATCTCATAACAGGTAATGTGTTATAGTGTTGCTTGTGGTTTACAATCAGAGACAGGATTCTAACTCATAACAGGTAATGTGTTATAGTGCCGCTTGTGGTGTACAATTAAAGAAAAGACACTATCTCATAACAAGTAATATTTTATAGTCTACTTGAGGTGTACATTCAAAGAAAAGATACTATCTCATAACAGGTATTATTTTATAGTGCTGCTTGTGGTGTACAATCAAAGAAAGGACACTATCTCATAACATGTAATAATTTATAATGCTACTTGTGGTATACCATTAAAGAAAGGACACTACTTTCTCATAACAGGTGATGTGTTATAGTGCTGCTTGTGGTGTACAGTCAAAGAAACGATACCACTATTTCGTAACAGGTTATATGTTATACTGCTGCTTGTGGTGTACAATCAAAGAAAGGATACTATCTCCTAACATGTAATGTGTTACAGTGCTGCGTGTGGTGTACAAAATAAGAAAGGATACTACCCTGACATAACATGCTATATGTTATAGTGCTGCTTGTGGTGTACAATCAAAGAAAGGATACTATCTCATAACATGTAATATGTTACAGTGTTGCTTGTGGTGTACAATTAAAGACAGGATACTTCTATCTCATAACAGGTAATGTGTTATAGTGTTGCTTGTGGTGTACAATCAAAGACAGGATACTTCTATCTCATAACAGGTAATGTGTTATAGTGCTGCTTGTGGTGTACAATCAAAGACAGGATACTCTCTCATAACATGTAATGTGTTACAGTGTTGCTTGTGGTGTACAATTAAAGACAGGATACTTCTATCTCATAACAGGTAATGTGTTAAAGTGCTGCTTGTGGTGTACAATAAAAGACAGGATACTTCTATCTCATAACAGGTAATGTGTTATAGTGCTGCTTGTGGTGTACAATCAGAGACAGGATACTTTCTCATAACAGGTAATGTGTTATAGTGCCGCTCGTGGTGTACAATCAAAGAAAAGATACTATCTCATAACAGGTCATGTGTTATAGTGTTGCTTGTGGTGTAAATTCATAGAAAAGATGCTATCTCATAACAGGTAATATTTTATAGTGCTACTTGAGGTGTACTATTAAAGAAAAGATACTATCTCATAATAGGTATTATTTTATAGTGTTGCTTGTGGTGTACAATCAAAGAAAGGGTACTATCTCATAACAGGCAATATTTTATAGTGCTGCTTGTGGCATACTATTAAAGAAAAGATAATATCATATAACAGGTAATTTTTATAGCATTTATTACCCATTCAATATTACCAGATATTTACTCTAATTTTGAATACACTTCTGTTTTAGACGTTTTGCGATTGCAGATCCGATTATCCCAGCGGAGTTAAAGACGAATTTTACTTGTGCTATAAATGCAATCACCGTTACAATCACACACAATTTGTTATAGATGGATACTCGTGAATGCCTTCATTTGATTTATGCAATAACCTACCAAGTTTATTAGATGAGGTCCAGAGAGCACAACACGACGAGGCTCTGTCGAGTTCGTGTCTAATGTATTACACTTAGTTGCATGGAAAGGAACGAAAAAGAACTTACCTTGTGTTCTCTTTTTTAATTACATTACATTGTGTAGGTTTCAATTATATTAATTGTTCACACTAGTGTGATAGGAAAATCTATGTAATTCGAATTCGATTAATTTTATATTACCTTTATTATCTCAGATATGACATTATACCAGTCCCGGTGGTAAGATAAAACAATATTTTAGAATATTGTTCTCTTAATCACTGTAATTTTCTCCATCATATTTTGGTCATTGTAAAAGTCTTGATTTTCTTTCAATTCTAAGCTCACTGAATAATGGACTCATTTTTAAGAAACTGCGCACTGGACTTTGTAACTATAGAAAGGAATTAGCGAACAGATATCAAGCAAAGAGATACAGACCCTTCAGTTGCCAAGCTAGTTAGTGACCACTACTTATCTTGTTATTAATCCACTTTGTTGTACATGTTTAGCTGCCGTAAACGAGAATAATGGTCACTTCATATCACGCGAAATTGCCCAATATGAACCAAACTGAACCAGCTTCATATGACGCAAAATTTGCCAATATAAACCAAACTGAACCAGCTTCATATGACGCAAGCTTGGCCAATATAAACCAAACTGAACGAGCTTCATATGACGCGAAATTGGCCAGTATGAACCAAACTGAATGAGCTTCATATGACGCGAAATTGACCAATATGAACCAAACTAAACCATCTTCATAGGACGCGAACTTGGCCAATATAAACGAAACTGAACCAGCTTTATATGACGCGAACTTGGCCAATATGAACCAAACTGAACCAGCTTCATATGACGAGAGCTTGGCCAATATGAACAAAACTGAACCAGCTTCATATGACGCGAAATTGGCCAATATGAACCAAACTGAACCAGCTTCATATGAAGCGAAATTGGCCAATATGAACCAAACTGAACCAGCTTCATATGATGCGAAATTGGCCAATATGAACGAAACTGACCAGCCTCATGTGACGCGAAATTGGCCAATATGAACAAAACTGAACCAGCTTCATATCACGGGAGCTTGGCCAATATGAACCAAACTGAACCAGCTTCATATGACGCTAAACTGGCCAATATGAACCAAACTGAACCAGCTTCATATGACGCGAAATTGGTCAATATGAACCAAACTGAACCAGCTTCATATGACGCGAAATTGGCCAATATGAACCAAACTGAACGAGCTTCATATGACGCGAAATTGGCCAATATGAACCAAACTGAACGAGCTTCATATGACGCGAAATTGGCCAAACGAACCAAACTGAACCAGCTTCATATGACGCGAAATTAACCAATATGAACCAAACTGAACCAGCTTCATATGACGCGAGCTTGGCCAATATAAACCAAACTGAACCAGCTTCGTATGACGCCAGCTTGCCCAATATAAACCAAACTGAACCAGCTTCATATGACGCGAGCTTGGCCAATATAAACCAAACTGAACCAGCTTCATATGACGCGAAATTGGCCAATATGAACAAAACTGAACAAGCTTCATGTGACGCGAAATTAGCCAATATGAATCAAACTGAACGAGCTTCATCTGACGCGAAATAGGCCAATATGAACAAAACTGAACCAGCTTCATGTGACGCGAAATTGGCCAATATGAACCAAACTGAACCAGCTTCATGTGACACGAAATTGGCCAATATGAACCAAACTGAACCAGCTTCATGTTACGCGAAATTGACCAATATGAACCAAGCTGAACCAGCTTCATGTGACGTGAGCTTGGCCAATATGAACCAAACTGAACCAGTTTCATGTGACGCGAACTTGGCCAATATGAAACAAATTGAACCAGCTTCATATGACGCGAAATTGGCCAATATGAACCAAACTGAATCATAAAATAAGACCTTTCTGAATCGGAACTGCGTCAGTACGACTTCTTCCGTTTGCCCAAAAAAGTCAATTAATAGTATTGTCTCTAACAAAGTATTTCATTATAGACCTAGTATATATTTCTCAGCGGTCTACGACCTTGGGTCAATCTTAAAGCAATAACTGGCCAATATGAAAGCATTAAGTTATTTACATAAATATTATAACATATCAAAATGTTTAAAAAGCAATTGATATAAATTTCCATGTGATGGTTTATCTTTCAGTTCGTATAGATTTTATATCAATCAGACGACAATCTAAAATTTGACTTTACGCTTAAAATATGGCATACGAAGTCGTCACCATGAAACCTTATTATGATCTGGCCTGCGTTCAGCACCGTTAAATAGCAAACACGTTAAATGTCTGGTTTCCTGAAAGTATCGCGCACTGCGTGCTACTATGAGGTTAAGCCAGCGTCCAGGAAAAGACGTTAACTAGCGTTAGCAAACGTTTAACCAATCTGAACGCAGCCCAGGTAAAATCATAAAACACACAATCACACAACTATGATAAACATTTATTACCTTGTGTCAACAAATGAAATGCAAATTGTATAATGATGCACTATACATTCTGTTTACAGTTTCTGGACCTGATGTCTTTCAATCCAAAGGTTAAGACGTTGTGAAGCAAAAAATGGAACTGATATCACATCCTATGTTGTTGTTTTTTTGTATTTTTGTTGTTTTTTTATGTTTAGTCCATCGTGATTAAAAAATTTCAACACTCTGAACGGAACAGCTAACCCGCCATTTAGATATTTCTGATATCTTCGTAAAAATATTGTGTAGAGCTATTAAAACGTGTATAGGGCAATTTCTGTCAAATTTAATCATGTATACTTGGTCATTTTTATCCTAAATAGTCTTTATTATTTTTTAAAGAAATTGTTTTGATACTTTTTGATAAAATACATAAAATGTCAGGTGACAGGTCAGATACATAAAAAGGTAGGTGGTGGGTTAGCTGTTCCGTTCAGTCTATATTCGAATCTGCAGGATTTGTAAGCCACGATACATTGTAATCATTTAAAGGGACTATATCAGGATTTTTAAAAAACATAAAATTGCCTCAAATCTTTTTTTTCTCTCAAATATTCCATGCCTTTATATACTCATTAACCCCATATTGCCGAAAAGATCTATAAACGTGCCAAAATAATATATTGAAAAATATTTTACTAACTTGGGCTACGCGCCTAGGTTAAATTAAAATAGAATTCCCGCTTAAAATGGCAACATAATGTGTGACGTACTGAATGATTCACGTGATTTCATTTTGATATCAGTTAGATTCGTTATACAGATTTACACGTAGTAAAACATATTTCATCTTAGAAAGAGTCCGAATGACGATGCGAAGGTAGTCAAACAGTTTTCAAGAGCTGTCTATTTTTAGAATAGCGATTTCGTTTCAAGTTTGCATTCTTATAAAAACATCGATTTACATTCAATATACCAAACAATTCGGATTTTATTTATTTATGATAATGAGATGCTTTTTATCCATTTAAAAAAAAGACATTGATACCGTTTTTTACGCTGATATCCCTTTAAAGCCAAGCTTTTTTTTCGTTTGATTTCAGTAGTTTCATGAATATACTCTTTATATTTTGTACTTTTTATATGTATTTATCACCTTGTCTGTGCAGGTGAAAACATACGTGGCATTTTACTTGTATAATATATTCTATATGTGCATACCTACAAATAAATGATGAAGTTTAATTATAAACCGTATTTGTATTCACTGTTTCTCAGATGATAAATCATAAGTCTGCATCATGTGTTTGCATGTGTTGTTTTACTGTACAGATAAAACACAAATGCTTGAGTTGTCATCAACATGTTGTCGAGAATATTTCACTTTTCGATAGAATAACCGCAGCGGAGGTCTGGTGCAGAAGGTTATGGGTTCAATACCCGGCATGGTCGTCGTCGTTGTTGTAGTTGTTTATATATATATATATATATATATATATATATATATATATATATACGGGTAGGTGGTAAATTTTCAACTTACATTTTTATACCGCTGACCTTTACATTTTCCGTCGCGGCATAGCGGTTATGTCTACGGATTACAACTCGGCCGTTCCTAGATCGAACTCGTATTATGTTGTTTTTTTTAATTTTCCTATTAACATTATTTTTCCCGTAGTGCTACATCAACGGATTATAACTATATCAAAAATGTAGGTTCCAACATTTGTCATATACATTCATATCTTACTAAAAGAAGACGGAATTTGCCGAGTCGGAAATGTTAAGATAATTTATGAGTACCCAAACGGTCACAATTTAGCAACAACTGTATGAATAAAAACCCAAATGGTAACGTTAAAGCCTCGACCTCGTAAATAACCAACCATTGTTATTATTAATACACAAACGGTCATAATTAAGCAAGAACTGTATTTATATATACCCAAACGGACTGTTAAATCACAACACCGGCAAATAAGGTATAATTATATAATAATATCTAAATGGACATAATTTCGCATCAACTGTATTTATAAATACCAAAACTGTCATGATTTAGCAACAACTGTATTTATATATACCCAATCAGTACTGTCAAAGCCACAATATCCGTAAATGACCAGCAATGATATAATAAATATCCTAAAAACTGTATTTGCAAATACCCAAACTGTCATAATTAAGCAACAACGGTATTATAAAAATTCCAAACGGTATTGTTAAAGCTACAACGTCCGTAAATGAGCGACAATGAAATTTAAATATCCGTATGGACATGAGTAAGCAACAAATGCATTCATAATTACCAAAACGGTCATAATTAACTGTATTTTAAAACCCCAATTGGGGTTGTTTAAGCCACAACGTCCGTAAATGAGCAACAGCTGTATTCATAAATACCTAAACGGTCAGAAATGAGCAACAACTATACTTATAAATACTCAAACGGTCTTTAATTAGCGGCAAGTGTATATATAGATACAAAACAGTCAAAAATGAGCAAGAATGTATTTATAAATACCCAAACAATCAGAAATGAGGAACAATTATACTTATCAATACTCAAACGTCCTTAAATTAGAGGTAAAAGTACTTATATAGTTATTTATAATACAAAACGGTCAAAAATGAGCAAAAACTGTATTTTTAAAAAATAGGTTATTTTATTAAAGTCATCAATTCAATATAAAAGCAACATTTGTATCATAGTTGCCCAAACGGTCATAATTTAGCAACAACTGTATTGTGAATACCCGACAAGCAACAACTGAATGTATTATTTCTAAACGGTCATTAACTAGCAACAACTGCATTGTGAATATCCGATAAGCAACAGCTGAATGTATTATTTCCAATCGGTCATCAACTAGCAACAACTGCATTGTGAATACCCGATAAGCAGCAACTGAATGTATTATTTCTAAACTGTCATCACCTAGCAACAACTGCATTGTGAATACCCGATAAGCAACAACTGAATGTATTATTTCTAAACGGTCATCAACTAGCAACAACTGCATTGTGAATACCCGATAAGCAGCAACTGAATGTATTATTTCTAAACGGTCATCAACTAGCAACAACTGCATTGTGAATATCCGATAAGCAGCAACTGAATGTATTATTTCCAAACGGTCATCACCTAGCAACAACTGCATTGTGAAAACCCGATAAGCAGCAACTGAATGTATTATTTCCAAACGGTCATCACCTAGCAACAACTGCATTGTGAAGACCCGATAAGCAGCAACTGAATGTATTATTTCCAAACGGTCATCACCTAGCAACAACTGCATTGTGAATACCCGATAAGCAGCAACTGAATGTATTATTTCCAAACGGTCATCAACTAGCAACAACTGCATTGTGAATATCCGATAAGCAGCAACTGAATGTATTATTTCTAAACGGTCATCAACTAGCAACAACTGCATTGTGAATACCCAATAAGCAGCAACTGAATGTATTATTTCCAAACGGTCATCACCTAGCAACAACTGCATTGTGAATACCCGATAAGCAGCAACTGAATGTATTATTTCCAAACGCTCATCAACTACCAACAACTGCATTGTGAATACCCGATAAGCAGCAACTGAATGTATTATTTCTAAACGGTCATCAACTAGCAACAACTGCATTGTGAATACCCGATAAGTAGCAACTGAATGTATTATTTCCAAACGGTCATCAACTAGCAACAACTGCATTGTGAATACCCGATAAGCAGCAACTGAATGTATTATTTCCAAACGGTCATCAACTAGCAACAACTGCATTGTGAATACCCGATAGGCAGCAACTGAATGTATTATTTCTAAAAGGTCATCAACTAGCAACAACTGCATTGTGAATACCCGATAGGCAGCAACTGAATGTATTATTTCCAAACGGTCATTAACTAGCAACAACTGCATTGTGAATATCCGATAAGCAGCAACTGAATGTATTATTTCCAAACGGTCATCAACTAGCAACAACTGCATTGTGAATACCCGATAAGCAGCAACTGAATGTATTATTTCTAAACGGTCATCAACTAGCAACAACTGCATTGTGAATACCCGATAAGCAACAACTGAATGTATTATTTCTAAACGGTCATCAACTAGCAACAACTGCATTGTGAATACCCGATAAGCAGCAACTGAATGTATTATTTCCAAACGGTCATCACCTAGCAACAACTGCATTGTGAATACCCGATAAGCAGCAACTGAATGTATTATTTCCAAACGGTGATCAACTAGCAACAACTGTATTGTGAATACCGGTAAGCAGCAACTGAATGTATTATTTCCAAACGGTCATCACCTAGCAACAACTGCATTGTGAATACCCGATAAGCAGCAACTGAATGTATTATTTCTAAACTGTTATCACCTAGCAACAACTGTATTGATAAACATCCAACAATTTAAAAGGAGCAATTGCAATAAAACATTTAATGGGCTTTAACGTCATTTTCAACACATTTCAGGGTATATATGGCATATCCAGTTTTATTGATGAAGGAAAGCTCAGAATGAATCGGAGTAGAACCACTGTCCTTCCGAAAATAACTGACAAACTATCTCACATAAAGTTTTTGGTTAGGTCGCATTAGCGCCGACTTTTATTGCATTTTTGTCATTTTTGGGGTATTTTTTTTCGATTTCTCAGAAAATAGAAAAAAACGTGCAGGCACGTGCCTAAAGAGACTACAGAAAGCTACATCCTGTCTACAATCCTTCATGCTATGTCTAGTCATATGATTTTCACATGACATAACGTTCTAGAGTGTAGTTAGTGAACCATATACCAACAAATCTGTGTTTAAAATTATATGTCGATGAATCCATGATATTTAAAACATATGGTACAACATATATGTGTATATACTCTTTACAGTTATATATAAGTATATGTGAATATATTCAGTGCTAAGTCGTAGTTGTCAGCTTTGAGCCTTTAAACGTCATAATATCCTTACACTTTGTATAAATATAGTTTAGTCGTTGTTCAAATGCAATATGTATAACTATGTTTACAACGTTAAACTTTGTTAAAATATTTTGATAAAGTCATAATTGCATTTATGTAATGTCGAAACTTAACCCAAGCAGAGCACACCAAATTGTCTAGGCTGTAAGTAATTAACATCAATATTAGATCTGAAACATTATTTGGCGATCATTTTCAAACTATTCTTTAATCGTTATCCAGAAGAATGGATTTGTTTGAAGTATAACACATTTGAAATGACTCGCATTTACCTATAGACTTGTGTAAAAGTTGATGAAAACAAAAAACGATGATGTACCTATTTAAATGCTCAGTGGTATATGCACACAGTTAATATTCAACATTTCGATTTCTTTTTAGTGCTTTTATCAAATTCTGGTCAACTGCAGTGGTAGTCTAGGGGTAGAGAGTCGTGGGTTCGATCCACTGCCGGGTCATATTCACAGTTTTACAAAATGGTAATAGAAGCTTCATCGCTTGATGCTCAGTATTTAGAGGATAGATGCACGTCTGGTCGGCCCGGTGTCAGTATAATGTGATTAGATGGGGTATCATACCATGTGTGCGCGGCATGATACTCCAGTGTGACAGCGACTTAGAATAATGTCTCAAGGAGACACCGTTGCGAAAAATTGTTGAAAGCGACGATTAACACCATATATACAAACAAACATCAAAATCTGGTTAATACCATTACACGATATCACATAAATGGCACTGCCGGAGACCGTTAGCATATTATTAAGCTTAGGGCATGTATAAGTGTATGTTCACTTGTTTGCAGAATACGATCACCTTGTCTTCAGTATACAATATAAAATAGCAGTATAAGTGTATGTTCACTTGTGTTGCAGAATACGATCACCTTGTCTCCAGTATACAATATAAAATAGCAGTATAAGTGTATGTTCACTTGTGTTGCAGAATACGATCACCTTGTCTCCAGTATACAATATAAAATAGCAGTATAAGTGTATGTTCACTTGTGTTGCAGAATACGATCACCTTGTCTCCAGTATACAATATAAAATAGCAGTATAAGTGTATGTTCACTTGTGTTGCAGAATACGATCACCTTGTCTCCAGTATACAATATAAAATAGCAGTATAAGTGTATGTTCACTTGTTTGCAGAATACGATCACCTTGTCTTCAGTATACAATATAAAATAGCAGTAAAAGTGTATGTTCACTTGTGTTGCAGAATACGATCACCTTGTCTCCAGTATACAATATAAAATAGCAGTATAAGTGTATGTTCACTTGTTTGCAGAATACGATCACCTTGTCTTCAGTATACAATATAAAATAGCAGTATAAGTGTATGTTCACTTGTTTGCAGAATACGATCACCTTGTCTCCAGTATACAATATAAAATAGCAGTATAAGTGTATGTTCACTTGTTTGCAGAATACGATCACCTTGTCTCCAGTATACAATATAAAATAGCAGTATAAGTGTATGTTCACTTGTTTGCAGAATACGATCACCTTGTCTCCAGTATACAATATAAAATAGCAGTATAAGTGTATGTTCACTTGTGTTGCAGAATACGATCACCTTGTCTCCAGTATACAATATAAAATAGCAGTATAAGTGTATGTTCACTTGTGTTGCAGAATACGATCACCTTGTCTCCAGTATACAATATAAAATAGCAGTATAAGTGTATGTTCACTTGTTTGCAGAATACGATCACCTTGTCTTCAGTATACAATATAAAATAGCAGTAAAAGTGTATGTTCACTTGTGTTGCAGAATACGATCACCTTGTCTCCAGTATACAATATAAAATAGCAGTATAAGTGTATGTTCACTTGTTTGCAGAATACGATCACCTTGTCTTCAGTATACAATATAAAATAGCAGTAAAAGTGTATGTTCACTTGTGTTGCAGAATACGATCACCTTGTCTCCAGTATACAATATAAAATAGCAGTATAAGTGTATGTTCACTTGTGTTGCAGAATACGATCACCTTGTCTCCAGTATACAATATAAAATAGCAGTATAAGTGTATGTTCACTTGTTTGCAGAATACGATCACCTTGTCTTCAGTATACAATATAAAATAGCAGTGAAAGTGTATGTTCACTTGTGTTGCAGAATACGATCACCTTGTCTCCAGTATACAATATAAAATAGCAGTATAAGTGTATGTTCACTTGTGTTGCAGAATACGATCACCTTCTCTCCAGTATACAATATAAAATAGCAGTATAAGTGTATGTTCACTTGTGTTGTAGAATACGATCACCTTGTCTCCAGTATACAATATAAAATAGCAGTATAAGTGTATGTTCACTTGTGTTGTAGAATACGATCACCTTGTCTTCAGTATACAATATAAAATAGCAGTATAAGTGTATGTTCACTTGTGTTGTAGAATACGATCACCTTGTCTCCAGTATACAATATAAAATAGCAGTATAAGTGTATGTTCACTTGTGTTGTAGAATACGATCACCTTGTCTCCAGTATACAATATAAAATAGCAGTATAAGTGTATGTTCACTTGTGTTGTAGAATACGATCACCTTGTCTCCAGTATACAATATAAAATAGCAGTATAAGTGTATGTTCACTTGTGTTGCAGAATACGATCACCTTCTCTCCAGTATACAATATAAAATAGCAGTATAAGTGTATGTTCACTTGTGTTGTAGAATACGATCACCTTGTCTCCAGTATACAATATAAAATAGCAGTATAAGTGTATGTTCACTTGTGTTGTAGAATACGATCACCTTGTCTCCAGTATACAATATAAAATAGCAGTATAAGTGTATGTTCACTTGTGTTGCAGAATACGATCACCTTCTCTCCAGTATACAATATAAAATAGCAGTATAAGTGTATGTTCACTTGTGTTGTAGAATACGATCACCTTGTCTCTAGTATACAATAACATGAGCATGGCATGGTTGATAGTTAATGTTATCACACAGTTTACTGTGCAGGAGTTGTTATAAACCAATGACATATATTTCATATTAACCTAGGGTAACATCATTTCCGATTAAACGCTTGTTGTTTTCCGTTTAACTTGCCGATGTTTCCTGGTCTCAAAGAGTAATAAAACTATCAAAATTTATTTTCAATATTATATTGCAATATTGGCTTAAGTACATTTTATTTTATTTGCATCACTAGATTTAATCAAGCAACAAATTAAATAGTGCAAACAAACCGGATCCAACTTAATTAAATAAATGCATGCATGAGAATATAATTATAGAAGTTGAATAACTCGACTACGCAAACCGATAGCCCAATCACGTCTCCCAAATTGTGAGTCTGTGAACACATACGCTGGACAAATCATCAAGTAAGTGTTTCTTCTAGATATTTAGCTTTTCCAGAGAAAGAAAGTGAAGTAAAACATTTTGTATATTTTTCAATCTTTTAATAACATTAACTTTGTCGTTGAAAATTCATTAACAGAATTCAGGCGTTATCTCAAAATTTTATTTGTATTATGTTAAGTAACAAATTGTAAATATTGTAGTTCAACAGATATTTCTAGATATTTAGTGAACTAAAATATTTTGTATACTTTTAAATCTTTTAAAAGCATAAATGATTGACGTTAACGTGAAAAATGTCTTAAACAGAATTCAGGTCTTATCTCAAAATGTTAGTTGTATTATATCAAGCAACGCATTCTAAATATTGTAGTTTAACAAACAATTTGGCGATTGTCAAATAATTTATTGTTTTTGTGGATTTTCCGGACATGTTTAATGAACTATAAAAAGTTCCAAATAATAATTTAATACAAAGTACATTGCTGTAACATCATTGTAAACTTTAAAATTTAGAGTGAGTTTTTATCTAATTGCGAAATTCGTCAGTATTGGATGCTGATAAGATAAGATTAGAATCAGTTCATGTTGAATAACGGAAGACGAACTCTGTATATCAAATTAACTTATTGTTAAACATGCTGGTTTTAACGTAAAATAGTGTTGATAATAATAAAATAGTATAATAAACAATATATTTAGATCCATGGGGAAACTATAGTTTCATTGTCTTAGTGAAAACTTTTAGTGTCTGTGGTGAGGGGTAGGAGTTGCTGTGGCCTCCAGCAAGCTAGTATACTTCTCCAAGACTCCGATATCCCTAGTCCATTTTGCTTGAACCGCGTTTTGATCATGTTATCTCGTCGGGTCATCATTGAGTAATATGATAAAGTATGATGACTGAAGGATGAATACTTTCGGAGGGTATTGTAAAAATATTTACTGACTTTCGATGTTGATACGTGACCTTGACCCAAAAGACTCCTCGGGAATTACGATGATGAGATGAACCAAAACATGTTACTTCACTTTTCCTAAAATAAAACAAAGTTATTTGTTTTAATTGATTACGTTCTTCCCCTAAAAATAATAATCTACCCAATTTATAAATTCTAGTTCGAGAAACAATAATCAACGATTAAGAATGCTTATCAGACATTCACAATGCGGATGGAGAATTCTTTTATTCATTTTATCAAAATTACTTTATTACCGAGATTGATTTATTCAACTTTTAGAATATTTGTCATGTTTATATGAATTAAAAACAATAATTGACATTTCGTGATTGAATGCAGCACTCTTCTATTTGCAGAACGTCATGGCCGGATCTAATGCAGCGCTACTTCGCATTTCCGTTGCATTTGTCTTATTTTGTGCACCACCGAACGAGCAAAAAACAGTATTGCAGTACGGACTACGGTATTTATGATTTATTTTTTTGTATAGTGTCTGTGAATCATTCGATTCACAACGATTATGCACAGTTATCAGTTGCATGCTCCTAATAACCATACTATCGAAGCATAAATACAAGTGTTTTTTTTTTAACCAAAAATATATGTTTTAAGTATGGATCTGTAGTGTTTAAAAGGCGTTTCTAAGTGGATATGTTTTTCTAAAATGACGGGTATTACCCCAACATGACATATTGTGTCGTAATCTTCAATAACGTGAACAGCCTCCACGTACCCGGATGACAGCCTCAACCCACCTCCTCATGCCACCAGTAAGACGTCGGATGAGACCCTGGGTAAATTATACCAATCTCGGAGAAGAGCTTATCATTATTACAATGTTCTTACCATTACCACACATATTTTAGAAATTGCAGTTGTGGTCGCGCTTAAACTGTGGAAAATTCAAGAGTCGCTTAACTTTTTTCCAAGTGTATATTATATGGTAACTGTATATGAAAGAACAATAATACAATGTCTTACAAGTAACATTTTAAGTGTGATTAAAAAGAAATAAAGACAAGAAAACGGATTAAAGAAAGTAAAAAAAGGAGAAAATATAAAGAATAGAATTTTACGAGAAGTTGTAACAATGTCTTATGTATTGTTTGTCTATCCCAGAATCTGCTATCTCCCGAATCAGGTCTATTAACACCCAATGAAAAAGCAGGGAATTCTATGCCTGTCTCACAATTCATAGCAACTTAACGCTTACTAAACTGTGACGTCATTAGAACTTTCAGTTGAGGCAGTTGACCAACCAACGTGCTCAAATATGGCTCTCCATGCATTGCTATTAATTAACATGAGCCGTAGTATCGAATAGAAAACATTAAAGCGACATGAATCGAAATATACACACAAAAAAACAAATGACAAGTATAAAAAAATATATTCTTTCTTTCCAATTAAATTCATGCCTACGTGATATTTCGTGAAAATACCATCGTCAAATAAGATTATTATTGACATTACCACAACCAGTCAATTGTGACGTCTACGGGGAGTGCACTTGGTTGATGGAGCGTGCGGAGAGATTTATGAAATTAGTCATACACTTGGTAAACACTGAATGCCTAGTTACATATTTCTGTCTTTGCTTAATACCGTGACAAAAGTGTTTATATATGCGCACAGCAGTGTGCATTGATATGAGTTACATTTTATTAACTGTTTCGCACCTATATTATACTATATTGTGCTTTTATCATGCTAGCTGTTCTTAGTTAAGTCTAAAGCGGAGATAGACAATATTGTGCATGTGCAAAACCTTTTATAAAAAATAAATGATGCTGTTAACATTAGTCTTAGTTTTGTTTCTTAAAGGTATATTTCTTATATTTTGTTCCAATTGACCAAAGACGTTTGATTTTAGCCGTTTCATGAAATGGCTGGAGCAATTTTTTAGTCATTTCATGAAAAGCCTGAAATATTTAGCCATTTCATGAAATGACTGAGTGATGAGGGGCCTGGTTATCCTTAATATTAACCTTGAATTTTATAACCAAATCAATTGATAAAATGATGTTAACTATCTTGATCATATTCAATGACTTTTTTGTTATCTTTTTATTGCAATGAGTGATACGTCAATTCTCATTGGTTACAAAAAGGCGCAGGTCAACAGCATGGTCTATATTTTGTTAGACTCGTCTAATTTTTATTTTATGAAATATGACGGTATGATTGATTAGTTTTTATGTATTGGTAAAAGACGTTGTTTAATACCTACTGTAGTGTGATTTTAAATAGATTGAGTGCGAGTGTCCGTTTCAAAAAGCAATAATCGCAATCTCTCAGCATTTAAATACTGATAAACGACCTTCGCTCATCGTTATTTTGACTTTTTCTAAGAAAAAGAATTATAAATATCCACATGCAAATATGTGTAACGGATCAAATTAAAATCAAAATGAAATCCCGTGACCCATTTAATACGTCACGTAAAATCTTTAAGTCTAAACTTGGCGCGTAGCCCAAGTTAGAAAATCCCATTTCAATATATTATTGTGGCATGTTCTAATATATATCTTTTTGGCAATACGGGGTAATTCAGTACATATAGGCATGTTATATTTGGAAAAAAAAATATTTTAGCCAATGAAAAAGTCTGATATATTCCCTTTATTATTGTACCTCTGTTGTTTATTTTATGTTTTTTTAGTTGCCATAGTTAATCCTTTACGTGAGATAATAGGCATGGCGCAGTCATTAGTAACAACAAAAACATAACGGCAGTCATGAATATTCTATTTTTCTTTTCATTCTAAAAGGCGGGTCATACCAAAAACTTGAAAAGTGGTACTAGAAGCTTCCTCGTTTGGTGCTTAGTATCTAGAGGATAGTTCTAGGTCTGGTAGGTCCAATGTCAGAATAATTTGTCACGATGGGGTATCATAACGCATAGAATACTGTCTCAAGTAGACACCGCCGCGATTTATGAATAAAAGCCCGTTGAAAGTGACGCTTAACACCATACAACACCACCAACAGCAACAACATTCTGAAAAGCACTTAACTAATTTGAATGCTTATTTTTATTTCAATGTCATTATTGTATTAATGTATTTGTAATATTATAAAAGCAACTTCATGTTTGAATTTTGAACTTAGAATCGAAATAGAAATTGAGGCCTTGAAATTGGGGAATAATTACATTACATGTACTTTCCTATTTTTATACTCTATGTTTACTTTGTCAAATAAAAAAATAGTAAAACACCCTTTCAGGAAACATGGAATTATATTACATTCATAATATTACATAATGATATTCATACTGAATCATTTGTTTAAATTCATTTTCTAAAATATTCAATGTCACCAGAGTTCTGAAACTGTAAAAAGGAGTGTTAAATATTGAATAGTTAGTTAGTTAAGGGTCGACTCAAACCCAGACGTTCACCGATAAATTCCTATTATCAAACAAACCACATAAATATATTGGATATACTGTCTTCTTCCAACACTGATTCATCGCTCTTCTTCGTCATGATCTCCTTAAATCTTACGTCTGATCTTCATTTCAACCTCTTTAAGAGATTTGAGATGTGTTGTAAATGTTAACCAATTGATTCCTTTGCCATGTTTGTTATTTCCATATTCTCCGTTAAGATTCGAACTATGACAACTAGTGTACCACCATGCCCCAATGTATTCAATGGCGCAATTTTTCGCCGCAGTGTCGTTGTCTTGATCTTTTGTAGTAAACTTCATCCCATTGTGTGATTGCAGACTGTCCCCGGCGTCCCCACTATAGATACCAATGTGAAGTATGTACTTACTGTCAGAATTTCCAATGGCAAACAGGTCATATTTAGCATATCTTATATCACCCATGGGTCCAGTCATATCAATCCGTAATTCGTACAGTCCTTGCGTGGAGATGTCGTGTATATGTGTGTTACCCAACCAGAAGTTGGAACTGAAGTCACCAAATCCAGTTTCATAATCATCCCAACCGTTGTAGAAATTTGTTTTATTATTGACTCGACGTTGTATAACCGTCCAACGACCCCCGTCTGTTGCCATGTCACACCGAACAGAAACACCATTGTCATTGCCTCGCGGAAATATCATATAAACCCCTGAAAAAATGGATTTCATATTTAGTTCACAATATCTAAAGGTAAATAACATTTGAAAGAACATAATTACGACATGAATATATGTGTAGCAATATTATTTTCCATTTTAAATATTTTAAAACCTAATGTAGTGTTGATATATTGCCTAGGCAAAGTGAAATACATACTACAATGTCTTATATCATAATACAATGTCTTGTATAATAATAAAATGTCGTGTTTCATAATACAATGTCTTATATCATAATACAATGTCGTATTTCATAATGCAATGTCTTATATCATAATACAATGTCTTGTATCATACTAAAATGTCGTGTTTCATAATACAATGTCTTATATCATAATACAATGTCTTGTATCATAATAAAATGTCGTGTTTCATAATGCAATGTATTATATCATAATACAATATCTTGTATCATAATACAATGTCTTGTATCATACTAAAATGTCGTGTTTCATAATACAATGTCTTATATCATAATATAATGTCTTATATCATACTACAATGTGTTGTATAATATTACAATGTCTTATATCATACTACAATGTCTTGTAGCATACTACAATGTCTTATATCATACTACAATGTCGTGTATCATACTACAATGCATTGTATCATAATACAATGTATTGTATCATACTACAATGTCGTGTTTCATAATACGATGTCTTATATCATAATACAATGCCTTGTATCATACAATAATGTCTTGTATCATAATACAATGTCGTATATCATACTACAATGTCTTGTATCATAATACAATGTATTGTATCATACTACAATGCATTGTGTCATAATACAATGTCTTGTTGATACTACAATGTCTTGTATCATACTACAATGTCTTGTGTCATATTACAATGTCTTGTATCATACTACAATGTCTTGTATCGTATTACAATGTCTTTTTGATACTACAATGTCTTATATCATACTACAATGTCTTGTATCATACTACAATGTCTTGTATCATAATACAATGTCTTGTATCATAATACAATGTCGTGTTTCATAATACAATGCCTTATATCATAATACAATGCCTTGTATCATACAACAAAGTCTTGTATCATAATACAATGTCGTATATCATACTACAATGTCTTGTATCATAATACAATGTATTGTATCATACTACAATGCATTGTGTCAAAATACAATGTTTTGTTGATACTACAATGTCTTGTATCATACTACAATGTCTTGTGTCATAATACAATGTCTTGTATCATACTACAATGTCTTGTATCGTATTACAATGTATTGTTGATACCACAACGTATTATATCATACTACAATGTCTTGTATCATACTACAATGTCGTTTATCATACTACAATGTCTTGTATCATAATACAATGTCGTGTTTCATAATACGATGTCTTATATCATAATACGATGTCTTGTATCATACTACAATGTCTTGTATCATAATACAATGTCTTATATCATACTACATTGTATTGTATCATAATACAATGTCTTATATCATACAACAATGTCTTGTATCATAATACAGTGTCGTGTTTCATAATACGATGTCTTATATCATAATACAATGTCTTGTATCATACTACAATGTCTTGTATCATAATACAATGTCTTGTATCATAATACAATGGCTTGTATCATACTACAATGTCGTGTATCATACTATAATGTATTGTTTCATAATACAATGTCTTGTATCATAATACAATATGTTGTATCATACTACAATGTCTTGTATCATACTACAAAGTCTTGTATCATACTACAATGTATTGTATCATAATACAATGTCTTGTATCATACTACAATGTCTTATATCATAATACAATGCCGTGTATCATAATACAATGTCGTGTATCATAATACAATGTCGTGAATCATAATACAATGCCTTATATCATTAAACAATGCCGTGTATCATAATACAATATCTTGCATCATAATACTATGTCGTGTATCATAATACAATGTCGTGTATTATAAAACAATATATTGTACCATAATACAATGTATTGTACCATAATACAATGTCGTGTAGCATTATACAAAGACATATAACAATATAATAAACAATTAACCATTGATTCAACTTTTCAAATATTACATATAATATAGAACGCATTGAGTATTTAAGTAACATTGATTTATTTGATTGAAGGGTCTTCCGTTGCCGAGTGATCTCCGTCCAAACATTACTTACCACACACCGCTGACGTCGTAGGTTCGAGACCAGCTCGGTCCAAACACTCCATGTGAAGAAAGTTCACCAGTTACTTGCAGAAGGACAGAGATTCATCCTTGGATATTTTTTCTTCAAAGTAAACTGGAAATGTCATTTTCTACATGTTATGTGTTAAAAATGCCATTAGACACCACTGACCAACCATAACATTGAAGTTTAGTTAAATAAGATAGATAACAGTTACTGACTTGATTTCATGAGTGCAATACTCAAGACAACGTGTTTTGTTTATTACACCCGATGTATATGTTCATATTGTATTTCATTTATGTTTATAAATATACCTAATGACGAAAATATTTCACTTTTTTTTTCATTGCAGAT
The DNA here is from genome assembly GCA_029582155.1 of Panopea generosa. Taxonomy (NCBI): domain Eukaryota; kingdom Metazoa; phylum Mollusca; class Bivalvia; order Adapedonta; family Hiatellidae; genus Panopea; species Panopea generosa. The sequence continues at coordinate 54,974,135 of CM055902.1, forward strand.
ACAAGTTCAATTACTAAACGCTTTCAATCTTTGATGAGTCTTACTGACGACTGTATATATGAATTTAATTTGAAAATTTGTGACAGCGCTTTTTGTCCGCTTGACGTTCCTTGTTCGCAACGCTTTTTGACAACAGAAAAAATAGAGATATGTATAATTTGCGGACAAGTCTTCATATTTTAAATTTCCGGTGGTCAAAATTCGTCATGCAGACAAATGTCAACGTATTTCTATTTGATGCTGGCAAAAAAAAGTCGTTGCGGACAAAACGCGTCTAGGACGACAAAAAGTGCCTGCACTACATTGAAATGCTTCATTTCTTGACAATACGTGTGAAAACATTATGACTTACCTGATGGTAATGAAGGACCTGGTCCCTGTACATCCTGACAATCTATAGGTCGCGATGTGCAACTGCAACAGGTGTGCCCAATGTCTTTTGCTGTGATGTAAGATAGCACAAGGATCATGAACAACCCTTGGAATATATTAATCAAAAACATCTTTTAAAAACGTAAGAAGATCCTTAAAGTCCAACTGATATTGATTGAAAACTCTTACAGTTGTTCCTTTTTGTACCCAAATATTCTTTGGATTGCATCCGTTTTCTATGCTTAATGGCAGTGGATCACCCCAAAAAAAGCGTGTACATATATGATAATATAATTCCACGAAATCAACACGGATGCAAACCAAAGTTTTTCTATTTTACAGGCAGTGAATCACCTTATAAAAAGCGTATACTTATATGATAATATTATTCAACGAAATCAACACGGATTAAATGTTGTTTTCGTGGTTGCAACACATACATACAATAACATGAGAGTAAATCATACACGAGAGTTTGCAAAAAGTTTTGTTATTGCGGTTGGATTTCTGAAGTGCATCATTTTATTAAAAAAAAATATTGCAAACCTCCTTCCTCCTTTACCGAAAATCATTTTTGTAACCTTTTTACCTAGTCGTGAAATGCAGTTAGATAAGTCTCATTAGTGACGACATTTTTTTTTGCAGGGCCCTCGTAGGGCTTTCCTTTTTATTCCAACATATTTGGGTTGCGTCCTGTGTTCTATTTTACAGGACAGTGGGCCATTCAATAAAACACTTATGAAGATATGGATTGATAGACAAACAGATTTTCAATTGTCATCGTATACAGAGCAGTGACGCATAACCCACGAGAATTAAACATTCAACCAACTGGTAAATAACCACAACTTGCATTGTGGTAAGTAATCCATCATTTATTTATATATTTTCGCGTGTATTTCAATCAAATGTCAGAGGTACTAAAATAGACCGTCACCTTGTAGCTAAATGCTATTGATTTGAAACAGTTTGAAACAATGTGACGTATAGACCTACGGTAAACATTGTAAAAAAAAAAGTGTAAAACATTGTAAAGGGACAGTATGCGCGCGTACAAGCACAAGTTTCTAGTGAAGTTATATCTTTTATTTTGTGGTATTTATTTATTTAATTCTATTGTTTCTCTTTATTGTCCTTTTTAATGAATAAAACAAACAAATCTCTTAAAAGTCGCAGCACATTCATATACTGTTCATTATTACAGTCACGTGATGTGGCACGTACTGTTGTTATTTACTGCAGGCCTGCCTTCTGAAACACTTTCTGGATTAGATCTCGTACTTCTCCTTTTCTCTCCTCTGGTTTGCATAACAATTAGTTCAATATCGTATTTGTATATTAGGGTACTAATTGGCATGTGTCAACTCTTTTTGGCACAGCGGGGTTCGGTAAACCCTGACGAGCGACGTGTGTATTACAGCACAGGTTAATTACTGGAACGCACTATGCGATGTCGAAAGTGTAAACTTTATTTTATTTTTTTTTTTAACCCTTTACTCCATAGATACGCGTTTTCCGTCACCAATCACAGAAGGCCTTTGAAAACAGTGCAGGAAGAGTTCAGATTGCTCGTAACGAGCAATCTGAACACTTCCTGCACTGTTTTCCACTCTGTCAGTTAATATAAACATAATTCACCCATTGTTGATATGTGGTGAATTAATGCTTTCAATATTAGAGGTGTCCAAAGGTGTCTTTATGAAGTAAAGGGTTAAATTGGGTTTTAACGAATTTAAGACCCCACGAATATGTCTTTGAAGTGGAAACCACGAAATTTAATACCCACGAAAATACATAATTTACAGTATTAAATCAAGATCACTGATACTACAAACAGTATAATGCTATCCTTAGTTACTAGCAGGCATCTATGAGTTATGATTATCAGAAAAGGAATACTCATTTTGTTTGTGGGATGGGGGTCGAGGTTTATGGAGAAAGAGGGTCAAGATCAATTTCACCAAAATTAGAACAATACATAAATACTGTTGTTTGTCACTCACCAAATGTTCTATTTTTCTCATATTTTAATCTCTTGAAAGTGACATAGCCCGCTCTAGTTTTATTTTGGCTCTAAAACTATAAAACTATGCGTCATCTTATCACCATCGTTACAAAGCCATTAATTTAAAGGTATGATGACGTCGCAAAATATTATTAGATTTACTGTGGGATTTTTCTTGGGCATTTTGTAATTATGGAACATTGATTATAAAATTATCACTTAGTGTTTGAAAAAAGATAACATTGTTGGAAGGTAAGGTATCATCTCAAACTATTGTTAAAATACGCAAATAAACAGCAATCAACTATAAAATATTTACCAGAGGTTAAGAAAAATGTCTAACATCTCTGACAAAGTATTTTTGTGGTGGTTAATAGACCTGATTCGGGCAGTATCAGATTCTGGGATAGACTAGCTGCAATAGGAAAGCAATATTTTGTATTTTAAATACCCAACGGTAATCTGAAAGCTGAAACTGTATTATAAATACCCAAACGGTCTTAAACAAGCAGAAAGTGTATTTATAAATAAACAAACGGTAATTTAAAAGCCAGAAATGGAGTTATAAACACCCGGAAGGTAATTTAAAAGTAACAACTGCAAAATAAAAGTATAACTTGTAATGTAAATAACCAAACGGTAATTATACAAACTGTCACATAAAAGCCACAGCTATACGATATCTACCAATACCTGCAATACTGCAATATAAAAAACAACCCATAACTGTATCATGACTACCCAAACTAGTAAAGACCCTATAAAACCATGAGACATGAGTCTATGTCTCTGATAAAACACACAACTGGTGGGTGCTCATATGCTTCTGCGACCTATTTCAAAACTGAAAACTGTCTTGTATTGTATTCTGATTCGGGTCTAAAACATTTACTGATCAGTCACTGGAGAGTTCCTAAAGTGTAGACACTGCATGATCAGTTTATTAGGATTTGGATTTTTATTTTTGCACGGCTGTAATTACTGTAGAGGTGGGGAGATATTCCTCTCATCTTAGACCCCAAGCGACATTGGTGGACTTTCCAGGAGACATACCCGATTTTGACACGTGTCAATTAAATAAATAGGTCAAAATCGGGTAAGTGATTATTATTGGGTGAGATATTTGACACATTTGTTACGTCTCTTATTCTTAAAGCTAAGTAAAAAAATAGTTCCGAAACTATCAATTCAAATCAAAGTACTGCTGGTTAACTTTTGAACGGCTTACATGAATTAGCTTTCGTTAAAAAGCAACCACAAACACTTTATTCATGGCAATGAAGGTAACCTAACTGCCAACGCTTGTTTCCGCTCTCCTTTGTTAAACAACATCTGAAGTCTTTACATACCATTCCGGTGGCACCAGTACTCGGTTTTTAATACTGCTCGCTTCTATTATAGCACATGTTCTCAAGGCAAGTATAAAACTGATACATATCCAAGTTTTATTTGAAATTAAAGCGGTACATATACACAAAAAGGATTCAAAATATGACATAGACAACTTGAGACCTAACTCAATATAAACCATGTTTTACTCACATGCAAACAAATTTTGAATCGAGCCTAAATAAATGGTATTATGTAAATAGTTAAATGTATTGCACATCTTATAATGGATATTTGAATGGCTAAGTACACATATTGTATGATATTTTTGTAGGACTTTGTTTAATATCTTTCTTGATGCTCAACAGATTTTGACAAAACAGTTCAGATAATTTATAAAATGAGTGCTATGCGCGACTTAATGTCATCATACCAAGCGCGTATTCTTGATGAGCTATGTAACTGATACTGCGTCTCCTGTCTTTCCCAAGCGCGTATTCTTGATGAGCTATGTAACTGATACTGCGTCTCCTGTCTTTCCCAAGCGCGTATTCTTGATGAGCTATGTAACTGATACTGCGTCTCCTGTCTTTCCCAAGCGCGTATTCTTGATGAGCTATGTAACTGATACTGCGTCTCCTGTCTTTCCCAAGCGCGTATTCTTGATGAGCTATGTAACTGATACTGCGTCTCCTGTCTTTCCCAAGCGCGTATTCTTGATGAGCTATGTAACTGATACTGCGTCTCCTGTCTTTCCCAAGCGCGTATTCTTGATGAGCTATGTAACTGATACTGCGTCTCCTGTCTTTCCCAAGCGCGTATTCTTGATGAGCTATGTAACTGATACTGCGTCTCCTGTCTTTCCCAAGCGCGTATTCTTGATGAGCTATGTAACTGATACTGCGTCTCCTGTCTTTCCCAAGCGCGTATTCTTGATGAGCTATGTAACTGATACTGCGTCTCCTGTCTTTCCCAAGTTTATGACGACATGTCTCTATTTGATCTTAGATAGAAAAAAAAGACAATGATTAATGAATATATTGAATCGATTAACATAAACTTGCAAAACACCTATCCCCTGTACTGTACCGGAATGAACCAATAGAAGATAAAGTCAGTGGAGTCTCTTTATTTCCTTCTCTTCAGCCAACACTCTCTTATTCTGAATAGACCAATATTTCTTTTATCAATTTTTGCACATTTGGCCAAATTGAATATTCATACGGAACAACATGATTAAAGTCTATATGAAATGTAAAATAACTGTTATAGAAGCAGATTTACACAAGCTTCTATAGCTTTTTTCTGTATCCTTTCCACATAATTCGTTAAACGTACGACTTTATGGTTTATTGTTAAATGTATGCTAAACATATGTACTTAATATGTGAATTAAGCTCGAGTATCATTTTCAGCGGATGATAACATTGAACATTGTTGATTTACAATTTACACTATTTTTTATATAGTAGACATTGCCTTGATAATCTGCAAGCGTTTCTAATAATATAATATAATGGACATGGAACACACATTTGGACTGTTTAAAAACAGGTTATTGTGTCTCTTGTGCACGAGTGTGTCCTGTACATTTAAACTGGTATTAGGGGTAAGGAGAAAACATCTTGTTTACTGTTTGTAGTGGTAACTAGAAATATGTCCATGGGACACAGATGACCCTGCTTTGTAACCACATTGTAGATATCAATAAAGCCAAACAAAAATCGGTCCATCAATAAAGATTTTAGAGGTCGGAAACCGTCAGCCAATCAGGGTCCAGATCACCTTGTTATTATTATATTGTCGAACTTGACATGGGTCTTGTTGATATAAAGCCAAATATAAATTTTCGTCAAAATCAGTCCATAAATAAAGACTTTAGAGGTCGGAAACTATCAGCCAATCAGAGCCAAGAACACCTAGTTAATATGCAGGAATTTTGACGGAAATTAAACTTGAGCTGTAGTTCATCACCATACATCTTTTTACCAAATATAAATCAAATCCATCCAATCCTTCAAGAGGTATCGAGCGGAAACCAATTTCTTGACATTTGTCAATAATCTAAGTCCAAAAAGGGGCTTAACTCCATCAAAAATCATCAGACCGAATACTTGACCTGTATTATCTGAATGTGAAGTCACACACCAAATTTGGTTTAAATCTGTTCATTAAAACTACATGTAAAGATATCAGTCGGAAACCATTTTCGTACAGGACGTATATACGGACAGCGGTGATATTATATGCACCCCATTGAAATTGGCGGGGGCATAACAACAAATAAACAAACACTAATTCCATAATAGATTTTAATGGAACACAATATTTCAAGAAATATTGAATGATACAATTAAATACAAACAGATTTTTCTTAATAATATAGTTTGCTATAAAACTAGATAAGAAATGCTACCATAGAACGAGTGAAATATGGTCGACCCTTTAGATTATCAAGGTGCTATGTGTAAATGAAACATGAAGGCACATTGCACCTTGATTCTTTAACGGGTTGCGGTGATGATAAATCTTAGGAATAATGCGTTTTCTTTTCTTCTGAGTATAGTATATACAAAGATGACAAATGCAGACAAGGTTTATGAATGATGACCAGATTTAGCACATTCTTCTATACTACATTACTGTAACAATTAAGCCATTTTTATAGATTTTACCAAGGTAAAAATGTCAAGGTCAATTACTAGTGATATCAATTTAGTCAATATGATTTTTAACAAAACTTAATCAAAATTACATTTATACAATTACATATATAGCCGAATGTGCTAAAAATGTTTCTTGCTTTCCTTTCATTTTAAACATGAACTTTATAAAAACAAAACATATTAACCCAAATTATGATGAATGAATGAATGAATGAATGAATGAATGAATGAATGAATAAATGAATTAACAAATAAAAGAACAATATTGTGATTTAACAGCGTATTAACAAGGGTATATGGCCTTTCGCCCATTTTTTCCATTTTTAACCATTATTTTTGGTTATATAACATTTCTTACCCTATTATACAAACAGAAAAAAGAACAAATAGTCATCTAACAATAGATACCAGCCATTTATGACTAATAACTAGTCTTTGCTTCAGTCGAAAACACACGCACACCTTCTACTATACGAGAGAAAGGATACTTGCCCTTCTGTTGATGCAACAAGAATCGAGTTTTGCTTTTATGTGTTTTTAGTAGAACAGAACATATATTTTATTTTTACTTATATGTGCTTGCGTGTTTTAGTATATGCTGGTTTGTGAATGTGAAACTTTCTCGTGTTGTAATGAATTTGTATATTTGTATATGTTACAATGAGATACCGTATGTATAAATCAAAATAAAATATATGTTATGTTCTCTTCTGTGTTTTTAAATATATTTATCACCTTTCTGGACAGATTACAGGTTAAATATGGCATCCATTTTATAAGAAGAGTATGTACTCAAAATGGTGAAACTTTAAGTTGTAATTTCACTGTTTTAAACATTTTCACTGTTTTAAACATAAAAGAAACGAATGGTTGGTTTTACAGTTTTTAAACTAAAATTACCCGTGTACACAGATCCAAAATTAAACACTTTGTAAAATAAGATTGCCACATTCGCCCTATATCGCGAAATGTGGCAGTGGAGACAATGCAAAAGAAGGCAAATTTTAATGAAGCAAGTATCAAGTATTGAAAGTTGATCAGCTGCGATTGGATAGAAATATAACTACTGTGTATATTTGGTGAAGATCAAATGAAAACTAGGTGTGCTAGAATGCACACATTAAATACGGTAACTCAATTTTGGCCAGTTCAAAGCCACAACTGACAATAATTGCACAATTTGGCCAGTTTAAGAGCTTGTTCGAGATGAGATATTATGGTTATATGACTCCTGTGTTAAGGGAAATTACTCTAGCACACACAACAAACAGTTGATGAACTCAGGACAATCAGAATAGCTCATCTTCAGCTGGTAAACTAAATATTTACTAAATGCACAAACTGTTCCCATAAAATCATTAACATGAATGTAGACCCTTTCGACCCCAAACCATCTGTAAATATTAACAGACTACAACTATATTTTCTTTAGAATTTGGAGCATTAGGCGTGAAAGGGTTTACAAAGGCAAACACAGAAATTGTAATTTCATCATTCTACTGAGCTTTATATGGTACAACACAACACCGACCCTATGATAAAGTGAAAAATCTGACTATTAACAATTCTCCATACCAATATCACTTGTAACGACACTGCTAGATGGATGGAAAATATGATAAATATATATTTATATATAATACATATATGTGTGTGTTTTTTATAAACCTATAAAGAATCACAGTAAGAATATACACATTGTAAGAAGTATATAATTACAGATATTTACATCACAAATCTTTCTTGTATATTTCATATTTTGTAATTTTATAATCCTTTAAAGGGACAAACAGCAATTTTCATACATGTTTATCTAACTCTACACTAGAACACAGATGTGTAATCCAACTGATTTCAGCCCTACCATGTGTTCCTTTAATTAATATAGGACAGACTATGTGAGAGAAGTGATAAATAAGTGAGGCCAAAGAATATAAGTTTACAATTTACATACATGTATTGGGTTATTTTATTACAGACTAATAACAAATACACTCAAGAAATATTAGAACGTATTTATCACGGGTGTATGTATCCATATCATACAGTAATTAGTGTCTGTTGATTGGTTGTTTTATTGTGATGAATAATGCAGTACCTACTGCATTGGTGCCACTTTTTCCATTTCCAAGTAAATCCCCTCTAAACACTGCATTGCATTTCTATAGCTCCTCATGTGTTGCGTTTTCATACCTCTTGAGCATAATTACCATTTCCAAATTCTGCCTTACTTCATCTGACTTTATCACAAGAGTACATGATTGATTAACTACAAGTATATTTCGCTTCAGGCAATATTTCTCATGTAACTTTCTAAATCTTCAATGGATTTTTTCAAACCCCTGTACACATAGAGAGCCAATGCTCTCTACCCAATATATCTGAAAGACTATAAACGGCGTGGATATATTGGACTTATAAAATAATTTAACTGAAAAATTAAATATTTTTTAACTGTGTTTGATAACAAAGGGTCAAAGTGTGGTCACCACACTACCTACATGACTATTTCCACAGTACTATCACTCTGTTCATAAAACAACATGACTACTTGTGTAATAACATCATTCACCATTATTGTTAAAATGGACATTTATTTTCCACGAGTTTTGCGGAAAAAAAAATGTCAAACACCAAAATCTGGTCTTAAGGTTATAGAACTTCTTTCAGCCTCAACTCAAATTTGTATTCCAACACAATTCCCTGGATTCAAATAAAAATACAAATTATAGCACAGAAAGTTGAAAGCCATTTAAAAGTATTAAAGCAGATTTGTAGAAAAAGTTTTTTTACACATATATTTTGTTATAACGAGTCCATTCAATTTTCAGTTGAGAATGGAACAAAGTTTATAATCTCGGGTCCTGGATTGGGCCCTGGGTTGCTATAGTTTACTATTACTGGACATCTTAACAATGTTAATAAAACATTTGAAGTTTACGTTTGCTTGTTAACAAAGTTTACCAACCCAGGAGTAAACTTCTGCTTGTTAAATAAAACCTTAATAAAGTTTATCGGCCCAATGAAGTTAACTCTTGCCTAAATAAAGGTCTACACATGGTAAATCAGCTACACTATAACCATTTATAGATGAGCAACAGTGACAAAAACAACACTACTGGAGATGAAAATGATTAGATATTTACACCACAAGTGAATTTTCAATAATTCAAATACATTTACATCTTATCCTTGGATAAATAAAATATTATCAACAAGAGTTGTCAGAAGACAACAAAGCTCGCCTCTGGGTGTGTAAGTCCAAAAAGGGCCATAACTGTGCCAAAATGCAATCCAGAGTTATGGTTCTTGTCAATGTGTGTTCCATTGATGATGGTGAACACACATGCAAAGTTTCATTCACATCCAATGAGTGGTTGCATAGATATCTTAAACTTAAATGCAAAAGTTTAACCTGGGTGTCTACAGACAACGCCAACGCCATGATCATGGCAACAGCTCTCCTTGGACTTTGTCCAGGCGAGCTAAAAATGACAACCCAACATATGATCTAACATGATAATGCAGCAATTATTCAACCCTTGGCTCAGCACGTATAACCAGTACTTGTTGTTTCTGTTGCAACAATGATCAAGAATGGACTCAAAATAAGAAAACTCTGACCAGCAGCAATATTACGTGACATTCAATGTCGAAACTTATTCATATGTCCATTCCTTCAAAACATTAGATAGCTTGATAAATTTGAAAACAAGTAAATCAATGAAATCATTGTTGAATACCGTTGTTTCTATTTCTTTCCAGTTTGTAACTGTCAAATATTTGATCTTGAAATAAAAGATGTAGCCAAACGAAAATTATCCGATAAGTTAGCGGATAGTCCAAATGTTGGCTAAGGTTCTTGATATACTATAATGACATCATATGTTGGTAACACATATTGATCTGGTATACATAGTTTACAATGTTAATATTGACATCAGCAAACTAACACTCAAAGAATTGCAGTTTTTTTTGTTATAAATTCATTTTAAACATCACAATGGAAAAAGATGCACAAGATGCACATAATAAATGTCGATTCAAAAAGCTGTCCCCAATGTTTAACAAAATATTCACATATATCAAGTATTTCTAGAAAAACTCTAACAGTCTAATCCCATGGTTATTACCAAAGTATTCTTCTTTTGCAACTCCAATGTTTTAGTTTTACAATTTCTACACAGCAAAACACTAATTTAACTAAAACTTTCAACCTGCTTATCGAACAAAAAATTCCAGTTTTCAAATCTTTAATACATTTAGTCATTATATTGTTATAGTTTAATATGTATAAGTACAAAAATGAGGCCTTAAAACAAAATAATCTGCGACCAGTATATCAAAAGGTCAGGGATGAAAATAGTCATTGAAGCCATTATTTACTGATGATAACCAGTCAACATACAAATGTCTTCACACATTTTTCAACACATGTCAGGTTATATATTCAGTTTTATTGGCAGATGAAGATCTTAGAATGAATCTGAGTAATGAATCTCAGCAAGTAACTTGCAAACTTTCTATCATAACGTTTTTAGAATGAGCAAGGTAACCTTAGCTATGATCAAACACAATTAAATTCGAATAATCAACTTTTTATAAACAGGGAAACAGCCACATCTAGCTTTACCCTTTACTTCATATAAACTCCTTTGGACACCTCTTATATAGACCCTTTTGGACACCTCTAATATAGACGCCTTTGGATACCTCTAATATAGACGCCTTTGAACACCTAATATAGACGCCTTTGGACACCTCTAATATAGACGCCTTTGGACACCTTATATAGACACCTTTGGACACCTCTAATATAGACGCCTTTGGACACCTCTAATACAGAAGGCTTTTGAATTATTTGGGTGAATTATGCTTATATTAACTGACAGAGTGGAAAACAGTGCAGGAAGTATTCAGATTGCTCGTTACAAGCAATCTGAACTCTTACTGCACTGTTTTCAAAGGCCATCTGTGATTGGTGCGGGAAAACGCGTATCCATGGAGTAAAGGGTTAAAGGGCATGATTACAATACAGTAACTTAATAAACCCAACAATGGTATCAAGCCTCAATTTTAGATCTTAAATTATGCTTCTTGCGAGATCATTTTCAAATTATTTCACTTAATAAAGTGAATGAAATAGTACATGCTTTCCAAAGGAATATATAAAAAAAATCATTGGTAATAAATAATATGAAAAAACAACAACATAATGCAAACAACTGAGAACATGCAACATTGAGCATGAAACAGTTTTGTACTTTTGGAATATTGTTTTAAATAGTAACACAATAACCTGTGTATTTATCAAGTATTCGATACAAATGCAACAAATGCACCCATTAGTTTCTAATCGAGACATACATATAGATCTTTGACTATATATTCAAAGAATGACTACTCTCACTCTATATTTCAACACAAGGGAGGTAATTTTCTTTTAACTTATACATTACTCGAATACATATATCATAAAGAAACAGAACTTAAATATAAAAAATCTATTCTTATATTTCAAAAAAAATATTTACAATTCATCTTTAAATATGTATTTTTTAATTTGCAATCTTCAAAAAAAAAGATAGAATCAAAAACAAAACTACAGGTTAAATATGGCATACTCAGTTTCACTCAGGTGGAAGACCTCAGAATGAATCTTGAGACGAGAAGAACAACCATCCTTCCGCAAGTAACTTGCAAACTTTCTCACTCAAAGCCAAAACATTAGTGGCGAGAGATTAGTGGTCGTTAGATCAGTCGGCCACGGAAAACCCTATAAATAACATTAATACTTACCCACTCATTCTTAACAGAGGTAATTTGAATTGGCACTAAAACTTGATTAAACACTGCAGTGTTGAGAATCGGAGATAAATTTCCTATAGTTAACCCCACACACAGTCAAAATATACTTTAATTTGAAAGTTTTTGTTCTGAGTAATTGAAAATATTCATCTAATCTGCTACTAAACAGTTGTATTTCAACAATGTAAACCTACAAGAGATCCACTTGATATATATCCAAAAATGACTGATGACAACGACGAGGACCAAGATAAGTGAAAATGGACAAGTTGATCCCCAAATGGCTGCTGTTCTTCATGTGCAACACAAAAATGCAGCTGTTCTCCTAATGTTACTTAACAGATATTAACAATGGTAGACAAAAACATTTTACATCATAAACAAAAGTAAGAATGTGTAAGCACATAATTTATATGTATTCGACATAAAGTAAAATTATAACTGCATAAAGACTAATATGCAAATTAACGTAAAATATATACAAATTGTTTAAAATAGTTTCCAATTTATAAATAAAATAAAGACATATTGTAACAATATTAAGCAGGTCAATACATGGTTCTTTAACCATTTAAATATTCTTTGGACTGCAACGAGCTGCATTACAAACATTCAACAACAAGAGACTCCGGAGAGACTTGGGAAGCTCTAATTCTTACCATGGCTGTTTTGACTGCCGAGTCAAAATTTGTAAACTTTTGTTAAATAATCACATTGTGAAATGGGTTAAGCCCTTTTTTTAACATATTACAGGCTACACACACATTTATATATATATATATATATATATATATATATGGCATCCATTTTTATTGGTGGAGAAGCAGCTCAGAATGATCCCGAATAGAACCAACTTTATTCCATAAATTACTGTCTAAACTTTCTTGATTTGGACCACACTGTGAAAATGACTTCTATCAAACTTCAATAACACTCAATACTGAAAAATGGTGAAATCATTAATGTGACATATAGTTTTATAGGAGCAATACAGTGTTCTGCTGAAGCAATACAGCATCCGAAGAGTGCAACCACGTGTCCTTTTCGAAATAAGCCCATAAGCATCTGAAGTTATTTAAATCGGAATTTTAACCTCATTTGATAACCATTATGAATTATTAAGCTGATAATGTCAATGAATTGTAAGACGACATTTTTTTCAGTAGAAAATAACACCATATAAATGTGTGTGAAAAATTAGAAAAAAAATTAAATAAGAATCTTTATGAATTGGAGCCAATGCTGTACCACGTACCAAACGCACATAATATAAATATAACAGTTGCCCCTGCAACAATAGACATTCGTTAAACCTACCACATTACATGTACCTTTAAACAGAACTAAATTTACAGCACTATGTTCCCAAACTTGTATAAATATGAAAAAACAATTGCACATCAAATGCTAACCCACTGTACGCTGTCTTCAATACTGTTCTTTATCAAAGACATGTGTCCTATTAAAACAAAATTTCCATTTCTTTGACATCTTAACGTATACACATGCTTTTTACAATCAACAAAAGTAAAATAATTTAAAATAGTGTCCACTAACATCAAGTAAAGTTTGACAATAACATAACAATCTCTATAATTTACATATGGCACCCTTCCAAGTTAATGTTAGCATCATTACTTATAAAACGACATGTTAAATGTGACATATAACTGTTGGTTTTACATAGGAATGCTTTGGTGAACACCTATTCAAGTCTGATGTGTGGGCATGTTTACCTCGTTCAACAACCATAATTCAATTTTCCTGTTTTACAGGTTGCAACCTTAGTCTTGGCTCTGCTACATACCATTGCGTTATACTAAAGATATATAAACACAAAGTATTATAATACAGCATAATTGTATGATCCATAAAACAGCATATTTGTACGAGCCTGAATACAGCATAATTTTATGAGCCACAATACAACATAACTGTATGAGCCACAATACAGTATAATTGTATGTGCCACAATACAGCGTAATTATATAACCTATAATACAGCATAACTGTATGATCCACAATACAGCATAATGGATATGTGCCTCAATACAGTATAATTGTATGTGCAACAATACAGCATAATTGTATGAGCCACAATACAACATAACTGTATGAGCCACAATACAACATAACTGTATGAGCCACAATACAGTATAACTGTATGAGCAACAATACAGCATAACTGTAAGAGCCACAATATAGCATAACTGTATGAACCACAATACAGCATAATTGTATGAGCCACAATACAGTATAACTGCATGAGCCAAAATACAGTATAACTGTATGATCCACAAAACAGCATAATTGTATGAGCCACAAAATATCATAATTGTATGTGCCACAATACAGCATAACTGTATGAGCCACAAAATATCATAGTTGTATGTGCCACAATACAGTATAACTGTATGAGCCACAATATAGCATAATTGTATGAGCCACAATACAGCATAACTGTATATGTCACAAAACAGCATAATTTTATGAGACACAATATTTCATAATTGTATGTGCCGCAATACAGCACAACTGTATGAGCGACAATACAACATAATTGTATGAGCCACAATACAACATAATTGAATGAGCCACATAGCAGCATAATTGTATGTGCCACAAAACATTATGATTATATGTACCACAATACAGCATAAATGTATGCACCACAATACAACATAACTGTATGACCCACAATACAACATAATTGTATAAGCCACTATATATCATAATTGTATGAGCCACAATACAGTATAATTGTATGTGCCACAATACAGCATAATTGTATGTGACACATTACAGCATAACTGCGTGTGTTACAACACAGCATAAATATATGTGACATAAAACAATATATGTTTATGTGTGTATCATCATCATAATTTTATATGCCATAAAACAGCAAATTAGTATATATGCCATATCAAAGCATTATTGAATGAGCCACACACCAGCATAATTGTATATGAGCCAAACAGAATTGTATGAGCCACAAACCAGAATAAGTGTATGTGCTACAAAACATAATAATTTTACATAAAACAGTGCTATTTTATTTTAGATAACAGGCCATGTTACATGTTGCCAAGGTCAGTTAAGCAAATGAAGCTTGATTCTTTTTATTGACAATTCACATATTTTGTTTGGAGAATTATGCCAATCCAACGTGTTCATACTTCTCCCCGGACAAGCCAATGAGATGTAAAGCTACATGTAGTTTCTTGCTTCCTGGACACCACATGTTTGAGCATTGATGAACTTTATATTCAAACACTTTCTTTCATCCTTTCTCTAACATCTTCTTAAGGTCTTCAAATATCTATAAAGAGAAGATTTTAACAGATTTAGGAATTGTTGACAAATGAAATAGTAAAATCACACTATAAACCTGGAAATGCAACAAGATCATTAAAACAACAAAACAAGAGTTGTCAGAAGACAACAAAGCTTGCCGATGGGATAAAACTCACCACCAATGCAAAGATCGAGATTGGAGGCAAACACCAGAACTTAAATGCATCTAAACGCAAAAGTTTAACCTGGGTGTCTAGACGAAAAATTAAGTCTTAAAGGGCCATAACTCTGCCAAAATGCAACCCAAAGATATCATTCTTGTCTCTGTGTGTTTCAATGATGATGGTGAATACACATGTGAAGGTTCATTCACATCCAATGAGCGGTTGCATAGATATCTTAAACTTAAACTGAATTAGTATGAACTCAACAAAAACAATACAAAGTTATACAATGAACAGCACACTATTGCACAACCCCTTTTGACATTTTGCTATTGCACTGATATGTTAAAATCCCTAATATTTCCCTTCACATGTGTCTATGCAGAAGCCAACATGAAATACATATATTTCTACAAGGTTGTTAAACATAAGGCTGTGGGCTCAAACAAACGTGTAAGAAAATTAACCAGTTACTTGCGAAAGTATGGTGGTTCCATCCAGAGATCTTCCTCCATTAAATTAAATTCAATGGCATATATAAACCCATTATGTATTGAAAATGGCTTAAAACATCATTAAAAAAAGAAAAGAAATAAAGAATACACATTTAAGTATCCAAACGTCTGGTTACCTGTAATACCCATGCCCTATTTTGTAAACACTGGTCTAGAATTGCTGCATTATCACCGACATTGCCATCTTGGAGAATATTTACCTACAATACAAGTAAAACACTGATCATGGGACTTTGAAAATACAATATTAACCTACAGTTACATTTACTGTAATACACAGTTGTCAACAAACATTCAAGAAAAATAGCCTTTTAACCTTAATTTTTTTTCTGTTCTGTTATTATATTTTTCTATTGTATATAATATATATCGATAATTTGTAACAAAGACATTCCCAGTCAGGTGTTTTAATGTGCATTTTGCATCATATGATTGAATTGTGATTTAATTTTGAGAAATCTATTGGCATTACTATATCCGATTAGAGTGCAAGTAATCAGGCTTAGCGAAAAACATAACAATTGATGTGCAATAAACAAGACAGACCATTGTCTGTGTAAATCAATTAAAAGCGATGCTGTGCATAACCATATGTAGTCATTATGTCAGACTGAATTATTTAGATGTTACTGATGCATAAAGACGTGGTCACAGTGGCAAAAAACTCACAAGCTTGCAACAATTTTGCGATTTAGTTTAAATTTTTCAATCAATTGTTTTTATGCGAGTTTTTAATAAATCTGGTTGAAAATATCAATTTAAATTCCAAAGCCATAGGAAAAATCTCGCTATATCTAGTTTCGCGTTTGGAAAAAGGAAGTGCTTTCGTGGGGTAGTCGGGTAGTCGCATAATGGCGGTTAAAAATAATCCTCGTTTCTTCTTCTCTAAAAATGCATTTTCCTTATCTAAATACCTTTTTTTTTATTTAACGGCATTATTGATAGTATTTTGAACATTTTGATAGCATTGTCATGTTTGAATTGTGAATTAAAAAAAAAAATTGATGCTTGGAAACTGGGGTATGAATACATGATTTCGGAAGTCTACTTTCACTTTGTCAACAGTGTGCACTAAGCAGAAAAAAAATCTCTTACACGACACATGACCCTTTCTTTTCTCATCATATTTTGATAGTGCAGAGGTTGACAAACAGTAAAATGTAGGTTTCACTTCTTTCATTTGGGATTCTCTATGATTGACAAGCCTTCAAACTTTTATCATTTACTATAGAATAAAGAACAAAAATCAATAGGTGGGTTTACACCCATAACAGATCAAGTAATATCTGGGCCCAAGTGTATCGTTGTTCGCATTTAAAACGTAGCTCAAACTGATATTATACTACATTTTGTTACTGTTCTTAAAATTAAAATATTTGATTCAAATCCATGATAAATTCACACTTACCTTGGCATGACATCGTTTGTAGAGATTGTATTTGAAATGATACAGATTATGATACGGTTTTACCAATTTGGCTGCAGTTTTTCCAATCATGAATTCCTGGGAAAAAAATGTCAACATTAAAACAATACAGGCTTTCTTTTTTTTATTTTACTTAATTTAATTTTTATGCTACAGTTGAAACTCACTAACTTGAACATGCATATCTCAAAGTTGAAGTTGGGTCCCGTTTTTTCCCCTTCTATTTCTATATAAACTAACTCCTGTTATTTCAAATTCTATTACTTCGAAATTTTCACTGTATTGAACCATTTCTCCGGTCCAGACAACACAAAGTTAATTGATTTCTCATTCGTTGTGTCTAATTTTAATGACTGCATGAAGATGAAAGGCAGGCCCCTGAAGGTGACAATTGGTAATACCAAACCTGTAATTAACAACTTTGATCATCACTGTGTCCATACTGACAGACAGGTAAGTTAATTGTTTCATTCATGTTGACATAAACATAATCGAGAAACCAGCTAATTATTCAAACAATACCGCTTCTTGTTTGGGTAAAAACATAATGATTGTATAAAATCAAGCAATAATTTAAAATCTAGCATGTTTTGAGTAAACATTGACAGTCATCTGATTTGTATATAAATTCAATTTTTGTATCAAGAAATCTGAATCACACAGCCTATTCGTGAACCAAAATTAAATACTCTGTGAAAGTTAGAAAATCATGTGCTTTATTTTCGTATAGTTTTCTAAGTGTAAAGTTGTTGTAACCAGAACTTATTTCATTTGATATTCTGTGAATATTCATAAAAGTAAAGAAATAACACATCTGTTTATTTTTTAGACCATGTTAAAAATTTTTTTTAAAATACTTCACAAACTGGGCACATTTCAGATTAATACACGAGCATGATACGTACCCCTATGCGTCATTAAAGAAGATGCATGCACACACTAATATATACCACAAATTAATATAAACAAATCCATATAAATCAATATATACAATGTGTATATCATGAGTAAATATAACAAGAACATGTTAGTGAACAAAACACAACAAATACAGGTATTTACATGTACAGGTATTTACAGGTAAATACAGGTATTTACAAGTAAACACATGTAAACATTTATTTTCAATTATATAAGTGGGTGGGGTAACAGTAAAAAGTTGGAAAATTTGATTCTGGATACATTGAATTCCTGATATTTCGAATTATTTTTATGCTCCTAAGGAATTCCAGTTAATGAGTTTCGACTGTAAATTTAAATAATTTTCAAGAATAACCGAACATGCCAATAATAAAGAGCAGATTATTTTACTTTATACCTAAAAAAAAAAGTTATTAAACACATTTTTTTTAAAATTATTACATCACTATTATTAATTTCACTCAGAGCAGACACACCTGTCACTATTATCAATGATATAATCCATAAATATTTCGTACAACAAAATTTGAACTGGACTGAATTACATTTTCAAAAGGGTCAACTCAACACGAAACAATGCTTTAGCTTTCAAATGGAATTAATAGATGATTAAGAGAATTTTTATGTATTTCTGTAAAATATATTCAAAGTTACCTTATGAGTTTCAAATGGACACCGTTTCATTTCATATGAACAATCTCAAGAACATTATTTAGGATTACACTAAATTTCCACATTTCCCTAACATTTTAAGATTTCAAATTGTCCTTTCTCAAAACTTCCTAAAAATTCACAGACCCTATCATATCATATTTCTCTTACTTTTCAAGGTTAGCGGTAATGCTTTACTCATAAAGATAATTTACGTGAACTTCAACATGACTGAACACTTCTTGAGCATGAGATTTTTGCAAATTCATTATTTAAACCCTTTTGGGTAGTCTTGCTCCAGGACACCACACATAGCCGTAGCGGTTGATCTAACTCAAGACCCTCCGATCCTGCAAATTGAATCTACGTAACCAAATCATGCATCTCTAAAAAAAAAATCGAAAAACTTTGTCAGTCGTTTCTTTGTAGAGGTCGATTAAAGAAAAAAAATAAGAACGGAGCCACGCTGATTCAGATTATAAATCAGACAATACTATTATCAAGAAATAAAAAGGGAAGTACATGTATAGGTGAACTTCTAAAATATTTGCAAGCATTATGGACAAAACTGCTTTAACAAGTAGATTGACAATCCAAATAGAAGTTAGACAACTCTTGCAGTGATTATGATTTTATCTTATGACTGTATGTAGGCAGTTAATGCTACAGTTACGGTACCTGTGGGGGGTGAGTTGTTCCGTCTGTAATCTCCTGAAGACTGAATCGGTCGTATGGATTTCCAAAAAGGTGAACAGATTTTATGGCTGGCTGACTTGCAAACTCACAAGCCTGTTAAAAAGAAATTCATATACTATACAAATGCAGGTGAAGATTCTGAATAATAAAAAAATATAGAAATCTCAAACTCAGATTCTCTACTCCATGCTTTTAGAGGCAGAGTATTCAGGTGCTTTTTTAACAATTTGTTAGAATTGAAAAGAAATTTTTTTTTCCCCCAATCCACCATGCTTAGATTACTCACTTAGCTTATTTAGCCACAAGGATATTAATTAAAACAGGCCAATATAATATCAGGGTTTCCGCTGTCATTCGCCAAATTCGCAAATGGCGAAAAAAATATAAAAAAATGGCGAAAAAATTATTTGCCGTAAAAGGAATTTTTTATATACACGAAATTTCCCTTTCCAAAACACCTCGATCTGGCCTTAACATCAATATCACACAGCCGAAAACACAGCTTGTACACAGTACACAGTACACAACCCACGTGTGACATGCCATATAGTAGCATGACTAGGGGAGGTAAAATGCGGCACCTTTTATCTTTATCACCTCCTCGTAAAACAATAAACATCGGTTGTACTTAGATCTTTAATGGTTGATTGAAACACCGACACGTGATGATGATTCTTTACAGTTTGTAACGAATAAACGAAATTGCGCCTTTGATTCTATTATTAATATGTCAATCAAAACTAATTATGCAGGTAAAAAAACCATTGAGGTAGCACTTTTTTAAGACGTAACTAATCAGTATAAACAATTGACCCCCTGCAGTGTTTATCATACCACATGCCCGATTGTGCGACTTTGGAAAACCTCTCATGCATATTCAGTTATCTATTTTTATTCCTCTAATGTGATTGGCGGATAGCTTTGAATATAAATTAACCTATTTTTAATAACCGCTCTGATTGGTCGGATATCTACGACCAAGGTACACGTTTCTTACCACCTACCCGAGCAAAGACAAAAAAATAGACGATGACGTAATTCGCGGGTGTCTCTCAAATTCTCCAGTATGAAGAGTATAAAATTATCTCCCTTTGCCAAAATGGTAACGATTTCTAAAAGCTGATTAGGTTTTTGCAGATAATTTGCGATCGATCGCCGTATGTAAAATGTCAGCGTTAGGTTTTGGTAATTTTATAAATATTTCGTAGATTTACAATTATTGGAACTGTATGTATATAAAAAAAATTCTGTGAAAACATGAAAGTTGATATTTAAATTGAGTTTACGGTAAAGACAAATGTGGGTGGGGTATTATAGTAATAAACTTATTGTTTTTTGGTTGTGTAGTTTAAGCGTATAATTTTCTTTGGCATGATTTAAATATAGTATTGAAAACAACAATTAAGATCAATTATGTGTTGTTTTTTTTAATATTTGAAATATAGTTGACTAGTTGCACTTTCTAGATATTTGAAGACTATCATAGACTGCATTTATTTATCATATTGCCAAGTTCTCTTTGATAGATTGAATAGCTTTGTAGGCTTGACATTGCCATTATTGTATGTTATGACAGCAATAATAAGAAAAGAAGAGAAAGATATTTAAAATAATGTTTTAAATATACTGAATCGACAGAACAGAAATGATAGTCAATAAAGAACAAAGATTAAATACAACATAATAAGTTGGGCATACTGATAGATACATAGTCAGTTCTTCTGCAATTCTCTCACTTCTCCCGGTCTTATTCAAACTCTAAAACTTGTGATTTAGACATGCATAATGTTAAGGGGAGCTAACCCTACATATAATTAACACATTTAAGTCTATGTTAACAAATTTCATATTATACCTCAAGGAGTTTTGGTAATAAAAATCTGGGCATGTGAACCGCTGATCATTTTTGTATGTGAACAATGATGAAATAATAAGAATAAAAGAATGGAAAATGTTTTACGGTTTTTGTTTATTTATTTACAATTGTGTAATTCATCCATACTCTTTATAATAAGCTATAAAATTACAAAATTCAGTCAAAGACATAACACACCATAAAAGTGCTAGATATGCTTAAAATAGTGTATATCAATACAGCTAAACAAAAAATGGCAGACGAGAGGGGGGAAACCCCCCTCCCCAACCCTCCCCCACGCGTACTTTGTTTTTTTTCGTTTTATGGTGGCCAAAAAAAAATGGGGCCAGTGGAAACCCTGAATATGTTTACAAGGGGTTTCCTCGCCCATGTTACATCAAAAGTTTTAAATAGGGACGTATCACGTGAGTCACATGACTTTAATTTGATATCAAAAGTATCCAGTATGCTGGCCATTTTTGTTGAATTTGGTTCATCTTAGAAAAAGTCTAAATGTAGTATTACTACTTTAACTGTAAAACAGCAAATATAATTGACTTGGCCCAGGTTGTCAATTAAACAAGTCGATAATCCAACCAGTGACCGATACTATTTCCAGGATTGCCATTTTCCTTAGACAAGCGAAACTAAACACTACATTGTATTTACTTAGACAAACAACACCCCATGGCTACTGAGCAGGAGCAATAGTTGCTCACGTGTCAGGGTCAATTCCTAGAGAGATCTCTATAATTCATCAGAAAACATAGAATAAAACTCATTAACATAATGCTTACATGTCCTTTAGGAAAGATAACATGGAAACCATTCCACCTCTTATTATTGTTTTCACTCCTACGGTTTCCAATCATTTGAACAGATAGATTACAACTTTCCTCAGAGTGAACTTGTCCATCCAATGAACATGATTATTTAGCAAGGGCTGTCTTACCCACAGATCCCAGACCACTAGAACCAACAATACCTGGATCTCAAAGGTTCTGTAAGAGAAATTACAGCTCACAACAATTGACCACCACCATGTTTGTCCAAGTAAATACAATGTAGTGTTCACTAAGATATCGTCAGCTTGTCTAAGGACAATGGTACATCCGGAACCAATATTGATCGCTGTTTGATAGACAGCCTGCATAAGGTCAGTTGTGATATAACACAGAGTTGTTTATCATTTAGGCAAATAAAACATGTATTAAACAGTAATGTTTCATACCTGACAGGATTGTTTAAGGTTGGGTCGATCTAGCTCCCGGATGTGCGGTCTCGTCTTCACTGCCTCCTGTAATGTTATAAGGGACCAATCGTATGGTGTTTTGTAATCATAAAGCAAACATCATATTGGACCTTATTCATTTACCCAAGGCAGATAATGTTTTTGTCATATTGGCTCTAAATAATTTGCCCTAGGCAGAATGAATTTTTTGTCATATTGGTTTAAACTAATTAATGTAAGACAGCACGAGTTTTGTCATGCTGCTTTCAATTCTTTTACTTAAAGCAGTATGATTGTTTGTCATATTGGTTTCCTATTGATTTACCTGAGGCAGAATATGTTTTTGTCATACCGGTTCTTATTCATTTACCTGAGGCAGAATATGTTTTTGTCATACCGGTTCTTATTCATTTACCTGAGGCAGAATATGTTTTTGTCATACTGGTTCTTATTCATTTACCTGAGGCAGAATATGTTTTTGTCATACTGGTTCTTATTCATTTACCTGAGGCAGAATATGTTTTTGTCATACCGGTTCTTATTCATTTACCTGAGGCAGAATATGTTTTTGTCATACCGGTTCTTATTCATTTACCTGAGGCAGAATATGTTTTTGTCATATTGGTTCTTATTCATTTACCTGAGGCAGAATATGTTTTTGTCATACTGGTTCTTATTCATTTACCTGAGGCAGAATATGTTTTTGTCATACTGGTTCTTATTCATTTACCTGTGGCAGAATATGTTTTTGTCATACTGGTTCTTATTCATTTACCTGAGGCAGAATATGTTTTTGTCATACTGGTTCTTATTCATTTACCCGAGGCAGAATATGTTTTTGTCATATTGGTTCTTATTCATTTACCTGAGGCAGAATGTGCTTTTCTTGATCAATTTAACAAATATATTGTGAATATAGTATATATTATAGAAGTTTGATTCAGTGTCATTGGAAAATTGACAAAATATATCTATTGCAAATCTGACCTTGAACTTGTCCTTCCATCTGACCTTCGCATCAATCTCTGTCAACTGCACACTCACAGCAGAATCTATCTTATCGAGAGAGTCCAGATAAAAACGCTCTGAAATAAAACATGTCAGTTTTCATGTAAAACTTAATGTTAATAGTTCTTATCTTATTTTTTCTATATTTTGAAATTGGGCATTTTTATGAGTTGGCTTACATCCAGTTTTATTGGTGTGTGTGTGTGTGGGTGAGGGGATCTCAGAATGAATTTGAGTAGTTAGACAATGTGACCGTCATATTATGAATAAAACTTTGATGAAAAGAAGTCATTGTTGCTGTATAGTGTTTAGCATCGCTTTCAACAATTTTTCGGTCATATCGCGACTGGTGTCTACTTGAGACAGTATTTTGAGCACTGTCACACTTGAGTATCATGCCACAGACACATGGTATGACACCACACCCAGTTACATTATACAGATACCGGGTTGACCAGACCAAGAACATTCCTCTAACTGCCATACTTGAGTATCATGCCACAGACACATGGTATGACACCACACCCAGTTACATTATACAGATACCGGGTTGACCAGACCAAGAACATTCCTCTAACTGCCATACTTGAGTATCATGCCACAGACACATGGTATGACACCACACCCAGTTACATTATACAGATACTGGGTTGACCAGACCAAGAACATTCCTCTAACTGCCACACTTGAGTATCATGCCACAGACACATGGTATGACACCACACCCAGTTACATTATACAGATACTGGGTTGACCAGACCAAGAACATTCCTCTAACTGCCACACTTGAGTATCATGCCACAGACACATGGTATGACACCACACCCAGTTACATTATACAGATACCGGGTTGACCAGACCAAGAACATTCCTCTAACTGCCACACTTGAGTATCATGCCACAGACACATGGTATGACACCACACCCAGTTACATTATACAGATACCGGGTTGACCAGACCAAGAACATTCCTCTAACTGCCATACTTGAGTATCATGCCACAGACACATGGTATGACACCACACCCAGTTACATTATACAGATACCGGGTTGACCAGACCAAGAACATTCCTCTAACTGCCACACTTGAGTATCATGCCACAGACACATGGTATGACACCACACCCAGTTACATTATACAGATACTGGGTTGACCAGACCAAGAACATTCCTCTAACTGCCATACTTGAGTATCATGCCACAGACACATGGTATGACACCACACCCAGTTACATTATACAGATACTGGGTTGACCAGACCAAGAACATTCCTCTAACTGCCACACTTGAGTATCATGCCACAGACACATGGTATGACACCACACCCAGTTACATTATACAGATACCGGGTTGACCAGACCAAGAACATTCCTCTAACTGCCATACTTGAGTATCATGCCACAGACACATGGTATGACACCACACCCAGTTACATTATACAGATACCGGGTTGACCAGACCAAGAACATTCCTCTAACTGCCACACTTGAGTATCATGCCACAGACACATGGTATGACACCACACCCAGTTACATTATACAGATACTGGGTTGACCAGACCAAGAACATTCCTCTAACTGCCACACTTGAGTATCATGCCACAGACACATGGTATGACACCACACCCAGTTACATTATACAGATACCGGGTTGACCAGACCAAGAACATTCCTCTAACTGCCACACTTGAGTATCATGCCACAGACACATGGTATGACACCACACCCAGTTACATTATACAGATACCGGGTTGACCAGACCAAGAACATTCCTCTAACTGCCACACTTGAGTATCATGCCACAGACACATGGTATGACACCACACCCAGTTACATTATACAGATACCGGGTTGACCAGACCAAGAACATTCCTCTAACTGCCATACTTGAGTATCATGCCACAGACACATGGTATGACACCACACCCAGTTACATTATACAGATACAGGGTTGACCAGACCAAGAACATTCATCTAACTGCCACACTTGAGTATCATGCCACAGACACATGGTATGACACCACACCCAGTTACATTATAAAGATACCGGGTTGACCAGACCAAGAACATTCCTCTAACTGCCACACTTGAGTATCATGCCACAGACACATGGTATGACACCACACCCAGTTACATTATACAGATACCGGGTTGACCACACCAAGAACTATCCTCTAACTGCTAAGCGCAAAGCGAAGAATCTTCCAGTACCATTTTTCAAGTCTTTGGAATGACCTGGCCATGGATCGAACCCACAACCTTCTGCATGCAAGGCAGATGCTCTAACACTTGACCACACTGCGGTGCAATATTCACTAGTATAAAATAGTTTAATTTGTTGAGGAAGAATTCTATTCAATAAAGAAGATATGTATTGAATGTTAAATAAAGTATCACAAGTGATATAGAGAACTTGTTTACAGTTTGCGTAAAGATTTTGGGAAAAAATTAATTTTTTTTTTTAAATTTCAAATCTCACCACATCAAAACTGATTGTGCTATCGATATGTAATTTGGGCGTGTGAGGTTATCTATAGTAAATTGATCTCCGATTCCCAACACTAGTTAATTAAATGACAATGAGCTGACTATATAAAGAAATTTATAAAGAAATTTAAAAATACAGGTCAACACGTTAAATTCATATCCTATAAATAATACTCAAAATATTCCGAATTTATAAATCCACTTCGTTTTATAACAATATGTCATACCGTTAGCTTCCCTGATTGCACCTAAGAATCCCGGCTCCAGAGCCTGACTGAGAAATATTTGTAGATAAATATTAAATGGCTCCACCAAAGGATGCTCCTCATACTTCTCTTCAAGGCTGAAAAATAATTAAAACTAGCGGTGAAAAACTATGTCTACCTCTGGTATAAGATTAGTACAAAGGGTCATAACTCAGTCAAATATCAACATACCAAAACGCGAAAAAGTCATATGCACAACTGGACCTCTTACTGACCCTTCCAAGCAAGTTTCGGCTAAATCTGACCACAGATGTTGGAGGAGTTATCTAGACAAGATGAACAGACATCATTATGTATACAGAGACCAACGTCATTACGTGTGCATAGAAAAGTATGAATTTCGGAGAAATTTTAAGTTCTGAATTTGAGTGCTGGAAAGTGGTTAATCATTTCCGGCGGTTTCACTTTAAGAACGTCGTGAATTCAACATTTTGTGAATAAATAAAATAGGACAAATCAGAGCAAATTATCAAATTAAAGTTCGCGCGAATTTAAAGTGTTTACAGTATACAAAATGTAACAAAAAGGTTATTCAACTGTTGTTAGATGTTGCTAAAAATTTAAATAATTCACAAGTTCTATGCAGAGTCACTGGTAACCAATATCATTATTGACACCCCATTTGTGAAGAAATTGTATTTTTAGTAACAGAAAAAAAAGCAGTTATTCAACTGTTGTTTACCTGTTTACACTTATAAAAAAATTATGCGTGAAGAGTTTCTTGTAACTAATGTCACAACTAACACCCCAATCGCGAGAAATTGGAATTTCTTTTTAGTAAACAGCATTTAGTTTAATTCATCACCAGATGAAACATTGACAAGATGTTTTCGGCACAACTATCAGGTGCATCAATTCTATAAACAGCTATTCAGATGAACAGTGCTCCTGTGGTGACTGTGTAATAAATATTAAAACACAGGAAACATTATGGGGCTCCCAATCATAAAAAAGTTGTTTGTAAACTTTGCTTCTTCCCTGAGAGTTGTCCCACAATGGAATAACCTTCCTTTCTCAATCACCATGGAGATTGTATAAGGTTCGAAATAAAAAAAAATCTGAGCATCAAGTCAGGTTAGTAAAAAATATCATATCTCTAATTTCAATTTAATTTTAAATAGTTTTAAAAAAAAAAAAAGACTCATTCAGTCAAAAGTGGGGAAAGTAATGTAATAGATTCGCCAGAGGTTGTGAGTGTGATATCAGGTTCGACCAATCTAGAAACAACAATCATGTATTGGAGTCAAGAGTGATTCATATAAGCCGAGCTTACTTCACAATCAAGCTAATATAAGTTAGTATACACCACTTACTTGCTGTCTATTGCTGGTTTTGGTCGATACTGTTCCTTCACCTCTACATATTCCTTATCTCCCTGCTTGAACACAGTGTTTACCCGTATATGTACAAAACCGTTTCTCATGCTCGGCAACCAGCTTGAGAACTGTCAATGGAAATAGTCCCTTATGAATACACCTACATCTTTCAAAATGATATTTTAGAAAATAATACAGTGTGCATTCAATTCAATTTGAATTTCCTTAAAAAATAACCATTCAACCAAAAACTCTGAATATGTTCTTAGACTGTTACTGTTGTATTTTCAAATCAGATTAGAGGTCCTCTGTGGCCGATTGGTTTAAGGCGTCATCTAAAGATTACACCTCTTGCAGCAGAGGTTGTGGGTTGGAGCCTAGCTTAATCATTTAACTTTATGGGAAAATGCTGCTAGTTATTTGTAGAAGGACGATACTTGTACTCAGATTCATTCCGAGGACTTTTTGATTCTGGCCCAGCTCCGATTCATTTGCATATCTATCTTGGTTTTCATATTGGCTCATATAACCCAGATTATTAAATTAATCAAATCTATTGTTAAAGAAATGTACGATGTTACTCACAGTTGGAATGGCTCTATGCAATATTTTAGAATTTTCCGTGAAGAGTTCAAACTTGTGCAACATTCTGCCGCTCTCTATCTTCCAGATGGCGTAAGTCTCTGTGTTTTTCATGTCCTTCTTTTCCATGACATAGTCACCAACCTACAATAACAAGCAGACATGAAATATATACTAGAAACGTGTCTAAACCCTCGCTATTGATCAGAAAACTATTTTTATTGAAAATTAAGAAGAAAAGGGACATAACTCCTATAAAATTTGACCGAAGGAAAAAAAAAAAATCTATATTTTATAACTTGTGCAGGTACACTAAAGTATTAATTAAATATATACAGCCCTTCAGAAGTTATTAACTTGAAACCAATATTTTACCTCGGATGAACAAATGAACTGACATACAGGAATAACACTTAATGCCCCATCTTTGAATGGGTGGGGCATAAAAACAGTAGTACTGGACTACATTCAGTACTACTGAACTTCAAATATATTTGCTGTCTGTATCTAAATAAACATCAATAGTTTTAATGAAATTTAGAAACAACAAATAAAAGCATTTCGACCAAAGTTTGAAATTCATCATGCATGTAATTATGCATCCCATTGTGTTTTATCAGTGATACGATTGGCTGAGCTTAAGAATCTGATTCACGTCTGCAATCCATGAGTGACATTAACTTCATCAACAGCTCAGAGTTCAAATTGGAAAATATGCCTGTATGTTATATGCCGATACAAGCTTTTCCTATAGCTATTTCAACTCTAACATGTCGATTCCTGATACACAACTTACAATAGTTATAAAACAGTTTTGTGGAGCACTTAGTCCAATGATAGAGCACTGGACCCAGGATCAGCCATGTTTTGTGTGCTTGAGCATGAAGACACTTTATCAACATATGTTCTGCCTAGGAAGACATCCAGTATTATTTGTTTATGTTGTAAAAGCTTGATTCATAACTGATATTTATTACATAACTTATGGTGCAAGAGTGTATTAAACCTACAACATATTTTTGATATTAATAGAACTACCTAAGTCATTATTTGGCATTTTCTGTATAACTCAGCTCTCATAACTAAAATATAAAAATACCATAGTGCTTTCCAACTTGTCCAAACTTATAAATGACGTCGATTTGTTATGATAATATGACATTATTTTCAGACATCCAGTCAAATGATGACTTACGGAAACTAATATGCATGATTTCCCCCCATACTTTATAGAGGTGAAAAATAAATGGTAAATGTACCAATTTCCTGAGTTATGTGATAAAAAGAATCTTACATTCGTGCTTATCTATTATTGAATTTATTAGACTCATTGGCAAAAATGATATGATACACTTTGCCAACTCGTTTTATAAATTCAATAATAAATTAAGCACTTGTGTAAGATCCTCAATAAAACAAATATGTTCAATGTTCAAGACAAAGTAACTTTGAAGTAGAAAAGTGCCAACAATACTTCTGATAAATGCATACCTGCAACTCTTCAGTGATCGGTGGAATACCGTCTAGCTGTTCGTCTTCACTACCGCTGTCCAGCTCCACCACTGCAGGCTCACCAATCTTCGCCACCTTGTTAGGCACAAATGGGTTCATATCACTACTCGACTTCCGTGACTTGGCTTGTTTGCTGAAAAGAGTCGTACTGCTATTTACAGCACTGTCAAGGCTCAAGTTTTAATATCTAAAAGATAGTTAGCAATGAATGATGCGCATGCAAATCAATGAGATTGTCTTATAAATATAACAGAGAACATTCAGAATATATATAACTTTTAAAAAATTTGCTTATAAACAATGAAGGCCTTATTGCAATATTTTGTAATACTATGCTTCATGGTCTAGTGGTTAAGGCCGAAGCAGAAGGACACGGGAGGTCGTAAGTTCAAAGCCTATTTTTTTCTGATGTGGCTGGTTGCTCATCCAGTTAAATTGAGGGTACAAAATGTCCAACAGTCTGATGTCTGACAAGGATAGCTTTCAGGGAAGTAACTATGCACAGCATAAAGGTGTCCCATAAACCCATTGTGGCTGGCCCTTTCAATAGAGGCGACACTATAATAATCAAACATTTTACTTTATAACAGAGAACATTCAGAACTGCATATATATTCAAGTGAATAGAATATATTTGTGAGTGATGTATTTATACATTATCACTATGTCTTGGCTTTTTAACAGCATGTCAGTTATTTAACGGTGGTCAGTACATCTAATCATCACCCCCTGGAATCCATTGGGACTTAACCAATACAAGACGCACTTTATCTCTGACACTCACTGATTACTTCCCCACATATTCAAAGGTGAAAGACTCACGGTCATAGAACCAAGTTCATGGCCAATCATCACAGAGACTGCGGTCTGACAAACCCATGACCTCTCGATTGACAGTCAGACTGAGCCATAAGGGCCTGGTAGAAACTACTTTATATTCCCTGTGTTCATCATGGTAGTAATAGATAAGGTCATTCTAACAGAGCAGATCCGTGCATTTTTAACCCTTTACTTCATATAGACGCCTTTGGACACCTCTAATATAGACGCCTTTGGACACCTCTAATATAGGCGCCTTTGATGCATCACTTATGAAACACTTAGTTTCACCACAAATAGGATAACTGTGTTAAAAACTTATGATTTATTGTATCATCTAAAGCTATTCAATCCGTAAATTTACTGTAGGAACAATTTAATACAATATTGTTCAAGCTACAATTATTTTTTAACAGGTCATACAGTCAGTCACATACAATTCCAAAACAAAAATGTTGAGATTTTTCACAGTTAATAAAATTTTCAAAGATAACAAAAACAATGCAAAGGCATGCATTCACATATTTTACAAATATGGGCATGTGCTCTTAACATGAAAAACATCAGTAAAATGTGACGAAACAACATGGCAGCTTAGTGGACATTTATATTTCATTCTTCTTAACATGTTAATGTTTTTGACTGCATGGTTAAGAAGAAAATTGTGAAACATAAAATTATAACCCTTTTTTTGCCATAGAAAAATTTTGTTCTGTTTCATAAAATAGAAGATTTCAAATCGTAATGTCTGTCAGATTCATATGCCTCTTTTCATAGGGCTCAGGCAGTCCAAGTTCTGATAAAGAAACGTGAGACCACATTCTGACCAATTTATGAAAAAAATTACCTTAAATTTTGGCTTAATTCTTCATGACTAATAGGATTTAATGACAGTTAAAACAATGAAGAGCAGGAAAGACGACCAGTTAACTGTTTTAAACATACATACGAGTTTAAGATTTTCATTATGTCATCCACCCCCCCACCCCCATTTTCATCATTACGATGTGATTTTCCCTAATGGATGGGACCCGCCGCCATTCCCCCAAAACCAGAAAAAAAACAAGACCTCACGTTGGAATAATCTTATCTCAGCTAACACCAATGAAAGATTCTTAAAGTCTCTACCTGGTAAAACAAAAGAAATATTCAAATTCCAAAAGGTATCAATAAACTTTATAATTTTATAGATGTTTCATATTGACCAATTTGACCACTATAAGAACATACCTTCTTCCTTTAGTCCTTGAACGTTTCTTTCTTCCATCAAAATCTATTGCATCGTACACCGGGGTTTTCTTGTCAACGTTGACAGGTGTCCACACGGGGTCTCTATCAGAGTCGTAGGCGTCGTTGTCACTCTCATCTCCAAGCTTCCGGATCGGTTTCAACGTGTCCGAGTCAGAATCTTCATCCATTTTGTATTTACCTGCAATATTTATGAATATTTCTTGAAATAAAATTTACCTACAATGTTTGGATTCATACTAGAGTCTCCTTGCTGCTCCAATAACACCCATCAAACCAATAGTTGGAAATTTGGATTAAATGTGGAGCTATTGTCATGACCCTGGTGTCTGCATTGTTGTCAGCGTTAAAGTCCAGTTACAGTTTAATGTTTAGCTCACCCTTTTCTCTGTTTCAGAACAAACTGCTGATGTTATAGTGACAAAACTTAATAAACTCATTTATATCATGTTTAGCAAACAATGCATACAGCTAAGTTACCTAAGTTTCCACACTTTAGGCTCTTAAACCTTAGATTAAAGTTCTTAATAAACTCAGGTATTGATTCTTTAAACTGATTAGCATCATTTTAATTTTTCTTTTTTACATTACTGACCTTGACCAACTTAATAAACTTTAGTAAAGTTGAGCATGTGCACCCACTTGTGGAGCTCTTGTTGTTATTTCCTGTAACTATTATCAATCTTAATATGTTATTTGCAGTACCAGGTACATGGTCTAGTGGTAGAGCATGGACCCAGAATAAGAGGATCACAGAATTGATCCCCATCACAGCCATATGTTATGTCTTTGAGCAAGACACTTCAATTGCATAATTATGCTTAGAACTTGTCATATTCAGAAAGACATCAAGCCACCGATGCAAATAGTTGTACGAAATTTGTTTCACAATTAACGCAAAATATATTATAATCATCTATAGGTTTCCCATTTTGTATTTGAAAGACTGATTTTTGTTGACAACTGGAATGTAGTACACCCTAGTATAGAATGGGGTTTGGAATGTAGTATACCCTAGTATAGAATGGGGTTTGGAATGTAGTATACCCTAGTATAGAATGGGGTTTGGAATGTAGTATACCCTAGTATAGAATGGGGTTTGGAATGTAGTATACCCTAGTATAGAATGGGGTTTGGACTGTAGTATACCCTAGTATAGAATGGGGTTTGGAATGTAGTACACCCTAGTATAGAATGGGGTTTGGAATGTAGTATACCCTAGTATAGAATGGGGTTTGGAATGTAGTACACCCTAGTATAGAATGGGGTTTGGAATGTAGTATACCCTAGTATAGAATGGGGTTTGGACTGTAGTACACCCTAGTATAGAATGGGGTTTGGAATGTAGTACACCCTAGTATAGAATGGGGTTTGGAATGTAGTATACCCTAGTATAGAATGGGGTTTGGACTGTAGTATACCCTAGTATAGAATGGGGTTTAAGACTATATATGGCATATCCAGTTTTATTGGTGGACGAAGACCTCCGAGTAGAACCACTGTCCTTCTGGAAGTTATAGGCAAATTTTCTCCCATAAAGTTTTTTGGAGTGAGCGTGACTAGAACCTATGACCTTAGTGGTGAGGTCAGTGATCTTGAGATGGAGCTTTAGATCACTTGGCCATAGAGGACCCTTTTTGTAAGAAGTATATCTAAAATGATTTAACCCTTTACTTCATATAGACGCCTTTGGACACCTCTAATACTGAAAGCATTAATTCACCACATATCAGCAATGGGTGAATTATGTTTATATTAACTGACAGAGTGAAAAACAGTGCAGGAAGTGTTCAGATTGCTCGTCACGAGCAATCTGAACTCTTCCTGCACTGTTTTCAAAGGCCTTCTGTGATTGGTGCAGGAAAACCCGTATCTATGAAGTAAAGGGTTAAACAAGTGCTTGCTTACAAGAGTGTGCTTACAGGAGTGGTCAGATATTAATGCATTCATTAAATAAGTTTATTAAACATCCAAATTTACGTTATCATATTATGCGAGCCTCTATGTGCATAATCATTTTAGCGAAAGAGTTTGATAAATATAACAATAAATGAACATTCATGAGAATTCTTTTTAACCAAGATGCTATAAATAACACCATACATATTTATATTAGTTTCCATTGGTCATCTCATTCTCAATATACTAGATTTTCAATCATTTAGATATGTGTTCGTGTCCAAGAGTAGCTTGTAACACTTACATAAGAGAGACAAGTTATATCATAAATTATATAGGCGACACATACCAATTATTTAGATGTATTGTCTTTTTCATTATACTTCTTTCTACTTATTTATGTATCTATGATTGTATAAGGCCATAAAAAATTAATTGCTTGATTATCACCCCAGCCTGTCGTTTAATTTTCATGCCACCCCAACCCTTCTTATTTTCATTCAGAAAATATACCGGTATATAAATAAATAACATAAAAAAAACAGAAAATTTAAAAAAAAATAAATAAATAAAATCCTCTTACCCTCCCCCTTTTGAAGAAAAATTTGTATGATAATCTAGCAATTAATTTATAATGGCCTAACAGTTTTTTCCATTTTATGTTTTACATCTTGAATAGTTTTATATTTGATATGTATTGTAAATG
Source organism: Panopea generosa (assembly GCA_029582155.1). NCBI lineage: Eukaryota > Metazoa > Mollusca > Bivalvia > Adapedonta > Hiatellidae > Panopea > Panopea generosa. The sequence continues at coordinate 55,008,913 of CM055902.1, forward strand.
ATAGAGGGTCACATGGAAGATTTGTTTGTAACTGGAGACATTACCCTCTGTAAATAAAGAATATTATTATTATTTAATTAGTGACCTCAATCGACACCGGTAAAACCACGCCACAAGTAATGTGATAAATAAAACTATAAGTTTCACAAATATAGAAAAATGACAATAAAGAACATCTAAGTAGGACATTTTCCACAAACCTGGTATCTCTTTAGCCTTTCTTGGCCTCAATGGCATTTGATCAGAATCCATATTATCTGTTAATATCTCGCACTAAGCCAACTTAATATCACTTGTCCACTTATCAGTTTAAATATTCTATTAATACTGATTTTTCAAAGTAACTAAAGATTTTACAAACAAGTCAATTCAATCATGTAAATGTTCACAGTAACTCAATTAAATTATACATGTAGATGTTTTCACGTTAACTAAAGATTTCACAAACAACTCAATTCAATCATACATGTAGATGTTTGCATGTTAACTCAAGATTTCACAAACAACTCAATTCAATCAAACATGTAGATGTTTTCACGTTTACTAAAGATTTCACTAACTAGTCAATTCATTACATGTTTACATTTTCACATTAACAAAAGATTTCACAAACAAGTCAATTCAATCATGTAAAAGTTCACAGTAACTTAATATTTACTGAGTTGACCCAATTAAAGATCTGTTTTTAGATATTAAACTTGATATTTTGCTAAACCAAGTCACTTTAATTTTATATATTTTTTGCAGTAAATAAAGACGTCCTTTAATCAAGTTGAGTTATAAAGAACATTAAATGCATTTCCCGGGCTGTTACATGCCCCCTTGAAACAATAAATTAAAGTTGTAGACAGGCGAAATGCTAGACTTAACCACACTTATTTAAATGCTGCCAGACGCAGATACAGCGCAACAAAGAGGAAAGGTGAGGGGGGGGGGGGGGGGGGGGGGGGGTTCGTACGAACAAATTCCGACACCTAGGAATGTGTCATTGGTGCAGTATTTGTGCAATTTTTAAAAAGAATACTATTTACAAAGATAAGTTTGTAATCTTATGAAAGTTCTTGAATTTACAAACGTTAGTGAAATGGGGTCCCTAGGTGTTTATTTGCCATATAATTTATGTAAATGTTTGAGTATTTTCTGTGGTTAATGCCCTATCTCTGTAACAGGCGAGTAATGATTCGGGTCTACACTAAAAATGTTTTTTTTAATGGGGTTTAAATCCATTTTCAACACATTTCAGGTTATATATGGCATATCCAGTTTTACTGGTGGAGGAAGACCTCAGACTAAGTAGAACCACCGTCCTTTCCTAAGTAACTGGCAAACTTTCTCACATTAAGTTTTTTGAGCAAGCGGGAATTGAACCTACGAGCTTAGAGGTGAGAGGTAAGTGATCTTGAGACAGTGCCTTAAGACTACTTGGCCACGGAGGACCCCTACGCTAAACTATTCAATTATGACGGGTCTATGGTTTATGAAGAATATGTATTCCCATTATCAAATCACTTGTGACGGCTCATTAAAATATCTGACCACAAATCTTCAACATGTTACAGACTCTGTAATACTGACACCATGCACAAACAGCTTGTTCAAAAGGATTTAACCCGATTTTAGAATATTATCTTATCTGTAAATCACAGAACAGAATTGTACAGACAACACACTGCATTGTCTGACTTTCTGCCGAGTTTTAATAACAATGGGCACACACTCAAGTTTTAGAATATCATCTTATCTATAAATCACAGAATTGTACAGACAACACTCTGTACTGCATTACTTTAACAATGGGCACACACTCAAGTTTTAGAATATCATCTTACCTATAAATCACAGAATTGTACAGATAACATGCTGTACTGTATTACTTTAACAATGGGCACACACTCAAGTTTTAGAATATCATCTTATCTATAAATCACAGAATTGTACAGACAACACTCTGTACTGCAATACTTTAACAATGGGCACACTCAAGTTTTAGAACATCATCTTATCTATAAATCAAAGAATTGTACAGACAACACTCTGTACTGCAATACTTTAACAATGGGCACTCTCAAGTTTTAGAACATCATCTTATCTATAAATCACAGAATTGTACAGACAACACACTGTACTGCATTACTTTAACAATGGGCACACTCAAGTTTTAGACTATCACCTTATCTATAAATCATAGAATTGTACAGACAACACACTGTACTGCATTACTTTAACAATGGGCACACTCAAGTTTTAGAACATCACCTTATCTATAAATCACAGAATTGTACAGACAACACTCTGTACTGCAATACTTTAACAATGGGCACACTCAAGTTTTAGACTATCACCTTATCTATAAATCATAGAATTGTACAGACAACACACTGTACTGCATTACTTTAACAATGGGCACACTCAAGTTTTAGAACATCACCTTATCTATAAATCACAGAATTGTACAGACAACACTCTGTACTGCAATACTTTAACAATGGGCACACTCAAGTTTTAGAACATCATCTTATCTATAAATCACAGAATTGTACAGACAACACTCTGTACTGCAATACTTTAACAATGGGCACACTCAAGTTTTAGACTATCACCTTATCTATAAATCATAGAATTGTACAGACAACACACTGTACTGCATTACTTTAACAATGGGCACACTCAAGTTTTAGAACATCACCTTATCTATAAATCACAGAATTGTACAGACAACACTCTGTACTGCAATACTTTAACAATGGGCACACTCAAGTTTTAGAACATCATCTTATCTATAAATCACAGAATTGTACAGACAACACTCTGTACTGCAATACTTTAACAATGGGCACACTCAAGTTTTAGACTATCACCTTATCTATAAATCATAGAATTGTACAGACAACACACTGTACTGCATTACTTTAACAATGGGCACACTCATGTTTTAGAACATCACCTTATCTATAAATCACAGAATTGTACAGACAACACTCTGTACTGCAAAACTTTAACAATGGGCACACTCAAGTTTTAGAACATCATCTTATCTATAAATCACAGAATTGTACAGACAACACTGTACTGCACTACTTTAACAATGGGCACACTCATGTTTTAGAACATCATCTTATCTATAAATCAAAGAATTGTACAGACAACACTCTGTACTGCAATACTTTAACAATGGGCACACTCAAGTTTTAGACTATCACCTTATCTATAAATCACAGAATTGTACAGACAACACTCTGTACTGCACTACTTTAACAATGGGCACACTCAAGTTTTAGAACATCATCTTATCTATAAATCAAAGAATTGTACAGACAACACTCTGTACTGCAATACTTTAACAATGGGCACACTCAAGTTTTAGAACATCACCTTATCTATAAATCACAGAATTGTACAGACAACACTCTGTACTGCAATACTTTAACAATGGGCACACTCAAGTTTTAGAACATCATCTTATCTATAAATCACAGAATTGTACAGACAACACTGTACTGCACTACTTTAACAATGGGCACACTCAAGTTTTAGACTATCACCTTATCTATAAATCATAGAATTGTACAGACGACACACTGTACTGCATTACTTTAACAATGGGCACACTCATGTTTTAGAACATCATCTTATCTATAAATCATAGAATTGTACAGACAACACTCTGTACTGCATTAAATTAACAATGGGCACACTCAAATTTTAGAACATCATCTTATCTATAAATCACAGAATTGTACAGACAACACTCTGTACTGCAATACTTTAACAATGGACACACTCAAGTTTTTAATCATTTCATCTATAAATCGCAGAATTGTACAGACAACACGCTCTACTGCATTACTTTAACAATGGGCACACTCAAGTTTCAAATAATTTTATCTATAAATCGCAGAATTGTACAGACAACATGCTCAACTGCATGACTTTAACAATAGAACTCTCAAGTTTCAAATAATTTTATATATAAATCGCAGAATTGTACAGACAACACGCTCTACTGCATTACTTTAATAATGGGCACATTCAAGTTTCGAATCATTTTATCTATAAATCCCAGAATTGTACAGACAACACGCTCTACTGCATGACTTTAACAATGGGCACACTCAAGTTTCAAATAATTTTATCTATAAATCACAGAACTGTACAGACAACACGCTCTACTGCATTACTTTAACAATGGGCACACTCAAGTTTCGAATCATTTTATCTATAAATCCCAGAATTGTACAGACAACATGCTCAACTGCATGACTTTAACAATGGGCACACTCAAGTTTCGAATCATTTTATCTATAAATCCCAGAATTGTACAGACAACATGCTATACTGCATGACTTTAACAATGGACACACTCAAGTTTCAAATCATTTTATCTATAAATCACAGAACTGTACAGACAACATGCTATACTGCATTACTTTAACAATGGGCACACACTCAAGTCTCAGGATATCATCCCATCTGCAAATCACAGAACAAAGTTGCGAAAAAAAAACCCACAGTACTGCATGATTTCAGCAATAGGCACACATTTGAGTTTTAGTTAACGCATTAATCTATAATCACAGAATAACAGTCAGGGCTTTTCATCCTTATATAATAGGGGCTGATATTCGGCCACTTCCCAATTGAAAAATGCGTTATTTTTCCCAACTGTGGCAAAGAAACTTCAGAAAAAGCCAGTTAAGATTTCCCAAAATCTCGATGTTTTGTTTACATTTCAACATTTCGCCAGAAGCGCTGGTCTGGTATAGCGTTATTAGCTTAAAAGCGAGGTAATCATACATGCAGGTTATGTATAACCAGTCTAATCCGTAATATTCCGTGGTTTGGGATTTAGTCTATGCTTTTCATAAGGGAATCTGTGACACATTCTTACACATTCGACTCATAACAAACGATAATTCTGCAAAGGAGATTGTGGCGAAGCTTGCTTTTCTAAAAGACTACAAGGGAGGTAAATAATTCTGATTTTTTTTACGATGTTTACCTCCAGTTGATTTTCTCTGATTAAAAATGTCACACAACGGGAAATATTATAGTAAGTCCATAAAACGTCAGTCTCTTTCAAAGGGAAGTCAAAAAACATTGTTTGATTGTTGTGTAAAAAAACATAAACTTGAGGCTGAAAGTTTCGTAAATCAATCAACAGCTACCGAGGAGGCCACTGGCACTGACAATGACACTGTCCCAAGCTGCAGTAATATATCCAACACTGAAGAACAGCCCGTAAAATTGAACTCTCCTCCTGTTGTAACAGATTCTACCATTCAATGTGAACCAGAAAGACTTGGCACTGTAATTGCATTGCAAATGTGACATTTTATGATCGACAAATTAACAAAATATTAAATTACTTAGTTGGAAATACTGTTCAAATTTATACGCAGTCCATCTTTCAATAAAATACCTTTTTCACAAAATCGGTAATTATCGCGCATGAATTTCCCAATTGGAAAAGGCCAAGGTGGCTTAGGCCTCTTCCCAATTTTCTGATGAAAAGCCCTAACAGTTTACATAAAAACACATTGTCCTGCATTACTTCAGCATTAGACACACACTTCAGTTTTTACAGTATCGTCTTATCTATAAATCACAGAACAACATTGCACAGAAAAACACACTGTACAACATTACTTCAGCAATAGGCACACTCTTATATAGCATTATAAAATGGAATATCACATTAATTATCTTTTCCTTATTTAACATTAAAAACACAAAATACTATCATGAAAATGCAAATTTTCCCCGTAATACACTGACAATACAGAGAGCAAGAGATTCCCCTCTGCATAATGCCCCAGCATTATACTGGATCAATACATTCCCATCTAAAAATAGAACATTTATTAAACTGTCTGCAATGGCAAGATAAAGGTACTCTCCGTAGGCGACTTTAAAACATATTACTTGACAAATCTGCGATGCATGAATAAGATAACTCCCAGTACTATAGAAGGTATTGCCTATATCTATTAACAATGCAAGATAAAGGCAACTCTCAGTACTATAGAAGGCAATGCCTAACTCTATTAACAATGCAGGATAAAGACAACTCTCTGTACTATAGAAGGTAATTACAATGCAAGATAAAATCAACTCTCACTACTATAGAAGGTATTACCTAACTCTATATACAATTCAAGGTAATGGCAACTCTCAATACTATAGAAAGTATTACCTAACTCTATATACAATGCAAGGTAACAGCAACTCTCAGTACTATAGAAGGTATTACCTAACTCAATAAACAATACAAGATAAAGGCAACTATCAGTACTATAGAAGGCAATACCTAATTCTATTTACAATGCAGGATAAAGACAACTCTCTGTACTATAGAAGGTAATACCTAACTCTATTTACAATGCAAGATAAAAATCAACTCTCACTACTATAGAAGGTATTACCTAACTCTATTTACAATGCAAGATAATGGCAACTCTCAGTACTATAGAAGGCAATGCCTAACTCTATCAACAATGCAAAATAAAGGCAACTCTCAGTACTATTGAAGGCAATGCCTAACTCTATCAACAATGAAATATGAAGGCAACTCTCAGCAATATAGAAGGCAATACCTAACTCTATTAACAATGCAAGGTAAAGGCAACGTTCAGTTCTATAGAAGGCAGTACCTAACTATATTATCAATACAAGGTAAAGGCAACTCTCAGTACTATAGAAGGCAATACCTAACTCTGTTTACAATGCAAGATAAAGGTAACAGAAATATTGAGAAATAGCATGACTAAGGATAAGTGAAGCATGCATGGATGAAGCAACGGATATATGCTTACTGATACATTTTCAGAAATCATAATAATTACCAGTATGGTAAAACACATCACCTATTTATGCCTGCAATGCAAGGTAAGGTACATTCCAAATAATACAGAACATATTGCCTAATTCTGTTTGCAATGTAAGGTAAAATACTCCAAATTATATAGAAAAATCACTGCCTATTTCTGCCTGCAAGGCCAGGTACCTCCAAATAACATAGAACACATCACCTAATCATGCCTGCAATGCAAGGCAAGGTACTTCAAGTAATATAGAACATATTACTTATTCATGCCTGCAATGCAAAGTAAGGTACTCCCAAGTAATACAGGGGCGTAGACGTGAATTTGATATTGGTGTGGCTAAATATTTTATAAACTAAAAAAATAATTTTAAAACAAGAAACAATGGGGAAAGTATTGGTGAGGAATACAAAATAAATGTAAAAAATTTTTTGAAATTAGCTAAAAATTATAGAAAAGTGTCTATGCTCATGAATATAGAACATATTGCCTAATTCTGCCTGCAATGAAAGGCAAGGTACTCCAGTATTCTAGAACACCTCACAAATTCTGCATTGCAGAATTTGTATGCAATGCAAGGTAAAGTACTTCAAGTATTATAGAACACCTCACCTAATTCTGCAATGCAGAACCTGTCTGCAATGCAAGGTAAAGTACTTGTAGTATTATAGAACACCTCACCTAATTCTGCAATGCAGAACCTGCCTGCAATCCAAGGTAAAGTACTTTTAGTATTATAGAACACCTCACCTAATTCTGCAATGCAGAACCTGCCTGCAATGCAAGGTAAAGTACTTTTAGTATTATAGAACACCTCACCTAATTCTGCAATGCAGAATTTGTATGCAATGCAAGGTAAAGTACTTCAAGTATTATAGAACACCTCACCTAATTCTGCAATGCAGAACCTGCCTGCAATGCAAGGTAAAGTACTTCAAGTATTATAGAACACCTCACCTAATTCTACAATGCAAAACCTGCCTGCAATGCAAGGTAAAGTACTTCAAGTATTATAGAACACCTCACCTAATTCTACAATGCAAAACCTGCCTGCAATGCAAGGTAAAGTACTTCAAGTATTATAGAACACCTCACCTAATTCTACAATGCAAAACCTGCCTGCGATGCAAGGTAAAGTACTTCAAGTATTATAGAACACCTCACTTAATTATACAATGCAGTATCTGCATGACATCCAGTGTTAGAGCACCAAACCCATGATGGGAGGGTCCTTGCCCTCACCCCTCACTGCCATGTGTGGTGTCCTGGAGCAAGAAACTTCTTACGCATATGTGCTAATTACTGGTTCTACCAATGAAACTATGAGCGTGATTTGTGTAAGTTGTAAAAACTTGTTGAGAAATCAAAGAAAAATAAATATATATAAACTAATACTATATACAATAATAAACTTCCCTTCTGTCATCATCATTACTTCCTTGTAGTGGAAAAAATAACTAAGAAATAATTTTAAATGGGCTTAACACCATTTTCAACAAATTTTTGGTCACTGGTGTACAGCATTCGGTTTATTTGGTTGAGGTAAACCTCAAAACGTGAGTAAAACCACCATTCTTTTGCCAAAATATCTCAAATACAGTTTACAGCATTTCTAAGCCATTATATATAGGACAAAGCCAAAGTAAATTAACATATTTATCATAAAAATTTGAACAGTTATAACTGTCGCCAAATTTTAAAAGCCATTGATAAAATTAATGTTAAAATATAGTATTATAGGTCAGTCAAGTGATTTTAAACTTATTTTTTTTCCTTTGATTGTGAAACAAGTTCTTACAACGGAAAAGTGTCTTGCTCAAGGTTCGAGCCCACAACCCTCCAATAATGGGTTTGGTACTCTACCACTGGACCACACGCTCCACACGCATCATTCAAGTGATAAATCTGTTATTTGGTCAAATATCTTACTAGTTTGTGTGTTTTTTTATTTTTTCGTTTTCCCACAGACCTCTTCGGGCCACTGACTATTTCCTCACATATTGAGAGATGGGAGGCCCATGGCTGTGTTACTGTAGGACAAATATCATGACCAATCATCACAGGGACTGTGACAGAGCGAAGATTAAAACACATGACTCCTGGATTGACAGTTGGATGTGTTACCTAGTATTAAACTGAGAGGTCAATCCTGGATTGACAGTCGGATGTGTTACCTAGTATTAAACTGAGAGGTCAATCCTGGATTGACAGTCAGATGTGTTACCTTGTATAAAACTGAGAGGTCAATCCTGGATTGACAGTCAGATGTGTTACCTTGTATTAAACTCTGAGAGGTAAATCCTGGATTGACAGTCAGATGTGTTACGCTGTATTAAACTGAGAGGTAAATCCTGGATTGACAGTCAGATGTGTTAGCTAGTATTAAACTGAGAGGTTAATCCTGGATTGACAGTCAGATGTGTTACCTTGTATTAAACTGAGAGGTAAATCCTGGATTGACAGTCAGATGTGTTACCTTGTTTTGAACTGAGAGGTAAATCCTGGATTGACAGTCAGATGTGTTACCTTGTTTTAAACTGAGAGGTAAATCCTGGATTGACAGTCAGATGCTTACTGACGTAACTAACCTGGCATGGCCATATTTTATTAAAATACAATATATATATATATATATTGTGTACAGTGAATTTAGCACCCCCCTCACCACTCCAATCCTCCTTTCATATTTTTAAATCAAATTTAGCAATATGTAAGCACACCACATGTAAGCACAACATAATCTTGAATGCCTTTTTTCCTGGCAAAGCCTAAAAAAAAAAATTTCATTAGCAATGACATCCTCTCTCCACCCCACCCCTCAACTTTGATGTGATAGAAATTATGTCATCTGTAATTAATATCATTTCAAAGGTTTGAGACAGCATCTTTGAAACTGTTCGCACTTTCAATGACAACCATTTCCAGAGAATATTCTGCATTTAAGGGAGATATAATCAATTTCACCATTTCAAATCCTGGAGATGGAGGTATTGATCCTGAGTGTTATACAGTTACACACATTAATTAAGTTTTCCTGTCTCTGTCAAACATGTTATCCACAAGCTGGTTGCCTCTTGGGCAAATCGTTAACCCTTTACTTCATATAGATGCCTTTGGACACCTCTAATATAGACAGCTTTAGAATTATTGGGTGAACTATGTTTATATTAACTGACAGAGTGGAAAACAGTGCAGGAAGTGTTCAAATTGCTTTATGAGCAATCTGAACTCTTCCTGCACTGTTTTCAAAGGCCTGTGATTGGTGCAGAAAAATGTGTATCTATGGAGTAAAGGGTTAATGAGTGCAATAAATAACACAAAAAGTAATATTTTACAACATAATGCAACAAGGATTTATATTATTTATAATACTGAATTGTGTTCGCAGAAACAACTTCAGTTTATCATAAATCTGGTATTATGAATCCTTAGATTTTTCATCTCTTTAAATTTGCAAGTTAATATAGATTCATAATCTATTCATTTACACTGATTTTTTTTTAGTTTATATTAATTCATTTTTTGGGGATAAAAGCTCCGAGCTTATACAATCTGTGCCAAAAACTTTTTAGGACTATAGTCCTTTGGACCAGATATATTCCAAAATTAATAAGTCCAAATTCTATTCTTATAATCAGTAAATAACTGAAGATCTAAAATTTACAATATGTTTCATTTTCTAAATTTTATTATAATTAAAATATTTTAATCATAATTTTATTCTGTTTCAGCAAAGAAACTACATAAATTTCTCCCAATATCTTGCTAAGATTGCTCCATTTCGTTGTATAAAGTCCCAGAAATACAATGTTTTCTCCAGAGCGCGTTTCTTGCGTTTTTGACGCAATTAAATCTCATTTGAAGCAATCAAGTTTATTCAGTGCATCCACTATAATGCAACATTAAATACACAGAAATTCAAATTACACATATTTGTTTTGGCAAGCTGTTTTCAGAGTAATTTTCCGTGCTAGCTAGACAGTTCACGTGGTCCGATTTAGGGAAACCCCGGTCACCGATTTGATTAAGTTACGTAAACGCTTTAATTGGTTATTAACGCTTTATTGGTGCAAGTCGCGGCATGGTCTAGTGGTAGAGTGTCCGCCTCGCATGCGGAAGGTTGTAGGTTCAATCCCCGGCCGGGTTATACCAAAGACTTTAAAAATGGTACTAGAAGCTTCCTCGCTTGACGTTCAGCATTTAGAGGAGAGTTCTAGGTCTGGTCGGCCCAGTGTCAGTATAATGTGACTGGGTAGGGTATCATACCATATGTCTGCGGCATTATACTCAAGTGTGGCAGTTAGAGGATAGTTCTTGGTCTGGTCAACCTGGTATCTGTATAATGTAACTGGGTGTGGTGTCATACCATGTTCAGAATACTGTCTCAAGTAGACACCATCGCGATATGACAGAAAAATTGTTGAAAGCGACGCTAAACACCATACAACAACAACAACAACAACATTATTGATGCAATCCCATAGAAGATTATGATCACGTACATAATTTTCCAAGAAGCAATATTGTAGCTTGAAGACAACATCTGTGAAAACAAATGTATACTGCAACAACAGCACTGATATATACCCAGTTTTAGATTGTTTGTATTTAAAGATGAAATGTGGAAATCATGAAACTTTTCAAAAAAGTTTTTAAAAATGAACAGATGATATTCTATCTGAAAAACTTTTTATTTTGTTTTCTATAAGGCATCAAGATGCGCATGCGCGACATTTTAATACCAGTTTAATCATCGGCCAGTCCAAGTTTCTTTATGGCTGTATTCCTGGCGCTGTTTATGTTTCTTTAACGGACAATTGTCCGGATTAAAAGGTTATGGAAAAAAGAAGATTTTAGAAAATTATAATTTCAACAATGTAATTAATTTTTGTTAAGTTACCATTTAAATGTTTTATATCATTTTTTAAGGAAACATTGCTCTAAAATGAGTCTAACTATGAGCCAGAAGAAAAATGCTTCTGGGGAAAAAGAAAACAACAAAGTTTTGTTTTCCAAAGAGTATAATGCTTGGTAACGCTAAATATGTAGCTCGGCTGAAATATAAATTATTGAAATAATTTTAGTATTTTTTTATTAAAACCAGTTAGGGCCATGATGATTGAACTGTAGCCATGATCATAAAAACAAATAGTTTCTAGTTGCTGTAAGTTGTTGCCAGAAGTGAAACATTCATTTGAAGTTAAATTGTTTTGAAGTTGTTAACTTAAGTTGCAGTTTTAATGGAGAAATTTGTTTGAAACAGAAAGTAAAACTGTTTTGGTAAAATATGTATTGTTTTAACTCCATTTATTCAAGTTGATTTAGTTTAAAACTGGTCAACTGATGACCCCCAGATTTTGAATATGACCCCCAGATTTTTAGGCAGCAGGTCATCAATGACCCCCAAAAAACTGGAGCTGGAGAAAAAAAATGGAAGTAGTCAGGCTTTATATTTGGAAAACTTTTGTAGTCCGGTTGAATATATCATAGACAGAGTATTAGACTAGATCTATTTTTTACAGACTGCTTATATACTCAAACGCAAAAGAAAGTGTGCACTTCTTATTTTTTGATTATTTTAATTCTACAAAGTATAAAGTTGTCAAATTTGAAACATAAGAATATCGGTCGTTATAGTTTATAGCCACAATGAGCAAGAGTTGTCAGAAGACAACAAAGCTCGCCTGTGGGATAAAACTCACCACCCATGCAAAGATTGAGATTGGAAACACCAAAACCAAAACACAAAAGTTTAACCTGGGTGTCTACAGACGAAAAATTAAGTCCAAAAGGGCCATAACTCTGCCAAAATGCAACCCCGAGTTACAGCTCTTGTCTGTGTGTGCTCCATCAATGATGGTTAACACACATGGGAAATTTCATTCATATCCAATGAGTGGTTGCACCAATGATGATGCTGAACACACATGCGAAGATTCATTCATATCCAATGACTGGTTGCACAGATATCTTAAACTTAAACAGGGTTCATACAGATAAGAAATTTTCAATTTCAAGCACTTAAATAGATGAATACACCATACATACTTACTGTACCTCAGGAGTTCCTGCACAGCGATCTGAGGGGCCAGTTACAATATTATTATATATATATTCAATATCCCTATATATAGGGATAAACATATATATATATATATATACACTCGGGTCCCGTTATAACGCGGATCTTGGGGTCCACAAAACGAAACCGCGTTATAAGCAGACCGCGTTATAGCGATAATTACCTCGAAAAAAATCGATGTCGGTTTTTCACACCTATCATGCTGTCCTACTGCGAATGGTATTGTTTGCATTGTAATATGATACAACGCGTATTTAGTTACAATAGATACACTGAGATATGTATGAAATTAATACAAAAAAAGAAAAGAAAGAAAAACGTTTTCGTGTTTTGATTATACTAAAATTGGCAGCCATTTCCGTTTAACCCGGAAGGAGAAAAAACGGTGTCTATATAAAAAATCGCGCTTCAATTTAAACTCAACGCTATTAGTATAAAAATATTAAAAATATAAATCTGAAGTATTAACAACAATTAAATAATAAAAATAAGTTTGTGTTTACGATCCGATAAGATACCCGCGATATATTAATACCTGTCAACCGCTTCGTTGCTTGATCACGTGATCACTCGATAATAACAAAGTTTGCATATGGCTTCCGTGTTTGGCGCGTGTCAGCATTTATTGAAGCACTCGGGATTATTACAAACTGTTAATTGTCAATGCTGGCATGAATCAATCCCTTAAACAATCCTTTAAACCACCATGAGGTAATGGTTATAACAGTTTGTTATAATCAAGGCTAATTTGTGAGTAGAAGATGAGCGATTATCAAATCAAAACATGGCGACGATCTATTGTTTGGTTGTCATTTGGTCATTCGCGCATATTTTCAAGTTTTGTATCACGACCTTTACCCCCCGCCGAAAAATTGGGAGCCAAGCAAAAACCGCGTTATAACGGAATTCGCGTTATATCGGACCGCGTTATAACGGGACCCGGTGTATATATATATGCTACTAGCCAAGCTGTCTCTCAATAAAGATAACTTAAACATATGAACAGCAACATAAGGCAATAATAAATTAATTGCTAGATTATCATCCCCACCCGCCCCCTAATTTGCATGCCGCCTTGACTATTTTAATTTTCATAAAAAAATTAAAAATAAAAACAAAATTATTTTTTTAAATAAAATTATTAGAAAAACATCTAAATTTAAAATAAAAAATAAAGAACTCCCGCTCTCCCTTTTTTAAGAAAAATTGGGTGATAATCTAGAGATAAATCTGTTATGGTCTAAATCATTTATTTACAACTTAAGTAAGTTTCACACAGCCAAGTACTCCCTCAGCCCTTAATGTCTTTGCATCCAATTTTTACCAATTTTTTTGTACTACACAAGTTTTTTATCTTGTGCTCATTTGCGAATTGTTGGCATGGATATTTCATTTTTCTTGTGTTTCTCGCTCTTATCGTGCGGCTTCAGGGCTGAAAAACACACTTTGTTCGATGCATTGTTATCCGTTTATTACTACCATGTGCTTGGGATACATTGGGTTTCCCCAGATGACATCACCAGTTAACACAAGCAACTGTTAAATTGCATTTGATTCTGTTCTTTGTATTTTGGGTGTTATCAGCAATTTTTCTGCGCAGGTTATGGGAGAATTATTTATCAACTGCGTTTAAAAGTTTATGCAATTGTTTGTATAGACGACAACACACCATGTTTATTTTTAAAATTAGAACAAGTGCACACTGGTTCCCAGCATGCTGCACTGCACAATACTGCTGGGAAACAGATTTGTCAAATTGAGTAGTCTCCCTTCTCTTGCATATAGTAAAACACAGAGTAAAATGGACATTTCATATTCTCCGTTACTGTTTTTTAAATTCAAACTCTTAAATTCAAGCACTTTTCAATGATTTTTGTTCATTTTCAAGCACTTTTCCAACTGACATTAAAAATAAGCACTATTCAACGACGTTTTTAAGAAATAAGCACTTCTCATTTGAGAGGTTGAAAATCAAGCACTTTTCAAACCTGTGCGAACCTTGTTAAACGCAAAAGTTTAACCTGGGTGTCTACAGTCAATGCCAACGATGCCGCCGGGGTCATGGCAATAGCTCTCCTTGGACATTTGTCCCGGCCAGCTAAAAAACATTCCTTAAGTGCTGTGCAAGTTTGGTTAAGATTGAATGAAAAAGGTTAACAGACAGACGACGAAAAATTTCCATGACATAAGCCCTGCTATGGCCTAAACATTAAGACAAATTGATTTCAAACTATGGTTTCTATCGGCAATTGGTGTATGCTTGCATATTAACTGCCAACATCATTCAAAGCCTAAATTAGAATACTGTTTGTTTGCCACTTCTGGCCGGCCCGCAACTAAATCCCACCAAGATCTTTAAAAGATTTTCCAAATAATTAGAAATAAAAAAAAAAGAAACACCTACCTACAGCGGCAAACAAACAATTTTTTAAGGGTGGACCAAAAAAGATTTTATTATCAAAATGCTTAGTAGCATTAATTACTTACCCTTATTTTCTTTTGCCTTTCTTGCGGACTGTTGTCGACTGGGTATAATTTCCTTCTCTGTCTTCGTGTCTTCTCCTGAAGAAAGAGCACCCTTAAAAGACTCCTTCAGGCCGAATGTTTTCACTTTTTCCTTTGATCTTTTCTTAGACTTGGGAGACTTTTTAGTCCTAGATTTGTTTTTAGCCTCTTCTGCCTTTTTAACCTTTGTGAGGTTTATTTTCATAGTCAATCCACCAGATTTATTAGTACTGAATTTCACTTTGTCATTATCGTCCCCGAGGGACGTGATAGCAGCTGCCACAGCGCTATCATCATTCTCATCATCATCGTCAGAGAACGTTATTATCGAATTGGACGGCAATTTAGGCCGCTCTGATGACTTAGGATTTAAATGATTATCTTTTCTGTCACTGACTTTTGAATCACTGATGTCTTTGCGCACATGTTTAGCACTTTCCGGGGGTGGGTCTACCCTTCTGGGTCGGGGAGGTTCAGGGATATACTTTGGTAATTGAGGCTTGTTGTGGATAATGGCACTGCTCATACTTGATAAAGTTTCTGGCTTCTTCCCTTGTAAAAAGTTCAAGAAAGAATCCATAAACGAGGACCCACCACTCGCGTTTTTAACAACTGGTTTAGGATTGGCTGGGGGAGGCTGAGGTGGAGGTTGCCCTAGATGATGCTTGTAATTGTTATTTGTATTTCTATTTGGGTTTGAGTCTGTTTTCTCAGATACCGGTCGAGCCAAATGAGACAAATCATCGTCTTGCTCAGCTTCGACCTTCACAGTAAGAGGAAAGTAAGGCATCTTATCACCATCAGCAGCACCAACGCCATTAGTTTTAAACCTTTTGTCTGGCGAAACATCCCTCGGAAAGGACTCGTCCATTAAACTAGAAAATGCTGCTTCATCAATAGTTGAAGGCTGACCAGACACGGCATGAGGTGAATTACCAATATCCATATTAAGCACACTATTTGGACTCACAAACTGACCCCCGTAGGGATTACTCACGTAAACCCCTTCATTGTACATGTCTGGGCGTCTCATTGAGTTGTCCATTCTCAACTGATTCGTAAACGATTCCTGCATTCCATAATTGGCCATGTCTGATCCACCATACTCCATCATTACCTGATTTGGGAACACAGCTTCGCGACTCATTTCTAATGCGTCAGAGACAGAATATGACATAGCAGAGTGAGAGGTAGTGGGTGGTTGCTGAAAACCTACCAGCATTTGGGACTGTTGGGGTGGTACTTGTGACGGTACACTTGAGTTAGGCTGATGGACTATATTAGAGGAGGGTTCACTATTTGCATAAGTTGACTGATTTTGACTTTTCTCATAGGCAGAATTCATTGGTGAAGTCATGAGAGGTGAGCTACTGTGCCCACTATCCATTAAATTTGCAGTGCTATAGGCCTGCTGTTGCTGACTTCGATTAGTTTGCATATATGCCTGTTGCTGATTGGTCATAAAATCGTTACCATTTCCTCGCTGAGCCAGATCTGGAGAGTTTGTAAATGGCTGTGGACTATAACCTTGACCTAAAGTCTCATTTTTCAACTCATTCACATTTATAGCATCTTTCTTTTTACGACTCCTAGACTTCTTTGGTTTTGTTGTCGAGTCCGCCGGAGCTTGAACAGGAGGCGGAGCTTGCACAATAGTTGAACTTGGCATAGCAGCTTGAGGGCTTCCGATCTGCATCTGGGGGCTCCCACCTACACTGATTGGTGACTGTTGTGGGCTCTGCTTCATTTGTGACATCTGACCATTTTGTGCGCTGTAAATATCCTGGTGAAGCAGCTGCTTTGGTTTCTGTTGTGACTTATTCTGCCTGTCCGAAATCATTGATGGTGGACGTTTTTGACCGACAGATGCATTACTAACCTCCAGTTTTCGTTGGGTGGAACTGATGGATGCAAGGTCCTGTAATGAAACATATGTCTCATTTTGCTGTGTATGATGATCCGGAGTTGCTGGACTGACAGCTTCATAGTTCATCGTATCTGATGCTGAGTATATAACTTCATCAGACTTTGGCGGGTATGTATTTGACTGACTATATGCTAAAATATTTCCCGCAAGAGAAACTGGAGTCTGGCTGCGAGGATCATAAACGTTCTGGACTGGAGGTGACTTAGTACTCCTTGTAGGGAACATTTCCGATCCCGAGTATGGGTTCCGTTGTACCGGATGAGTAGTTTTTGAGCTGTGAGCAGGTGGTGGGTTCAATAAAGGCTGACTTGTCAATGTATGAGGTGATGGATAGTCACTGACTGACAATTCTGCAGGGTGTACATATGGATTTGGATTCTGAGTCTGCACAAAATTTGAAAGGCCCCAAGCCAAGGAGGCATTCTGAGAAGTAGTTGTGGCGAACAAAGTATCTTTAAGCAGTCCCTGCTCCTGAGTAAACATGGGTTTTGAAGTGACATTTGGACTGGGCTGCGAAGTCAAGCGAAGGCCAGCATATGGATCAGAGAAGGCAGGCTGGCCGGCTAGTGACTTATATGCACCCTGAGTGGCAATATTCTGTAGATGGGTATCTTGGCTAGTGGCATGAAGGGCATGGCCGGTATATCCAGGCAGTGGTCCGAATGAGCGAGCTGCAGCTGTTGTCAGCGATGAATGTGTGGGAAATGCTGTACCGAGACCAAGTCCTGAAACTTAACAAAACAAGAATTTCAAAAACTTGAAAGAATGCAGCATGGTCTTGCATTAGAGCGTCCGCCTTGCTGCAGAAAGTTGTGGGTTCGATACATAAAGCCAGATCTTACCAAAGACATGAAAAGTTAGCCCAATGTCGGTATAATATGACTGGGTGGGGTATCATGCCATGTGTCTGCGGCATGATATTCCAGAGTGCCAGCGCTTGAAGTACCGTCTCAAGTAAACACCATCATAATACGGCTGATAAACTGATGAAAGTGACACTAAACATAATATAACAACAAAACTTGAAAAATGTTTTTGAATAACCTACAATTAATATCATTTGATTTACAATATTATTATTTAACCTCACTTGCAAAGTAAGCTCAAAAATGTTGTGAATCACTCAGGAGTGTTTTATTTTCGGGGTAAAACCAGTACTGGGTGTTGTTTACAAGAGACCCTTGGGCCTGGAATCACACTAGAAACATTTTATCTGAGTATACCAAGTTGTCATATCTTTTGAACCTAAGGGCCATGTTAATTTAATCAGGATAAAACATTTTTTTCAAATATACCTTGCCTATATATTATACTCATTATTAAAATGAATACATTATTTCTACATGTATCAGAAAGCTTAGGTCTCATAAATTAAATAGGTGGTGACTATTGTGCTCTAGCAAAATACAAGTTGAACAGTCTGTTCAAGTCATCTTATTTCAACTTGAATTCCACGTTTCCACAAAAAAAAACTCCCATGGTTTACATATATTTTAGACATCTTATACAGCAGCTGTTTTTAGCCCCAACATCATTAATATATATATATATGTGTTGGAACTTTTAAAGGAGGTACAAATACATCACACAGAGAAGAAACTAACAAAAACAACCAAAATATCTGAATTGTGACTTTGCATTAAATTATATTGTTTTTGTTAGCAAAACAACAAATGAGCATTGTAACATGTATAGTCTAGATTATCAATACAGCGTGCAATTCACATGCATTGTGGTAAATATTTAAAAGACAAATAATGGTGAATTAAAATACAAGATTTTAAAATTGTTTTTTATTTACAGTTAGCCAAGTCGTTTCTTGCAATCACAACCGCTGACAATTCAAAAACTCCCTCCATAAAATAAACTTAATTCCATTCCACTAAAAAATATGCACTTATATGAAACAGACACAAGTATAGTTTATCAAACTTTTTTTTCAATTGAGTAAACTCACCCTGTGACAGACCAGCAGCTTGCTCCGATATTAATGATGTAATATCTTGACCAGCATATCTGCCAGACAGAGAATTCCTGTAGAAATCTGGATCCATTTTATGTAGCTTTTTATGTCATTCTGTAATATAAAAACATTAAATAAAGTGTGCTCTCAAAGAATTCAGGAAAGAGCTTTAGCTAAAATGAATGGGGGAAAACACATTTGATTTTCAACATTTTTGGTTGAAAAGGCCCAATTCTTCCACTATTTTGGAGATACAACAAATTTGTAAGATATTTGGCAAATTGGGGTAAACTAAATGATTTTTCAATTTAGGGAAGCTGCTGAATATTGTTTCCTACAAAGAATGGTTAAAAAATCTGAAATAGATTCTTTATCTTTAGCATTGATGTGCATGAAGAAAATTATCAAAAGACAGCAACATGCAAATGAGCTCATGCATGTCCCATTGTTTATATTGTTTATAATCAGAACATTTCAAGTATATACATAGGTACTATTACTTATAATGTCTCTATATTGAGACATAGTTTGCAACATTGCAACACAGTTTATACTCTACAAGGCATTTTTATACTTATATTGAATAATTCTATAAAACAACATTATCACTAACCAATGTACTGAAAAAGAATTACAGAGGTTTCATACTACACGTAGATTAATGCATAAACTTTAAAAGTGTTTCACTCATCAGGTGTCACAATCAAATAATTATGATGGTATTTGCTTGCAATTAGTGCGTGATAGTATTGGATTATTACTGATAATAATAATGTTTATGCATGTCTACTAATTGAGCGAACTGTCTTTATAATTGCGTGTGCTTGTTTGAACCTTAACATGGACTCATCTATAGAGATCTATACAATCCTTGACCTTCATTATCAAACTGATGAATTACAGTTCTCTTAATATACCAATTGTTGTCTTACATTTATGATGTTTTACCTTTTATTTTACATGTTTTTTTTACAAGGGGACACATGTAATAAACAATGTAAAGTTTTCAACACTTTATATTTCATTTATGGTACAATTCCTCCTCAAGTGACAGGGTTCGAATTTAACCGCTCGCAACTCGCAGAATGCGTGCTGTATTTTGAAAAAGCTTGTTGAAATTACTTGAGCTGGCATTTTTTTGCGAGTGGATTTCAAGTTGAGAAAATTACTGATTGTATTCATTTTATTCATTTTTGAAAATAAACAAGTATAATCCAGGTAAAAATAAAGAGTTCTTGTCAATTTTACCCAATTTATTTTGCTTCTCGCGCCAAATTACCCCCTAGCAGCACGATTGTCAATGACATGTATTAAATATTTAAATGAGAAGACTGCGTCCAATTGTTTTTGATCTTGAGTTCATTTTGCAAAAAGGAAGTAAACTGAAAACCTGTCAACAACAAAATGAGTAGACTGCGTCTAGTTTGTTCGATCGCGCACTCACTCAATAAAATAAAAGTTGAAACTCGTCAAATTTATTGTTTAAATCTTTTCCTCCATTGAACCGGCGAATGAAAGTGCGTCCCAACAAGAAGAAAGAGAAATAATCCTTCCATTAATACTGTAATGAAATGGGAGCGAGAGCTCAATATGACACTGGGCTTTAAAGTTGACAATTACAAAATGGTGTGTCAATTGTAGAAACCACGCGATCGACAGATCATTCATAATTACTATGATATCATATCATTAACACGTGTTAAACAATCGTCCTTGGCTAGATCTAGATCTAATTTTAAAATGAATGGCCATTGGGTATATTAATTCTATAAATAGAAAAGCTAGTTGGTTTCAAATTTGGCCAGTTGAAATTTTAGGCACTGGCGATGATTGCCAGTGCACAATAAAAGTTAAATTTTAGCCCTGAAGATATATTAAACCCCTGGTACGAAACTGTAGTGGTACGAAACAACCCGGTACAAAATTGTAGTGGTACGAAACAACTCGGTACGAAATTGTAATTGTACAAAATAACAAAAAATCCTGAAAAAAGGCATTTGTGAAACATACAAATATATATCTTACAAAATGTTTTCTAGTTTGATCGATACATAATAAGGCTGAAAAGCTCAAAACAGTTTTAGAAAACATTTCTTTATAAAAGCCATGCACAATAAACAATATAAGGAATTAAAGTATGAGCACAGTTATTGAGTTAGTCACTCAGTCTTGTGTTTGGTCTACCAGTGTGTACATTTTTTTAAGAAGGAAATAAACTGAAATGCATTCTATGAAAACTTAAAATTTCATCAATAAATTGTAAATTATTTCATACAAAGTAAGCAGCAGCATAATTATCAACATGCTTGTTTATTTCAGAATACAACACTAAGCAGTCGGGTACATGAAAGTGCAAGACATCAACATTCGTGTTCGACTGTTTGTGTTTTTCTACAATGTTTACATTTCGTAATTATGCCTTTTTCACTGTATATTAAATGAGAAAAAAATATATACAGTAGTGCATATAACGTAACTAAGAATTTTTAAACACTTCTAAATATATTGAAACAGCATTAACTCGGTGGGAACGAGTAAAACAAATTAATAATTCTTGACAACCTGGGAATGGGTTCTTCTCCAACTAGCGCCATTTTGGATCTTTCCCAGGGTGCAACGGATCAAAGTATTGAGCAGTTTATTTGCAAATTGGAAGTTCTTGCTAGATTTTATATTTGGCTTTGAAAATGAACTTGTTATATAATATTAATATTTAATGAGTACTAAAGATGGAAATATTAATACAAGGAAAGTAGAAATCATCGGGAAACACCTGGGCGGAAGCGCTGGTCTAGACACATCAGCGCATGCGCACTTACGCTGATCGAACTTGAGAAGTCGCATGGAAGATGGACGGTACGAAATTTATAAAAACAAAAGAGTTTTATTAATTATTTATTATATATTTGAGATTAAAACATATGTGACACTATTGGGAAATCATTGCAATATCATTGTATTTTATTCTCTTTGCAGAACTTCGCTCGTGGTGGGAAGTCCCGAGCATTGCTCATTTTTGCTCCCTTTTCAGAAGTGCATTTGATTTGACAGATTTTGATATCGAGGTATTTTCTTTTATTAAGCAATTAATTTATTTCCAATTAAATCATACAATATCAAAAATGAAAACAAGCTTACAATGAATTATATTTATACTATTCTTAATTGATGCCACGGCTGATGATCTCTTTAATTCGCAAATTTTGCCTTGATTTTTTTTGTTTACCAAAGGGAGATAATTCAGGTGGTCATGGCATGGTTATCTTCCCCTTGTATATATACATGTATGTTAACTTGGCATAAGTATTTGTATATAGAAAAATAAAACTTTTAAAGCTTTCGATTTTTTAATAACGGCATGCCGTAAAGCATGATATGATGTTTCGCCTATATGGCTTACTATGCCACAAATTCCTTCTTATTCCCATTTACCATTTCAAATTGATGTTCATTATAAATATTAGCAGGATTTAAATTATGTGAGAAGCTATATAAATGGCTTGAAATCATATAACCATTTGCCAAAAAAAGCAATGGCATTTCGGCCGTTTTAAAAGGGCTGTACTAGTAGCTTTTTTGAGGACGTATCCAGAACAAGTGACCATCAAAAAGTGGCTTGTCTTTCATTTTTACAATATAGGTGTATAAGTTGAATCTATCGACATTTATTATTAAAAAAAAAGAGGTACATTTTAGCTTGACTATTCGGAGAATAAAGAGCGCTTTTCTACTCACCCAGGCGTCGGCGTCACACCTTGGTTAACGTTTTTCATGCAAGTCCCTATCTCAGTAATCATTGCATGTATTGCCTTGAAACTTCACACACACTTTCCTAGTCATCAACCCTACTACAATAACTAAGTTAGATAACACTTGCCTTAATATAATGCAAATTATTGCCCTTGTTTGACTTAGAAATTCTGTTTAAAGTTTTGCGGGCAAGTTCCACGAAGTCTTTATCTCACCAATCACTCAATGTATTTGATTGAAACTTTACACAAACCTTCCCATTCATCAACCCTACTACAGTAACTAAGAAAGCGAACTCTAGCATGAATACAATGCAAATTATTACCCTTGTTTGACTTGGACAATCTGTTTAAAGTTTTTCACGCAAATACCATCAAGTCCATATCTCAGTAACCATTGCATGTATTGACTTGAAACTCTACACAAGCCTACCTAGTCACCAACTCTACTACAATAACTAAGTTACATACTCTTGCCTGAATATAATGCAAATTATTGCCCTTGTTTGACTTTGAAATTCTGGTTAAAGTTTTGCATGCAAGTAACATCAAGTTCATATCTCACCAACTACTCATTGTATTAGATTGAAACTTTACAAAAGCCTTCCCAATCATCAACTCTACTACAATAACTAAGTAAGATAACTCTCGCACAAATATAATGAAAATTATTGCCCTTATTTGATTCAGTATTTTGGTTAAAATTTTGCATGGAAGTGCTGTCAAGTCCATATTACACCAACCGCTCAATTTATTTGATTGAAACTTTACATATGGCTTTGTAGTCATGAAATCAACTTAATGAATCAAGTCTGATAACTCTTGCCAGATTTTTTTGCAAATTAGGGTTTTTGTTTTACTTAGAAATTTATAACTCAGCAGTCATTGCATGTATTTGATTGAAACTTCATACAAGATATTGCAGTTATAAGACCTACTCTGTTTTGTCAATTTTATATGTTAGATAACTCTTATTTGCTTGGATTTGTCATCAGTCTAAATCAAATTTGTACTTTTGTGACAAATACATTGAATAGTCGAACTCTCTGTCCCTCAGACAGCTCTTGTTTACATTGAAATATTAGTTTTAAATTCAATATATGCAACAGGGCTTCTAAAATTCCAAAATGCAAATTGGTCCAGGGGTTTTATTACTGTAAGAATCGCTGCCGTAAGAATCACACTTTTTCCTTTTAAAACCACTCTACATTATGCCCATGCATGAATATATATATACCCACCGCGCAATTTTATCAGTTCATTTATTTTTCATGCTATCTGTTTTTAATTTAAACCTTTCTAAATATGTACATTATTATTACCAACATCATGTTTTCTCATTCGAATGAACCAGTTTTAATCAATTTCACGCAAAAAATAGATTCAGGATGTAAACCAGAAGTATCGTGTAATCCGGATATAGCCCAGGTTCGTCTCGAGTTGATGCCACATTCAATGCTTTGAACATTGTCAGAAGCACATTTTATTGAATGTAACATTTAAACAGACTAGCCAATAGCAGTATTATTCTTGCTGAACTATATATGAATATATGTAAATTTGTGTACAACCACTTTCAACTCTTAGTCTTCTATCATAGTACATTCATTAAAAAAACGTTCGCATCTAATGGAAGATATTTAAAATGGAATATACCATATATCGTCGGCCATAAGTCGAATTTTTCAGACTCCAAAATCACTCTCTGAATCCCTACTCGACTTATGGCCCCGTCCTAGTCCCGAGTGATGATTTTTTTTACCAACGGTCAGCTCCTACTGAAGTTTTGATCGTCGAATTTCAGTTTCAGCAACAGTCTATATGAACAATGACACCAAAGTGCAGACTTGTCAATCAACTATGCATCTCGCAAACACAAAGGATGATTACGTCATACGTGGAAAGTTACTTTGTTCATGGAAAACTCTGATTGACAGTTGAAAAAAATGATCGGTTTCAATTAGACGCTTGATGTTTTAACTCTATGCAAGGGAAACCTTGATCTTGGTCAGCCGAACGATTGCGTTGCCTACACGGGGTGTAAACATATATGCCGAAAATTGCCTTGGGATATTTGGGTCAGAAGTAACCGATTATTGCAATTTGCATTTCCACATATGTGGTGACACTTATCCGCGGATTACAGAATATAACAAATATTCAACAGAAGACTGCATTTGTTTGTCGGCTGCATATTTGCCGTTGATTCGATAACGGTACATGAACGTATACATGCGTAAGGTCAGTTGTGAGTGCAGGCAATCGCTACTGTAGGAATTTTAATATTTAGGTGACCCAAATCTCACCCACTTCCATTTCGAAAATTCTGGGTCGACTTAAGGAAGGGTCAATGCAAAAAACTGAGATCTGAAGGTCAAAAAGTCCCCTCGACTTATGGCCCGACTCGCCTTATGGCCGACGATATACGGTAATGCTTATTGATGAAATCCTACTTTAAGTGAACACAAACAAACTGCACAATTTCATTGCATGTATCGAATGGAACAAAAGTTTGCTGTCGTCTCTTTGATGACTGACGTCACCGTGCGTTGGCTTACATCAAAGAGATATTGTTTGGGTGAAACATACATGATTTCAAGTCCTTGAAAGTGACATGTTTATGTTGTTTCTTTTTGAAAATCGAAGCATGTTTTTGGATTGCGAAGTTAGTTATATGGAGGAAATATATCAAATTAATGGATAAGATATATAAACGGTATGGAAATTTTATATTAATTATTTAGTTCAAGTTACGTTGATGATGCACAGATCTGTACTCTGTGGACAACTATTTTTCCAAACATTATGACACAAACAATTCCAGTCCGACATCAAAATGAAATTGGTCCAGATTTGATCACTTTCCTTAATTAATGTCATTAATATTACAATTAAAGTCATTGTTAAAAACTCAAACAAACAAGTAATACTGCACGTTTAATTAAATATTTTAATGACACAAAAATTTTCGGTCCGAAAGTCCCAGCTTTGACCACTTGGGGAAAAAAAGAAAACACGAGCAAACAAGTTAACACATTACGGCAAGCCATATACCATCAAAGAAATTACCGAAGCAAAACCGTTTTGATGAACTGATATGGGTTGCTGATAACACATCGAATGCATGTTACGTAGCGATAGACTCTTCCGAAAATCTCCTCTGCTATCCGTAATGGCTTAGTCAAAATTGTAGGGTTGAAACGATACACCTACATCAGGACATGATGCGTATCATGGTACAACCTCCAATGTTCGGTACATTCGGTACAATACAATACATAGATAATTGAAATTTTTCAAAATAATGAATTAAGGTTACATCAGAGAACAATTTGATTGAATGAAAATATCAAAACAATTAAATAAATGTATTCTTAAATAAAGCTGTTAATAAAATTTAAAAACAAACTAATACTAATGAGTAATGATTGCCATTGTCACCAAGTCAGTACCTTTGCATCGAAGAAAATGTCATGTTTACATTTCAAGTGAGTTGCCATGTTCGACGTATTGCCAGCTTTATAGCTCACATCCGTGAAACAAATGTTGGATTTACTGAGTGACATATTATTAACAGTCACCCCATTTAACTATGTTATCCTGAATCTGAAGTTTTAACCACACCGGGGACCTATATGACGCTGGAGGTTTTTCCAACTTGACGAATTGATCAGCCATGTTCTTTAAGGCTGAGTTTGTGCGCTAACTACGATCTATACCTCGCGAAAACATTGTTTAGTCGATCAATGATGACGTCATTTTCCGACTATAGTCAAACATTCGATTTGTTTTGGTCAGTCTGGAACAAATATGACAGTGCTATACAAGTATGTTGTTGACTGGTGTGATAAAATATATTTTAACAAGGCTGATTGTTATGCGTCTGACTATCAATCCAGGGGTCGTGAGTTCGAATCCCCCGTCCCTTTACTTCATATAGACGCCTTTGGACTCCTTATATAGATGCCTTTGGACACCCAGACATAGATGTCTTTGGACACCTAATATAGAAGGCTTTTGAATTATTGGGTGAATTATGTTTATATTTACTGACAGAGTAGAAAACAGTGCAGGAACGAGCAATCTGAACTCTTCCTGCACTGTTTTCAGAGACCTTCTGTGATTGGTGCGGGAAAACACGTATCTATGGAGAAAAGGATTAAGACACTAGATTATTTATAAGTCATTTGGATGTTTTATCGTCTTTGCACTGTAAAATTGTCATTGCGTATTTTAGTCATATCAAAAGTCTTAATTGTTAACACATACTGGTTTTATGCTATTGTGACAATCCTAGCAAGACATGCAGAACTAGACTATAGTCACCACACAAACTCACACTAAACCTTGTGAACATCTTATTTTGAAACGAGAACAGCGATTGGACGCCGATATCACACATTCAGGACAATCAGCCAATCAGACGCGTCACTATATTAGTGATTTTGGCACAAATATATTGCCATGGCAAGTACGAAAGCGCATACTGTCCACGTACCGTAGGCGTACATTGAAAAAAGCGTGAACTGTACTGAGGAGAAATACCATGGTGAATCGTGTACCGCCGTTAACCATTTCACCCCTAACAATCAAATGTTATTGCTGGAAGGCATATTTCACAGCTTAGTAGAACATGATAAGTCCGATGAATATCTGGACCAATTTTTAGCTCTACTGGCCAAAGGCCAGAAGTGCTTATGCGATGGTGCGTTGTTTGTCATCTGTCGTCTGTTAGCAGCACTTTCTCTGAAACCACTAGGCCAATTAAACTGAAACTTCACATGGGTGTTTCTATTGCATAGGAGACTATACAGAAGATTTTTTTTTTCGATCTGAAATTCAAGATGGCTGCCGTTACTAAAAATAGTCCAAAACTTAAAAAATCTTCTTCTCATGAACGGCCCAACAGATTTTCAAAATGTTTATGTAGAAATGATGACCAACTATAGTATTGTTAGATTTGTTCAAATGGTGTCCCTAGGGTTAAATATGACCTCGCTCCGAGGGTTCAATTAGGGGACACATGTCATTATAATATTTTTTTTTTTTTTAAATGGAAATGATTTTGCCTATATCTTCACAGAAGCATTGTTTGGTGAAGGAGGTTCAGATTTGTAAAAATGACTGTGTTCCACTGTCTAAAGGGGTCAGGAGGGGCCCCAAAAGGGAAAAACTTGGGAATTACTAAATTTGTTTTCTTTAGAACCGATGTCAGATTTGTTCATATTTTGCATAAATTATCCCTACGTGTAGGGGTTTGATTGCAGATAAGAATTTAGGGGCTAAAATTTATAGGGGCCCTGTAAGGGGACTTAGAATTTTACATAGGGATACTATGGGAAAACAGAAAATTCTCTTTTTCTTTCATTTGTTTTGAAACCACTAGGCCAATTAAACTGAAACTTTACATGGATGTTTCTATTGCATAGGAGACTATACAAAAGATTATTTTTTTTATCTAAAATTCAAGATGGCCACCGATACTAAATATAGTCCAAAACTTAAATAATCTTCTTCTCATGAACGTTCCAACAAATTTTCAAAATGTTTATGTGGTAATGATGACCAACTATAGTTTTGTTAGATTTGTTCAAATGGTGCCCGTAGAGTTAAAAATGACCCCTCCCCGATGTTTCTATTGCATAGTAGAATTTCAAAAAATGCTTTGGCCACTATGAGTCAGTAGAGTGTCCTCAGGCCCTCGTGGGCCTCTTGTTTATTAAATTTTGAAATGAAAACCGGTTTTGAACAGTAAAAATCGGTCCAAAAACCGAAGATTTTAGAAGCCCTGATATGCAACATTAATTTAATTTTTCATTTCATTAAAGAAATATTGTTAATATTGTTACGAACACATTGTCATGTGATGCTGACTGTATTATATTTCAAATATTAAAAAAATTACATACTGTTTATACTCCCAACTAAATCAGATATGACTGATAAAAACAGTATTCAAACTA
The DNA here is from genome assembly GCA_029582155.1 of Panopea generosa. NCBI lineage: Eukaryota > Metazoa > Mollusca > Bivalvia > Adapedonta > Hiatellidae > Panopea > Panopea generosa. The sequence continues at coordinate 55,037,923 of CM055902.1, forward strand.
CGCAACCCGAAAGATCAAATTATTTATTATCATTTATATTACCCTACCCACTTTGTTACCATTTACTTACCCATTTGGTTGCAGATCAGTTACATGCAGTTCCAATTATTGTAGATTTTGAATTTATAAACTTAACGAAACCTATCATTGACATCATACACAATGCTTCCTATTGTGAATTCTTTAGACCAAATAAAATAATAGCTGTGTGCTCCCCCTAAAAATTGGTCCGTTGGACATTAGTTTCCCCCATTCCCAACCAGTCAGATTTTTTATTTTTAAATCTATGTTCAATGCATTGTATATAACAAAAAAAAAAAGTGATAAACATAAGTTGAGTAAAAGCCTTTTACTTAAAGGAACAGCCAACATACCCACAACTGTCTTCATACACATGCATTGCTGTGCAAAAATTTCAAAAGAGACAAAAGAAGTCCCAACAGCTGAAATATTGAACCAGACTTTTTATTTCATAAGACAGAGGCATTAACATCAGAAATTACATTGCACATCATTTCATATAAAGGAGGGTTGTCTCCAGGATTTACAGCCTTGATTTCATTAAACAAATAGAAACCTCTGTGAAATATTGAGAAGTATAAATAGATGCTAATGCTTTTATTAGCTTGCCGGGACGAAGTCTAAGGAGAGCTATCGGCGGCGTCTGTAGACACCCAGATTAAACTATTGCATTTAAGTTTAAGATATCTATGCAACCACTCATTGGATGTGAATGAAACTTTGCATGTTTCTTCACCATCATCAATGGAACACACAGAGACAAGAACCATAACTCTGGATTGCATTTTGGGAGAGTTATGGCTCTTTTTCGACTTAATTTTTCAGGTTAAAGTTTTTTATCAGGTAAGATATCTATGCAGCCACCCATTGGATATGAATGAAACTTTGCATTGTGTTCACCATCATCAATGGAACACACAGAGTAAGAACCATAACTCGGGGTTGCATTTTGGCAGAGTTATGGCCCTTTGGACTTAATTTTTGTCTGTTGACACCCAGGTTAACTTTTGCATTTAGTTGCATTTAAGTTTTGGTGTTTGCCTCCAATCTCAATTAGTGGGTGGTAAGTTTTATCCCATCGGCAAGTTTTGTTGTCTTGTGACAACTCTTGTTCATACTGGCATAGATACCCAGTGTGATATACAGCTACCAGTAAGCCACTCAGTAAAATGGACCCATGTGGTGTCCCAAAGGGGGAAGCATATAGTCGCCGCTTCGTCCATGCGTCCATCCGTGCATCACCAATTCTTATCCGGGCTATTTCATTACAACCTCTGGTTGGAATTTTATGAAACTTGCTAGGATGCATTATTACCAAGTGCAGATGCACATATTGTCCTTGTGTTCTGGTTCGATGATTTTTCATGGAGTTATGGCCCTTTGATTCTGTTTGTGACCAAATTCTTGTCCGGGCTTTTTCTCTACAATCTCTTGTTGGAATTTTATGAAACTTGCTAGGATGCATCATTACTAAGTACAGATGCGCATACTGTCTTTGTGTTCTGGTTCGATGATTTTGTACAGAGTTATAGCCCTTTGATTCTATTTGAAACCAAATTCTTGTCCGGGCTATTTCTCTACAACCTTAGGTTGGAATTTTATGAAACTTGCTAGGATGCATCATTATCAAGTGCTTATGCACATACTGTCTTTCTGTTCCGGTTCGATGATTTTTCACAGAGTTATGGCCCTTTGATTCTATTTGTGACCAAATTCTTGTCCGTGCTATTTCTCTACAATCCCATGTTGTATTTTATGAAACATGCTAGGATGCATCATTACCAAGTGCAGATGTGCAAATTGTCTATGTGTTCCGGTTGGGTGATTTTTCATGGAGTTATGGCCCTTTGATTGAGTCTGTGACCAAATTATTGTCTGCGCATTTTCTCTACATGTTGGAATTTAATGAAACTTGCTTGGATGCATCATTACCAAGTGCAGATGCACATATTGTCTCTGTTTCGGTTCGATGCTTTTTCATGGAGTTTTGATTCAGTCTGTGAAGAAAATCTTTTCCGCTCTATTTCTCTACAACCTGTGGTTGGAATTTTATGAAACTTGCTAGGATGCATCATTACCAAGTGGAGATGTGCATATTGTCGTCATGACGCTATTTCCCTTCAACCTCTGGTTTTAATTCTGTAAAACTAGCTAGGATCTGCGCATATTGTCATTTTGTTCCGGTTAAATGATTTGCAAATTAGTTCTGTGAAGTGCAGAGCCACATATTGTTCCTTCTATACAGTTTGCTATTCTTCAACCAAGTAACCCGTACAGAGGCAAACACGCACTTGGGGAGCATCCATCGGTTCCACTGATATTTTCTTGTTTTTATTTTTTTGTCATTTACCAAAAGGAGACTTTTCTGATTAAATAAAGAAACTAAGGAAATCTAAATCTGGTTAGACTAATGTATCATTTCAACATGTTATACGTGTATTTTGAATTTTTCAGCATAACCACAGATACAACATCACATGAACATTCCCCCCTCCCCCTCAGAGGGCCCTGGGCCTAGTCCCCCAAAGTTAAGGAAGGGCCCAGGTCATGTTTTTTAGTTTGCTAAAGCCTTAAAAAAAATTCCCAATTTCTCCTCAATCTAATTTTTCCGAATTTTAAATGCTTACACCTCTTCCCAATTTACAAGACAAAATTAATGTCTGGCATTTTATTATGTGCTAGTCATACAGTAGGCTGTTTAAATGAACCCATTTGTCAGTGTTCAATACACAACACATATTACCAGCTGCATATTACTTAGATCAATAAATCAATTTTGAGTTTACAATAGTGTCCTTGAAATTAAAAGAATCGAAGTTGAAGATCAGGTAGCATATGCGGCATCCAGCAGCTCATCCAAGTCAATTATTATTCTTGTAAAGACTAGAAGCTGGAATTATATTCTTCTCTTGTGCATTGCTTTTTGATATTGATGTGTGCTGCTGTACGTGATACCGGTACATGCATTTACACACTCCAGATTAGCTGCTTTTCTTCATATGAGTATTTTATGGACTTCAATTTAGTATGTTATGCTTATTTTCTCAATTTTAAGTTTAAAAAAATAAACTTTTTAATTTAATTGCTATTAAAATGATCATTCAAAGATTATGGAGCTGAATGGATTCTTCTTTCTTAGCCTCACGGAATAAACCAGAAGGTTTATAAAAGTAAAGTTCCGTATTTTATTAATTGTTTGAAATTGTGGGCATCCCCAAAGCAAAAAAGGTTCACATTCCATAGATCTGTTAATTCTGAAAACCTTGAACCTAATACCTGGCATAATGCTAGGATTCTGACAGATGCCTCAGTATGTCCAGGTTCCTGTTTCAGCAACATATATTTAAATACATCTAACAAAAGCAGTCAGGTAATTAAGATTTTAGGTCGATTCCAGTAAAACTGCATAATTTATGGTTATATTGATAATGGTTATATGATAACGTAAATTACCAGTCATAATTAAGTTATGTTCATAAGATTATTTTTTGGGGGGAAACGGAAGCTCTGTTGCATCAAATATTGTGTAGGAGGGATGAAATATTGCTGGTTGCCGCTGCATGGTCTTGCTGTGCTACACCAGCAAGATAACACCAGAGTTTTTGTGCTAAACTAATGTCCTGTATAATTCACTGCCTCATAATGCAGTAAGCCATGTAGGTGAGAGATTAAATTGATGTGATTGGGGATATACTCACTGAGCCTTTGTTACCATAGGAACATGTGTTTATATAAATGTATGCCAAAATTACTACTTGTCCAAGTTAGACTAAAATAATTTTCTTGCTTAAAATTTCAATACTTTTTTCAACATTAAATGAGTACTGTAACTTTAATTTGATTTAGATTCGATCTGTCAACTGGTTACGATCTAGATTTTTTATGAAAGTGGGAAAAACTTACTTTACAGGCAGGGAAATGGGGATTAAATTTAGCCCCAAATAGAAGGTTGGCAGTGGTGTATGTTGCATTACATGGGTTTATTGTGTCTACTACTTATTTGTAGGATCTAGAGGAAGCATTTCTTGAGTCTCAAAGAGAAGAAGGAAGTGAGTTTATACAAGATGTAACTTGTCGTCTGCTGAATGGGTGTTACGGACGTAAAGATATCAGGTAATTATGAAAATATAGTACATAATATAATGAATTTAACTACAGTTAAACTTGTTAAAGTTGTCACCTCTATTAAGCAGCCATTTGTCTTAAACCGCCATGTTTGCCATGCCTCATTTCTATGCTTTCAGAGCAATTTAACCTGTATTAAGCAACAACCTGTTTTTAAGGTTCACGTTTACTACTTCCCTTGATTGGCTGCTTAAGAAAGGTTTGACTGTATTGAATACAAAAGAAAAGCATGTTAATGGAAATTCCTAAACCAAAGACATTAAATTGTCACTTTTACCAGCATCAACGCCAGGGCTCGAATTTAAGCACTCGCCACTCGCAAAATGCGAGCTGTATTTTGAAAATGCGAGTTGAAATTACTTAAGCTGGCATTTTTTTGCGAGTGGATTTCAAGTTGAGAAAATTACTTATTGCATTCATTTTATTGATTTTTGAAAATAAACAAGTATTATCCTGGTAAAAATAACGAGTTCTTGTCAATTTTACCAAATTTGTTTTGCTTCTCGCGCCAAATTACCCACTAGCAGCAAGATTGTCAATGGCATGTATTAAATATTTATATGTGTAGACTGCGTCCAATTGTTTTTGATCTCAAGTTCATTCTGCAAATAGGAAGTAAAGTTAACAACATAATGAGTAGACTGCATCTAGTTTGATCGATCGCGCACTCACTCTATAAAATAAAAGTAAAGTTAAAACCCGTCAAATTTATTGATTACATATTTTGTCAGCTGTTAAAGTGGCTGATAAAATAACATATTTTTCTCCATTGAACCGACGAATGAAAGTGAGTCCCAACAAGAAAAAATAGAAATAATCCTTATGTTAATACTGTAATGAAATGGGAGCGACAGCTCAATATCACACAGGGCTATAAACGTGACAATGACAAAATGGTGTGTCAATTGTAGAAACCTTCACGATCGACAGATCATCCATATTAGTTAAACTCTTGTTATTGTTGAATCCATGATTTATATTTTGGTTTAGTTAAAAGTGTTTATTAATGATATATCATTGCATGCATTTATTTATGGTAGTATAATAAATAACAAAGACAATTTTATTTTTTTAAATATTTTGTTTTGTAAATTACTGCTTTGAATTGTACCTTAACATATATAATAACCTTGATACCATTGTCTATAAATAAAAAAGCTAATAATGCATATTAAATAACATGCAGGCTTTGAAACAATTAATTTTGGGTTTATTTAGACATTTAGGACTACAAGTTTCTGCGAAAATTGGTTTGGCTAGTTGGTTTCAAATTTGGCCAGTTGAAATTTTAGGCACTGGCCAAAATTGCCAGTGTACAAAGAAAGTTAAATTCTAGCCCTGAAGGCATACCACTCCTGACATCTGTCAGTGAGTTATGTACAGTTTCTTTAAATATACTTCTTTTTGGTGAACCACAACTCTCTTATGACAATAATGTTAAAATATTTGAAGTAGTTCACAAATACATTTTATCCACTAATCGTTTCTCCTGAACATGTAAGTAAGTCTGAAGAAATAACAAAGCTAGTTCTATTTACATAATCATCCATTACTTTAATCATTTTAATCACCTTTCTTTTTTTTCTAATTACCCACTTCATTTTCTAAGTTTCTTAAATATATCAGAAACAATATTGCTAAAGGTATGTTAAACGTTTTTATTAAATATATTTTGAACCATGTTATATTCGTAATGCTAAGAGCATAAATCAAATTGTTAATAATCTGCCAAATTTGTTCACAACTGATATATGTCATGGAAAAGAACTTTATAAGATTTTATCTTCCGTTCTTATCCATATTTATACCTAAACTTATGTGTATATATGTACATTTGAATGAATAAAATATGTTTAAACCAAAGACATTAAAAAAATTGTATCTATATATAGAGCAATAGTCAATCAAGAAAATCTAAGAAGATACTGTGTTGTGTATTAAGGTGTTTTATTTGTTTGTTTAGCATTACTGTGATTACAGTATCAGACATTTGGTTGGTCTAGGGTTCTTGCTACGGCATATGTGTTGACATTGTGTACGAGCATCGTGTGATTTCTCATATGGGCCCTCAGGTTCAGGCCAGGGCAAAGCCATACAGATGCTGCACAGAGATTGTACAGAAATTGAGCAATTTCAGTACAGTTGCCATGCAGTCTCCTCACAGAAATCGTACAGAACCCATGCAGCTTCAATGCAGAGGCTGCGCTGTGATGGTGCGGTGACCGTGCAGCCGCTGTGCCGTTTTTGAGCGTCCGAGTCGCAAGTGTATAAGGAGGAACTCTGTGTACAACTTCACATTTCTACCAAGAAGTTCAAGATATTATTTTAACATTGTGTAGAAACAACACAGTAGCACCTCAAGGCGGCTGCACTGCCATGGTGCGGCCACTATGATGTTGCAGTGCAATTGTCCCAAGAGCCTACAATCTCCGTACAATTTTTTTCCCCCCCCTGTGTCCTTCTAAAATCTTGTGTTTTCTGCACGGGCACGCGCCCATGCCAGGATTGCCCATTGTCACCTACCACATGGCTACGGTCTTACGATTATTTCAAATTTGTATAATTAAAACAAAATAGTAGAGGCTGCAGCGCCAGTGAATCCGTATAAAAATCTCACGGCTGCCTTCTGGCAGCACGGAAAGGGGGATAAGGGCGGAATACAGGCTCCACAGACCCATCGCAGGCCAAATGTTAATTAGGCATTACGCATTTCCAACCAATGAAATTGCAGGAAAATAGTTGCTTCTGGTCATTGATATGACAATGCAATCTGGTTTTCTCTCTTTCTATTTACGCTCGATTGTTGTCATAAATGTGACTCTACGGCACCTTTTTTCGCTCATTTTAACGTTGATAATGTTAGAGAGACTACATGTCCTCATTTTTGTTTGTGCCTCATGATGCATCTAGACAGATTTTAATGTGCTGATTGTATTATTATTTGGTTTGACAGTAGACTGTTCAGGTGTTGTAAAGTAAAGATCCTCTTGTTTATTATATTATGGGCAAGTTGTATAATCTTAATAATTTACGTCTCGTATACCAATATTATTTTTACACTGTTGTACAAATAGAGACATGAGCTTTTGGATCACTGAACACATTATCAACGGTTCTTTAACATGTCATGTTTCCAAAGAGTTATCTATCACTCCAAAAATGTAGGAATAAACATGGGGTTAACCAGATTGCTATTTCACAATTTTGATGATTTGATGACACCCTTTCATTTTTAGCTCGACTATTCGAAGAATAAGAGAGCTATTCTACCCACTCTGGTGTCGGCGTCACACCTTGGTTAAAGTTTTGCATACAAGTCCATATCTCAGTAACCGTTGCATGTATTGACATGAAACTTTACCCAAGACTTCCCAGTCATCAAGCCTACTACAATAACCTTGTTTGACTGGTTAAAATATGTTTGCAAGTACCATCAAGTCCATATCTTACCAACCACTCAATGTATTTGATTGAAACTTCAAACAAGACTTTCCAGTCATCAAACATACTACAATAACTAAGTTACACAATTCTTGCATGAATATAATGCAAATTATTGCCCTTAGTTGACTTAGAAAATCTGGTTAAAGTTTTGCATACAAGTACCAAGTCATTGTCTCACCAACAACTTGATGTATTTGATTATGGCTTTGAAGTCATGAAACCAACTAAAATAATCAAGTGGGATAACTCTTGCCAGATTTCGGCTTTGTTTGACTTAGAAATTCAGGGGCAACTGCATGTATTAGATTGAAACTTCATACATGGTATTGCAGTTATAAGACCTACTCAATTTAGTAAATTAGATAACTTTTGTTTGCTTGGATTTGTCACCAGTCTTTATCAAATTTGTACTTTTGTGACAAATATTCAAGATAATCGAGCGTGCTGTCCCTCCGACAGCTCTTGTTAACAATTCTGTTCAATCACTACGCATCTTTAAAATGTTATATCTTCATGCAACAGCATCCAGTGGCACCCAAACTTGGCACAGCTTCTGACAATGATCCACTGTTCTCACCTGTAAAAACATATAATTTTAAGCATTTTCAAAAAGGATATGACCAACCAATTTACTCAGCTCTAATTTCTCCAGTGTAATAATCCTGCTACCGTCATGTAAGGGAGGTAATTGGTAAGCGATATCTTTACTCTCACAGCAAACTCTGGATCAATATCACCCATCTCTCAATGCTATCATTAAAGAAAATATAATTGTTTTTCGGTTTATGTTTCAGTGCGGCAAACTGTGACCTGTATGTTAAGGACATCATTAAGTATAAATGGGAGATGACAGACAACCCAATCCGAGAGAAGACTGAGTTCAACCAGCTGTCATTGCGGGAGAAGGTGGACTTGATACACGCCATCTGTGAATACAGGCTTGATGCAGAGGATGTTCCAGAATTATTAAAGGTATTGATTGTGTTGGGTCTTAATTTCACAATGATAAGCTATATTTTTGTTTGTTTGCTTTCCCCCTACCTACTATCAAAGTAGGTTAATTGATTTAGAACTTTAGGTGCACTATGACTCACTCTTTCTTAAAAAACAAATTTAACACCACTTTCAGATAATACACCTGTCTGTAAAATTTAATAAGGCTCGGTCCTATGTGTGAAAGAAATGTGGAATGTATAAAATCCACATACTATTAATACAAAACATAACAATCATTATTGAATGAGTACAGTAGTTTATACAGACAAACCTGTGCAAGTGGTCACCTCTATTAAGCCACCACTTGTCATAAGCAGCCACATTTGCTATTTCCCATTTTTATATTTTCGTAGCAAATTAACCTTTTTTTAGCACCAACCTGTCTTAAAAGGCCATTTTTGCTCCATCCCTTGACTGGCTGCTTAAAACAGGTTTGACTGTATTTACAAAAAGTTAGTATTTTTTATTTGGCTGGTACAAAATACACAAAAACACTAAACATGGGTTATAAAGTTGTTTATTGAATAGTTGACATACAAAATTAAGAATGTCATTTACATTTAAAACTTCCTGTCTGAATTCCTATATGTTCATGACGAAATTTGATTGAATTCAATAAATAAAAATTGGGGGAAACTTCCGATAGGACATGAATAATAAACTATATTTTTTCTATACTCTAGTGTAATCTGCATCCCCGTTTACGAGCTTAAAATCTGGGTAGTGGGGTGGGGGAAGTACAACCTAAAATCGAAAGGAAATTGTATATAAATTTGGGGTATTCCTCCACCAATAAAACTACAGTTGAAACTCTTTATCTCAATATCGCTTGAGTCGATATGGGTTGTGTCAGTATTTTTTGCCATCCCCAACTTTTTACTTTCTTTGTGTATGGAAATATATTCCTTTTATTCGATATTGTCTGTGTATATATTTCGGATATCTCGATCCCAGTTTTTGTTCCTGATTGATCATTTCATACCTTTAATTGAATGTTTGTATCGATATAATTAGTGTTGATATAATATTTTGTTTCCACGTCAAGTGAAAACATACACATGCTATTTTTTACAGTTTATTTAAGATGTGACACTAATTACCAGTCAATGGCAAAGGTGTCTATTTTAATGACTGACAGTATGTTGCAAACATCGTGTCATCGAATTGGGTGAATACATGTAAATTGTATAAATATCATTTATGTCGAAATTCGGATATATCAATGATTTTTGGCAGTCCCTCCAATATCGAGATAATGATTTTCGACTGTAGTTATCATATATAACAAATGTATGTTGAAAATGGGGATAAACCGCATTTAAAAAATGAGTTAAAAACAATAGAAAACAATGTGGATGATAATGGTTAAATTACACGCTTTTCCTGAAGTTAAACGCTGGTAAACACTGGTTATGTTAATTTTGTATTCATGAACTTCAGCAATATTTCCCATCAGTTTAAGAATTGATAATACATTTGATGAATAAACCATTTGAGGTAGAACCCGAGGTACATTACTTTATATCATTTGGAACCAAAGGTGTATGGCTTGGTGAAATTTGAAGTAGAACCTTAGATGTATTACTTAGTGTAATTTGATATAGAACATGAAATACATTTTTTGGTGTAATTTGATGTAGAACAAAAGTGGTATTGCTTGATGTAATTTGATGTTGAACCAAGGGTGTATTGCTTGATGTAATTTGATGTAGAACCTGAGATGCATTTCTTTGGTGTCATTTGATGTGGAACCAAGGGTGTATTACTTGATGTAATTTGATGTAGGACCTGAGATGCATTTCTTTGGTGTTGTTGATGTAGAACCTGAGATGCATTACTTTGGTGTTGTTGATGTAGAATTTGTCCAAATTTACATACATTTTATTCAGGGTTTTGAGGGTGATAACATGCGAGTGGAGCCCCTAGGGAAGGACAAGGATGGGGGAACATACTGGTATTTCTATGGAAATCGCCTCTACAAGGAAGACCCGCCATCAAAGAATGAATTGACCAAAGAACAAAGAAGGTAGATTCATTATTTGATTTATTTTTCCTCAAATTGTGTTAATGTGGCTGCAAATGGTTGCTTCAGATAGAATTTTATGTAATGAAAAAGATGGAATATTAATACAGTATCCGGATTTTAACTCAAGTAATTAATGCACTAAATTAAAAACTTTAAAATTTTAATTTTATTTTCAATAATAGCAAAATACACTCTAAAGAGAAAATGTTGGAAAACTTATAGCTTTTAAAAGGAAGGTAGACTTATGTTCAGGTTACAGGTAAATGCCAAATTGCGAGGTTCCTGTAAAGGGCTTTTGGAAAACGAAAAAATTTAAATAATTGAGAGGTTATACATGTAGTTTAGCTTCTATAATGATATGTACAAAACAATATTTTATGTACTTACATGTGCTGGTCATTCTTGTGTATGATATTATGTATGTTTGTATGATGAACCAGAGGCCTATATGTACATGCATAAAATTTACTTACTTACTGCTATACAGTCTGGATGTAATGCTATTTTACCTACTATTATATCATTTGGGTTTGATTTTGGTGTTGAGGCTCCGCACAAAATCAACCAAATTATTCCCCCTGTGGAAATTAATTACTTCACAGTACTTCTAGTACTGGTAGACCCTGTGCTGACAATATCAAGAAAGAGTACCATGATTCCATATCTGCAGTGGGTTGATGCTTCTTGTTTGGGATGTCTGTTTCAGCCATTTTTGGCTTATGTGGATGCAGTTTTTGAAGGAAAATATAAATTATGTATCAGTTGAACAGTATATTTTAATGGTAAATAAAAAACTTCATTTTTTTTCAAAGTTAATTGAATAGATTTTTAAATATCCCTTAGATATGTGCCAAATTGGGTCGCAGTGTCTTAAATTTTGCTACAGCTTCTTATTATTTGGGTAAAGTTGTATAATGATAAATAGTATTCGTCAATATTGCTTTAGGTGTAAGTTATCTACATGCAAAGAAATCAAAAATAATTAAAATACACTTAAAATATTTTATCTTGCAGAGCCAAGGAAAGACAGAAGCGACAAGAGTCAAGAAGGAAAAAATTGGAAGAAAAGAAAGAAAAGAAAAAAGAGAAAGAAAAAAAGAAATCTTTGAAGAAAATGGAGAAAAAGAAAAAATTAGAAGAAAAAGTTAAGAAACAAGCTGAGAAACCATCTAATATTCGTAGAAGTGGAAGAATCAAATTGAAACAGGAATTGGAAGACATAGATAGGTAGGAATGCTTGATTAATGAGAGCTGTGTTCATGTTCCACTGCCCAAACTTACACAGTGGTTATATTGTTGTTTTATGGTGTTGTTTAATGGTGTTAAACATCACTTTTAAAAAAAGAAGAGTCCATAGAACTCCTCAGTCTTTGAACTACTGATTTCACTTTATTATGTTTTATATGGTGGTTAGCATTGCTTTCAACCATTTTTCAGTTATGTCACGACGGTTTCTATTTGAAACAGTTTTCTAAGTGCTGCCACGCTGGAATATCATGCCGCAGACAAATGGTATGATTCCCCGCCCAGTCACATTATACTGACACTGGGTCGACCAGACCTAGAATTATCCTCTAAATGCTGAATGCTATGAGAGAAAGCCTTTAGAACCATTTTGCAAGTCTTTTGGTATGACCTGGCTGGGGATCGAACCAAAACCTTCTGCATGTAAGGTGGATGCTCTACCATTTAACTACGCAGTAACCTAATGTGATCAAAATCATTATCACTAGTGGTATAGCTCTTTAATAAGCCGTTGCATTGTCAAATGTACATCATTTGGTAATGACAGCATCAAAGCATTTATCCATTACATCTGATTATTATTGTGATGAGATAAATATACGTACTGACACAAAGTATGTACTTGGGTCGATAGGTTGGTTGTCGAATGATTTAAACAACGAAAATTAGTTTTTAAAAAAATACCTTTAATATCTGATTTTTCTCACCATGGCAGTATTTAGTGATGCATGATGCATAAGGATTCAATCCACACAGCAGGGTCATACTAACACCTTAAAAAAACTTACCAGATATTTCCTCACTTTGAGCAAAATGTGAGAAGACAATTCTAGGACCATTAGGCCTGACAACAGTATAATGTGACTGGGTGGGGTGTAATACAATGTGTCTGTGGTCTAATACTCTAGTGTGACCCCATGCTTGAACCACTGCTTCATGTAGAAACCATCGTAATGTAATTTATGCATATTGTTGATAGTGAAGCTTAAAACATCATAAGATATAATACAATGATAAGCTTATTTTTTGGTAAAATATGGCATATACAGTATATAAATGTATTATAAATGTATTAGTTGTTGTTGTAAGGTGTTTAGCTTCACTTTCAACAATTTTTCAGTCATATCGCGACAGTGTCTATTTGAGACATTATTCTGAGCGCTGTCACACTGGAGTATCATGCCGCAGACATATGGTATGATACCCCACCCAGTCATATTATACTGACACCGAGCCGACCAGACCTAGAACTCTCCTCTAAATGCTGACATCAAGCGAGGAAGCTTCTAGTTCCATTTTTAAAGTCTTTGGTATGACCCGGCCGGGGATCGAACCCACAACCTTCCACATGCGAGGCGGACGCTCTACCACTGGACCACGCCGCGGTGTATTATAAATGTATTATCAATGTATTTTATAATTGATGCCAGTTCAGTATGTTAATTGTAGTTTTTGAACCCAATTTGGTCCATTTGTGAGAAATTTTGTGAGTTTGACAGTTACTTGAGAGAAAAAAGGTGTTTTTACGCATCTGATAAAAGTAAAAATTCATATAAAATAACTGTTTTTCTCAATCAGTAACAATGGATACTATTTATAACAGTTAAATTCGGTTTACTGTGTCCGAGCGGCTTAAGGTGCAACATCAGATCACTTAACTCTCACCGCTTCCAGTGCTCCAAGAATAGGATAGCCCGATGCCCGGGGCTTGTCAAATCTGGATCCGGGCATGTGCCTTTTTCAAAGTTACTTGCCCATCAGGCTTATCTAAAAAAATCGGACAAGTTAGTTTTCACATTTCACAGGTCTGCAAATATCTCTATTCAAAACGACACAGGTCAAACTGTTGTTTAAAGACCGTAACTAATCAGTATAAACAATTGACCCCCTGCGATGCTCATCATACCACATGCCCGATAATGCGACTTTGGAAAACCTCTCATGCATATTCATTTATCTATTTTAATTCCTCTAATGTGATTGGTGGATAGCTTTGAATATAAAGTAATCTATTTTTAATAACCGCTCTGATTGGTCGGATATCTACGCCCAAGGTAAACACATTTCTTACCACCTACCCGAGCAAAGACTAAAAAAAAAAAGATGATGACGTAATTCGCGGATGTTTCTCAAATTCTCCATTATGAAGAGTATAAAATTACCTCCCTTTGCCAAAATGGTAACGATTTCTAAAATCTGGTAATGTTTTTGCAGATAATTTGCGATCGATCGCGTTATGTAAAATGTCAGCGTTAGGTTCTGGTAATTTTATAAATATTTCGTAGATTTACATTAATTGGAACTGTATGTATATAAATTTTCTTCTGTGAAAACGTGAAAGTTAATATTAAAATTGAGTTTACAGTAAAGAAAGATGTGGGTTGGGTATTATAATAATAAACATTAAATGCTTTTTGGTTGTGTAGTTTCAGCGTATATTTTTTTGGCATGATTTAAATATAGTATTGAAAACAACAATTAAGATGAATTATGTGGGTTTTTTTAATATTTGAAATATAGTTGACTAGTTGCACTTTCTAGATGTTTGAAGCCTATAGACTGCATTTATTTTTCATATTGCCAAGTTCTTTTGTATAGATTGAATAGCTTTGTAGGCTTGAAATTGACATTATTGTATGTTGTGACAGCAATAATTAGAAAACAAGAGAAAGATATTTAAAATAATGTTTTAAATATACTCCTGCTATCACACTGCCACTGAATCGACAAAACAGAAATGATAGTCAATAAAGAACAATTGATAGATTGATTGATTGATTAATTGAATATTTAGCATCTTTTTTATGCTAATAAGAACAAAGATTAAATACAACATACTGATAGAGACATAGTCAGTTCTCCCGAAATTCTCTCACTTCTCCCGGTCTTATTCAAACTCTAAAACTTGTGATTTAGACATGCATAATGTTATGGGGAGCTTACCCTACATAAAATTTATAATACATTTAAGTCTATGTTTACATATTTCATATTATACCCCAAGGTGTATTGTTAATAAAAATCTGGGCATGTGAACCGTTGATCAGGGCAAGTTATTTTTCAGCCAGAAAAAATCTACTTGCCCTGGGCTAGTCCCAAAATTTTTTTTTCTTGGAGCACTGGCTTAGGTTTTAGTATAAACTCCGATTGGTTCATGAATTTTATGTGAAATAGTTGGCTAATTACTTGAGGAAGGATGGTGGTGCAACTCAGATTCATTTGTTTATGCATTTGGGATCTTTGTCCACAATTTAAACTTGGGATCGTAATTTGTTAAAAAATGGCATTAAGCCCCATTAAAAAATATATTAAACCTCAGTTTTTTTCTTCTTTTTTCAGTGGGTCATCAGAATCGTCGCCTTCCGATTCATCAGATGAACAAACAGAAGAATCATCAACTGAAGAAGAAGAAGAGATTGAGGAAGGAGAAGAAGAAGAAGAAGAAAAGAGGCCAGCAGAAAAGAAGAAAAACAATAGAAGGGCTCCTGCCAAAAGGGAAAGTGTGGCGAAAAAAGAAACACTTTCCAAAGTATGAATTTCATTTTCTGAAGTGGAGATATAAATGTATTCATTTTTATTTGGTTTATTAATTGCATAACTTAAAAAACTACTATCTTATTTACAGGAAAACATAATCAAAGTTTTTAAAAGTACTGATAAACCAGGCTGTAATAAATATTCATACGTCTTCTTAATTTGATTGATATTATTGTAAAGCTTGGTTTACTTTTTCCATTTTTTAATTATCAAAACAGCATATTACAATGTCCACAATATATGTTGGTTGTTATACCCCCGACAAACGAAGTTTTGAGGGGGTATACTGGAGTCACCCTGAGGTCGGTCTGTCGGTCTGTCGGTCTGTCGGTCTGTCGGTCTGTTGGTCTGTCCTTTGCAATTTTCCTTGTCCGGAGTATCACTTGAAAAGTACTGGATGGAATTTCATCAAATGTCATACAATGGTAGAATATAATGAGAGGAAGTGCAGTGTACAAGAAACATAACTCTATTCTTGCTAATTACAGAGTTATTGCCCTTTGATATTTTTTCTTGTCCGGAGCATAACTTGAAAAGTACCAGATGGAATTTCATCAAGCTTCATACAATGGTAGAATATAATGAGAGGAAGTGCAGTGTACAGGAAACATAACTCTATTCTTGCTAATTACAGAGTTATTGCCCTTTGATATATTTTCCTTTGATATTTTTTCTTGTCCGGAGCATAACTTGAAAAGTACCAGATGGAATTTCATCAAGCTTCATACAATGGTAGAATATAATGAGAGGAAGTGCAGTGTACAGGAAACATAACTCTATTCTTCCTTATTACAGAGTTATTGCCCTTTGATATATTTCCCTTGTCCGGAGCATTACTTTTAAAGTACGGGATGGAATTTCATCAAACTTCATACAATGGTAGAATATAATGACAGGAAGTGCAATGTACAAGAAACATAACTCTATTCCTGCTAATTACAGAGTTATTGCCCTTTGATATATTTCCCTTGTCTGGAGCATTACTTTTAAAGTATGGGATGGAATTTCATCAAACTTCATACAATGGTAGAATATAATGAGAGGAAGTGCAGTGTACAAGAAACATAACTCTATTCTTGCTAATTACAGAGTTATTGCCCTTTGATATATTTCCCTTGTCCGGAGCATTACTTTTAAAGTACTGGATGGAATTTCATCAAACTTCATACAATGGTAGAATGTAATGAGAGGAAGTGCAGTGTACAAGAAACATAACTCTTTTCTTGCTAAATACAGAGTTATTGCCCTTTGATATATTTCCCTTGTCTGGTGCAGTACTTTTAAAGTACTTTTAAAGCCATCAGTGATAACAGTTTAATAAAGTTCATGAAAGAACCAAGTTGATGAATACATGGAGCTCGAGCAAAGCAGGTTCGATATTGTGTTCCTAGTGCTCTTGTTTGTTTCTTATCCACAAAATTGTTGTCCCTCAACATAACTCGAAAAAGTATAACATTTATTGATTGCCATGAAAGCTTGTACACTGCACAATAATTAAAAAGACCATTTTTAATTTCAACAAAACCTTAAAAAAATTAACAATACAAACAACTCAATCCATAACATTCTCTTTTATTAAGAATTTTTTTGTCTGGAGCATAACTTTAAAACTTGGATATAATTTAATAAAACTTCATACAATGGTTAACCATTTTCTGTCATGGCGGCGTTCAGGGGTATTCATCACTACAGTGATAGGTCTAGTTTGATTTGTTGTTGCTTGCATATATATAAAATACATGAAAAAAATGAAATTTGATGAATAAAAAGTAGTCCCTTTCGCGTATGATTATTTTGGCAGTGATCAAGACTGCAAAACTTGATCACAGCAATAGAAGCAAGGCTAAAGCAAAAGTGAAATGAAATCCAATTCAAAATATAAATATCATGCAATGAAAATAAATTTAAGGCAAGTGACCTAATTGAACTTCATAAAAAATATGGCAGTTTTAGCACAAATATGATTTTAGTCAAATCCATATAAGAAAATCCCTTTCTGATTTAAGTATGCTTTTATAGATATCTTTGTGGAAATAGTGGATCAGTGTGTATAGTGTAAGCATGATATATTGGAAAAGAGAGTGACATTGTTTCCTGACATGTATTTTACAGGCTGGTTCTAAGTCCTCTGCACGGAAATCTGCTGCCAGGAAGCCAGGATCCTCATCTGCTACCAGCACTCCGAGACAGCAGAGGAAGCAGGAGGTATGTACGCCACAGTCCGAGTCTGGGACACGCAGAAGTGGAAGATTAAGAAACAGGACAGCACCCCCACCACCCCCGCCACAAGACAGCAGGTGAATATTTTAAGATAAAGATATTATGGAGTCAGAATTGTCATGAATAAACATGAAACAAAGTTTCCTTATACACAAACACAATAAAATGAAGTCTTAATGTTAGAAATATGTGTTGAAGCAGCCAGGTGTCAATTTATCAACATGTTCCCAAAAAATGTAAAATGAAGTCTTGATGTTCCCAATACCTTCACAGGGACAGTGTTATCTGACTGTATCATTACCTGAGCGTGACAGATACTGAGATACTGAGTTCACATTATTGGATAGCATGGTTGATATGATAGGACAATTATCGGGCAAAGAGTTATGTGATGTCTATTTTTAGAAATTGGATTATGTTTCAAGTTTACCATTCCAATTTTGTCACGTTATGGTCGATTTGATTTACCAAACCATTTAGATTTTATTTGTTATGATAATGAGATGCTTTTAATTCATTTTATAGGGATTTTTGGTGATATTCTCCCTATAACAGACATGAACTTAGAGTTACAACACTTAGAATTGTGCTACATAGTTGATAAACAGAACATTTTGGTGTAGGCTAGGTGCTTTGATAATATAGATATATGGAATGAACTTCATTTTTGAGATTTTTTTTTTTTTTGGTACTAGTTTGTATTGGATCAATATTCAACAAATAAAATTCATTCTTAACTCATGCCATTTGGGATATATACAGGCTTGTGGTTTTCAGGAAACAAAGATGATAAGTTTCATTTACTGATGATCTTGCAGATAAGGGGATGTAGCTACTTGATATGTTAAAGTGAATGAAGTACTGAGTGATCTAAAATGTGTCTGTATGTAACTAACCTGTTGCCTTTGCGGTTTTGGGTTTGAGCCCAGCAGGCCACTAACCTGACGTCTCTGAGGTTGTGAGTTCGAGCCCAGCATGTCACCAACCTTTCACCTCTGAGTTGTGGTTTCCAGCCTAGCAGACTACCAACCTTTCACATCTGAGGTTGTGGGTTGGAGTACAGTTTGGTGGAAAAAAAAACCTTAAATTTGTGTTCCTGAATGTTCAGTCTTCCTCCCAAAAAACAGCTTGGCATGTATAACCTGCAATGTGTGGTTAATGTTAACATTGCACATGGTCCAGTGGTAGAACATCAAACCAGGACCAGAGGGTCATGAGTTCAATCCTCCCATTGGCCATGTGTGTTGTTCTTGAGCAAGACACTTTTTCCGCATATGCTTAGTACGGGTTTTACCCAGGAAGACTGAATGGATTTGTATAAATTGTAATAACTTGTTTCACAATCAAAGCAAAATTTATAAGTCTGACACTAAACATTTCGTTTATTGTAGAGTTGAATGTAGAAAATACATTATTTTCAGTGATGATGAAGACATTGATGACATAGATAGTGGTCATGAGTCGGCAGTATCCGATGATGATGCCAAGTCTGTCAGATCCGAGGTATCCAAGTTATCGACACAATCTAACGGCTTGCAGAAGAACTCGTCACATGCCCCACGTGCCAAGATAGATATAACCAGGGAGTCTGTCAATGCTGACGATGTTGAAAATGAAGAGGAGAAAATGGATTCTGCAGAACAAACCAATGTTGATGATAAAGTGAGTAGTGAAAACAAACATTTAATGATCAAGAAAATATGGATTTAGAACAAAGAATGAAGGAATGGTACCTGAAGAATAAAACCAAATAATTAATTGAACAATTTAAAAAGGATAAGAAAGAGACTAAAATAGTCAAATTCATGGTTAACTTAAAATTGTTTTTATTAATATGAGAATCACTTGGAAATAAAGTGTAAGTGTATTGAGGCCTTTGGGTCCTTTATAAAATTAGTGAATTTCATGCCCCTGGGTCTCACCATTAGGCCCTGGGGGTTGGGGCCTACTTATCTAAATCTATATAGAGAAGATGACAGACATTTATACCTTATTACTTAAATATCTGATTTGAATAGTTTTTGTTGTTGCTGACATGACAGTTAATATCCATGTTTTATTGAGTGCCACCACCCCTCTGTGGCCTTGAGCCTGGGCCAAAACAGTAAAATTCAAGGTTAACTTTAAAAAATGTTCTTTGTAATTCAGGAAGCACTGGGAAGCAAATGGTAAGCATGATTATTGAGGCCTTAGGGTCCTTTATAAAAGTTGATTTGTGAATTGCATGCCCCTTTGTCTTAGCATTTGGCCCTGGGGGTGGGGTCCCAAGATGGACCCCTTGAATTTGAATTAAAATCTTGTAGATGTGTGTGACATAAGTTTTGTGACACTGAATCAGTTGATGCAGGGTTATTACTTACCTTCAGTGATACGTTTAATTTGTTTATGCTTTCATTTAAAACAATTTGTTCAATATTTAAATCCTAAAACAATATAAAAAAATAATTATCTTAACATGAATGATTTTACAGAAAGATGAAACAGTGAAGGAGGGAGAAACTGATGAAGGTGACAATACTGGGAGACTCGAGGAACAGATGGAAATAGACAAGGAAGAATCTTGTAATGGAGGTAATGATGAAGAGATAAGAAAGATGAACTGCAGTTTATCTAACTGTTACATTGTAATTTTTATCCATTGCTTAACGGCATTAAAAGAGTCTTCCATGGCCAAGCGGTCTTAGGTGCCTTCTCAAGATCACTTACCTCTCACCCCTAAGGTTGTAGGTTCAAGTCCCGCTCACTCCAAAAACTTTATGTAAGAAAGTTTGTCAGTTACTTGCGGAAGGACGGTGATTATACTCAGATTGATTTTGAGGTCATACTCCACCAATAAAACTGGATATGCCATGTATAACCAGAAATGTGTTGAAAATGATGCTGGACCCTATTAAAGAAAAATCTGCATTGAACAGAAACTATTGTTTTTTTTCCCCACCATTTTGAAAGATGAACCTTGACATTGGGAATTAAAAGCGGAATTTTATTTGCAATAAATCTATTTGTTCAACTTCATAAAAAATTGTACACTTGCTTCACTTAACATTTAATTAAAAAGTCAGTTTCATAACAATTATTGAAGCTTTCAATTGGGAATTTTTACCAGTCATTTGGGGAAAAAGGATACCATTTGCCAATAGGAAAATGACCCAATAACTGACTGTTTAATGTAACAAGTTCAGGCTTCTCCACAGGCTATCTATTTAAGCATACCACGCTAAAACAGCGATAGGAAAGAACTTACCGTAATAGGCCAAGTCACACGGTGTTAGATAATTCATTATTGTGGATGTTATTACATAGGAGTCCAGCTATCACTCATTACATCTGTCTCAGTACAGACATCTGCCAATAGTGTGCAAACACAAATTTTACAATTTTCGAATGATTCGAGACAGAAATTTCATGAAACAAGGTTCACACAGATTTGTAAAGTGCTTGATTTTCAACCTCTCAAATGAGAAGTGCTTATTTCATAAAAACACCCTTGAATAGTGCTTATTTTTAATGTCAGTGGGAAAAGTGCTTGAAAAGTGCTTGAAAATGAACAAAAATCATTGAAAAGTGCTTGAATTTAAAAAGAGTCTGAATATAAAAAACAGTAATGGAGAATATGAAATGTCCATCTTCGGCATTTATTTTACTCCCTGTTTTACTATATGAAAGAGAAGGGAGACTACTCAATTTGACAAACCTGTTTCCCAACAGTATTGTGCAGTGAAGCATGCTGGGAACCAGTGCGCACCTGTTCTGATTTTAAAAATAGATGTGGTGTGTTGTCATTTAAACAAACAATTGCATATATAATTCTCCCATAACCCGCGCAGAAAAAAATGCCAGTATCACCCAAAATACAGAGAAAAGAATCAAATGCAGTTTAGTAGCTACTTGTGTTCTGAACTAGTGATGTCATCTGGGGAAACCCAATGTATCTAAAGCACATGGTAGTAATAAACGGATAACAATACCTCGGAGAAAGTGTGTATTCAGCCCTGAAGTCGCCCAATAAGAGCGAAAACACAAGAAAAATGAAATGTCCATGGCGACAATTCGCAAATGAGCACAAGATAAACTTGTGTAATTTGTAGAAATTATGTAGAAATTGGTAAAAAATGGGATGCAAAGATATCAAGGGCTGAGTGGGTACTTGGCTGTGTGAAACAAACTGAAGTTGTAAAAAAAATAATTTATGCCATTATAAATTCATTTCTAGATTATCATCCAAATTTTTTCTTGAAAATGGGGAGAGCGGGAGTGTTTTATTTTTTAAAATTTTGATGTTTTTCTAATAATTATTATTTATTTATTTATTTATTTTTTTTTAATGAAAATAAGAAGAGTCTGGGCGGCATGCAAATTAGGGGGCGGACAGGGATGATAATCTACCAATTAATTTATTATGGACCTTATGTTCTGTTCATATGTTTAAGTTATATTTATTGGGAGAGACAGCTGGGCAAGTTACAATGTATATATATATATATATATTCTTTATCCCTATATATAGTATTATAATAAAGACTTTATTATACTATATATAGGGATATACAATATATATAATTATATTGTAACTTGCCCCACAGATTGCTGTGCAGGAACTCCTAAGGTACAGTCAGCATGCATGGCGAGTTCATCTATTTTAGTGCTTGAAATTGAAAATTTCTGCCTTGAAAAGTGCATGAAAAGTGCTTGAATTTTATCAATCCTTATCTGTATGAACCCTGTGAAATGTTTTAGATGTTAAAGACATTTGGGATGTGATAGAGCTGTCCCCCTTCATGGAAAATGTAAGCAGATATTTTCTCTCTGATTATATTAATTGGTTTCTTACAAATTACAGTCTACTAAGCTTTTCTTGCACAATACTGATACATTTCCTATCCTTTTCGATCATATATAAATCTTTAGTTTTTGCAAGGAAATATTGGTAGGTATGCATAAAGAAATATATATTAATATTTTCCATTGAAGGTGAAACAAGTGAAGAAAAGGAAGGGGATAACAAAGCCTATAAGAATGAATCTGAAGAAGGGGAATCATCTAATGATACTGTAGACATTAAAACCGATATGGTCACAAAGGAAGGAAGTTGTGAGACCATTGAAGAAGAAGAAGAGTGTGATATTAATAAGGGAGAATTGTGTGATAAGAAAAATGAAGTTGACGAAAGTGAAAAAAGTTGTGACACCAAAATGGAAGTAGTCAAAAAGGAAGAAAGTTATAACACTGAAGTGAAAGAAAATAAAAAGAAAGAAAATTGTACTATTGAAACTATGCCTGAGCAGAAAGATACGATTGAAGAAAAGATGGACATAAAAACTGAAGTGAACAATGAAACTGAAGGGAACTCGGGCACAAGCAAAACTGAAAAAGTTGAAAATGAAGAAAAACCAAACACAGACCAAATTGAAAATGACAGTAAAAATATCAAACCAGAGTTGATCAAACCATTAAAACTAGCATCGTGTCCAGAGCCTTCCAAATCAGAAACACGATGGCACTTGATCTGTTCAACATTGGATGACTGGGTCAATTTGGCAGAATGGTTTAAGGAGAGTACGATACGATGTGAGAAGACACTGTCGAAGGTGATCACCGAAGACTTCCTACCCGTACTTCCAGAAATCATTGAGGCCCGAGTAAGTTCTATATGTCTGTCTGTAGTTGGCAAACTCATATATTTAACCTTCTTTAGATGCTTTAACAGAAAAATAGCTTGACCAATCAGTGTAACTGTCCTTTCTCCCAACTTTTATGGTAACTAGTTACTGACACCCAGCTATGTTTTCCTTTCAAGTTAAATAGCAGTACAAACTAAATTGCAGGTTTCTGATAATGTGGTATAGAGAAGTGGTTGGGGTATTTTTTAAGTTTTATTCATCTACTGAAGGACAGTCTGAAGAACTCACCTTTGGGTGCTATTATTGCCTATTAATTTGTGTAAAGAAAATGAGAAATGTATATTTTCTATTTTCGACTGGATACAGTGTTGTTGTTTTTTGGCCATTTTAGCTTGACTAGTTGGAGAATAAAAAAGCTACGCTACTCACCAAGGTGTCAGCGTTCCACCTTGGTTAAAGTTTTGCATGCAAGTCCCTTTCTCAGTAGCCATTGCATGTATTGACTTGAAACATTTTACAAGTCCCTCCAATCATCAACCCTTTTACAAAAACTAAGTTAGATAACTCTTGAATGAATATAATGCAAATTATTGCTCTTTTTTGACTGAAATTCTGGTTAAAATTTTGTGTGCAAGTCCCTATCTCAGTTACCAGTGCATATATTGCCTTGAAACATTACACAAGACTTTCCAGTCATCAAGCTTGCTACAATAAGTAGGTTAGATAACTTTTGCATGAATATAATGCAAATTACTGCCCTAGTTTGAATTAGAAATTCTGGTGAAAGTTTTGTGTGCAAGTACCATCAAGTCCATATCTCACCAACCACTCACTTATTTGCTTGGATTTGTCATCAGTCTCAATCAAATTTGTACTTTTGTGACAAATATTTGAATAGTCGCATGCTCTGTCCTTCAGGCAGCTCTTGTTATTGCCGTTATTGGGTCATATTCCCAATGGCAAATATTATATATTTAGCTCACCTGAGCCAAAGGCTCACAGGTGAGCTTTTGTGATCACCTGGTGTCTGTTGTCTTTCGTCCGTCATCCGTCGTCCGTCATTAACATTTAGCTTCTAACAACTTCTCCTCTGAAATCACTGGGCCAATTTCGATATAACTTCACAGAAATGTTCCTTGGGTGACCGTCTACCAAATTTGTTCAAGCCATCTTGATTCGTCAAAAAACATGGCTGCCAGGGGGGTGGGGCAAGTTTAATTAGTAAAAACTTAAAAAATCTTTTTGTCAGAAACTACTGGCTCGATTTTAAAAAAATTTCACAGAAATGGTCCTTGGGTGACCCTTTACCAAGTTTTTTTAAACCCTAGGGAGTGGGGTTTGTTTACTATATAAGCTATAGTAAAAACTTAAAAAATCTTCTTGTCAGAAACCACTGGATCGATTTTAAAACTTTCAGAAATGTTCCTTGGGTGGCCCTTTACCAAGTGTTTAAGCCGTTGTGATTTGTTAAAAAACATGACCGCCACATTGAGGTGCTTGTTTACTATATAGGCAGCTATAGTGAAAACTTCAAAAGCCTTCTTGTCAGAATCTACTGACCTGATTTAGATGTAATTTCACTGACATTTACCACGAGTGAACCTCTACCAAGTTTGTTCCAGCCATTACAATTTGTCAGAAAACATAGTCGCCAGGAGGAGAGGCTGGTTTTCTTTATATGGATATATAGTGAAAACTTTCTTTTGATATCTGATAACCAGACATCCGCACAAGGATACTATTGTTATCACACAACTCTTCTACGCATCTGTTACATCTTCAAAACAAATAAAAATTCTAACTACTCGTCCATCTCGTTTTTCTGGAATTTTGAGTGTACATGTATTATATAATCTACCTAAGTTTGGTGACTCAAGGTCACTCGGGGAGCAATATAGGGCCATCTTGGCTCTCTTGTTTCCCAATTGAGTGGTTAAAATTTCCAATTGAAAGCTTCAATAATTGTAAATTGAAACTTGCCATAATTCCTTGACCAAATAAACAAAGTTTCCCCCATTCTGAATTGAATGTGACATTGATTTTTTAATTAAATGGCCAGAGAAGCAAGTGTACACATTTTTATGAAGTTAAACAAATATATTTAATGCAAACGTTTTCCCAATATAAATGAAAACACAGCTAAAATTCCCAATTCCAAGGGTATGGGTATCCTACCAAAATAGTGTGTGGGGGTGGGGGGGGGGGACACTGGGATATTCCGTTTTTGACTGGATATTTTGTTTCGAGTACAACAATTCAATAAAATTAAACCCTTTATTTTTGCAAAATTTAATATTTTTATTTCAAATATCTTTATTCTTTATATTAACTTTGTATTTTGATTTTGATTTAATACAATTTCATCAAAGTGTACAGTGTACTCGGAGTGTACCAGCCAATGATCAGAAAATGTGTAGCAAGAATGTCTTCATAATCAAAAAAATTAATAAAAACAGGACCAACATAGGGCCAAAAAATAAATGTTATGTTTAAGGTTTACCGACCAACCCATAGTAAAAGGTCCCGATCGCATATCCCCCCCCCCCCCCCCACCCCACCCTAAGAAAAATCGCTGACTGTCGTGTTAGGTATGCTTTGGGTGCTCCAAGTATCGGGCGAAAACCAATATATAAAACTATACCAAAGAGACGATCTTCAACACGTCCAAAAAGTGTGACTTGAAATTCGAAGCACAACAGTGCCACAAGACCGAAAATAAACAATCTGAAAAACTGTGAAAAAGAAATGACGCAAAATTGTTTCTGAAATTGTTAAAGTATTTATTCTTTTTACATTTCAATACAATTATTAAATCATTTGCAAACTAAACATTGAACATTCCTTGGCAATAAGTTATAACACGTGGAAATTCTTGTTGAATCTCCAAGGAATCATCTATTCATCGCGAATCGTTTACCATTTTCTTGTATAAGGTATCGAGGCGCCCATACACAATTTTCTAATCTCGGTTTAAACATCGGAATATTCTCCGGTATTTGCCGTGTTTTTTTTATTGGACGGGAAAATCCCGGGATCAAAGCGGATATTTTCTATACAGCAAATATCTACATGAGCACATGATAATAAAGTTTAAATAAAGTTTGTACCCACCGACCCTGTTTTTTGGACAAAATCACACTTACATGGTTGAACTTTACAAATAGAATGCTACTTTCACCACTTTCAGAAAACTTATTTGTGGTATTAGAGTAGTTGTTGTGATGAATAAAATTAGGATTCAGACTTATTAGGAAGCTAGAATGCTAGGTTTAAAAAAGAGGTTTAATTACTTTGCATGCAAAATTGAGTACATGCGAGAGAAAATGAAGGAAAAAAATAACAAAAAACTCCGACCCTTTGATATTGCTAGATATCTAAAAAAAAAATCAGCCCTAAAAAAGTCCTACCTACCGACCCAATTTTTTTTCAGAATGAAACTTTAAACGCAACATTTATTTTCTTAGACCTAGGGGGAAATGAGTATTTTCATTATGTTTATCCTCTTTGGAGATATTCTATGAATAGAAAAATTTAAAATTCAAAAATATAATATATTTTTAAAGACTAAAATATATTTGATACAAACACACCAACCACCAAAAAAAGCTGCAGAATAAGTAGTGGTATTAAATAAAAATGCATTTCACAGGGCCAGTATTTGGTCCTTTGAAGTTGTGATAAAAAGTCACGAAAATCATATACATGTATAGTGTTTAACTAATATCATTATAAGAAATTTCGAAAGTTGTATAAATAAAACTTGTTTTAAAATTCACAATAAATTAATAGTGCAAGTGTCACCATTATTTCACCCCTCAGTGCAGAATAGGGGTAGAAGTCAATGACCTAATGGCTTGCTGATCCCTGAAAATGATGATTAGGGTTAAACAATTGAAATTCTGTAATAATAAGATGTAAATATAATGCCTACTATTTTAAGCAATCAAGGGGAATAATTCATTTAAGCATATCCAGGAGACCATATTAAATGCATTGTTAGTAAATGGGAAATAACTGTCTTAACCTTGGTTGAATTTTTCAAAATGATTATATAATGTAGTCAAACCTGTATAAGTGGTCACCTCTATTAAACAGCCACTTGTCTTAAGCAGTCACATGTGTTATTTCCCATGTATATGCTTTCAGAGCAAATTAACCTGCATTAAACAACAACTTGTCTTAAAAGGCCACATTTGCTCCTTCCCGTATCTGGCTGCTTAAGGCAGGTTTGACTGTAAATGTAATATTTTGAATTTGTATGAGCAATGTATTGTACAGGTTTTGTGTCACATTTTTGTTGTTTTAATGAAAACTGAATATTTTAAATGAGGGAGTTATAAGAGGTGATTACTCATATTTGTCTTCCATCCAAAAATTATTTGATAACAAAATCAAAAGAGAAAATCTCAAAGTGTCTTTCAATTCAAACCTCTCACCACTGAAGTCATGGGTTCAAGTCTGCCGCTTAGGTCATGGGGTTCAGCTTGGTCCAAAACTTCTATGTAAGAAAGTTCAGCAGTTACTTGTAGAAGAATGGTGGTTCTACTCATTATTTATTTTGAGGTCTGCCTCTACAGAACCAGTAAGACTGGAGGCCATACATAACCTGTAAGGTGTTGATATTGTCTGACACTAAACCATTCATTTCCATATACAATTGGGAAATTTTACTTCTTTATTAATAATCAAATTAAAATATTATTAAAAACAACGACTTTGATGAAACTCTTTTATTGTTGCATTGAAATAGGAATGCTTTATCTTGAGGTATTTCTGTTATAACCTGCAAACACATATCAAGTTAGTTGTGTTTAAACAACATTTTTCCAATCCTAGTTTTCCATCTGTGATCTATTTGTATTTTTTCTGGTACATTTTCTTTTTGTAATATTTCAAATTCACTAACTAGTGGTTTACTATCTCTTTCAATCTGTCTAACATTTGTATGTAAGTCTTTCTTTAGTAAAGCCTTCCAAAAGAATCTTACAGCAGTATTGTCGTCACCATCTTGCTGTAGACTATTTATGGTTATTTCAAACTGGTTATCCGGCTTACTGTCTCCAAGTTTTTCTTTATTTATTGAAATATTTTTCTCATCAGTTTTGGTTTCAAGTTTTTCATTTATTAATATTTTACTTGTGTTGCTTTTGTTTGAGTTAGTTAATCCCATCATGTCATCTGAATTGTTTACTTTATCTATGCTAATTGTTTGTTCTTTTTGATTGTCAGGCAGGTTATTTGTTTTATCTCTGTCTTCATTGTTTGTTTCTATTTCTACATTGTCATCAGTTTGATGTTCTAAAGGTTTAAAATCTTGATTTTTCACTAGGTCTTGCTCAGTTGTTGCTTTTGCTATTTGTTTTATATTTTCTTGCATTTTCTTGTCTGGTACTGTTCCAATTCCTTTCAAAAAGTTATTTTCATATGATAATGGATCCTGCTCCTGTGTTTGTGTTTTAACGTTGATATCACATAGTTTGTTGGTGGCTAGAGCCCAGGGTTGGCTGAGTCTGGACTGTACAATAGAGGTAGTGTAATCTGTTTCACAGTTGGACAGTCTCTCGTGTAGACACTGCAGACTTGCTTCATATTGCCTGAAATACAATAAGGAGATCATTATAACATACCGTATCTAAAAAAGAATTGAGTTACGGAAAACCAATAAAAACTTTTGCTTCTGTTTGAGGTGTGAATGTGTCATTTCAAGATTGGAACACGTGATATGGCCATAGGACATAATAAAGACGATAAGATAAATCAAAATAATAGAGAAAAAATTATTGTCATTTATCTACGAAGAGAAAAATTAGATGTAATATGGTCATGTTTTTTTGTTGTTATTTTTTATGGTGTTTAGAGTTGCTCTTAACAATTTTTAAGTCATAACACACCAAGTCATACCCCGCTCAATCATATTATACTGACACCGGGCCAACCTGACCTAGAACTATCCTCTAAATGCTGAGCACCAAGGAGGGAGCATCTAGTATCAATTTTTCAAGAATTTGATATGATCATGCCGAGGATGAAACCTACGACTATTTACATGCGAGGGTGACGCTGTACAACTAAAACCATGCTGCGGTACGATGCAGGGCTCATGCTGTCGGTCGCCAATGGCGCCAAATAAAAAAAAATCAAAGTGAGGCATGTTTTTTTCAGTTTGGTGAAAGTAATTGGCGCCAACAAATATGCCAATATTTTAGCTATATGGCCTTGATTTGTTCATAAAGTAACTCTTGACTGTCCTTAACTTTCGATCATAAAGTGTGTCTCCGTGAATACCACCTGTCCGATAGCTGGTGGACACAAATGCACTGATCCACGAATTACCCATGTGGTCGTTTATGACAAATAATTGCGTTTTCCTAATGTGTTTATTGTTCGTATCTCGAGGTGCTATGGTTTTACAATTAGTGGTAGCAACAGTGTATTACCTTATATATAGGTTAAGCACAGATAAGTTTGTATTCTGTTTGTTAAAGTCCCATAAAACTTAAACTTTACAAGATAAACATACATATATTTTTTTTATGAATTAGGAAACTTTGGTCCAGTGTGTTTTGTTATGTGCATTTTCCCTAATTTCATTTAATTTAATACGACAAATAAAATGATCAAACCGTTTTGACAAGATAGCCACCAGTGAAATATAACAGAATTTTAGCTAATAGGAAGATGTAATTCATTTCAAGATTTAACCAATTTATTTGGTATTGACGGCGCATGCGCAATTTGAAAATAAAATATTCACAATCGGTGAATTGTTTGCTTTGTTTATGACGATGTAACTTATCTGACCAAACACAAGATGGTTCAGACAAATTCATACATTATATAGGTGGATCATTATATAGGTGGGTCATTATATAGGTGGATCATTATATAGATGGATCATTATATAGGTGGGTCATTATATAGGTGGGTCATAATATAGGTGGATCTAAGAGTTTTAGTGGCATTCCTGAATTTTAGAGGTGGTAACCACCAATTTCTTGGGTATACAAGACAAAATTTGAAACTTAGTGGAAAACAATGTTTTAAAAATTAATTAATGATGTTTTATGTCACTTCACGTCAGCTGTATACTTTATAAATATATATATGTTACAAATCTTTTACACATTGGATTCTTAATTAAAGCTAATTTATATACAAAATTGATACAATCGTAATGGCAAAATGTGGTTGTTTAAGACAGGTGCTTGCTTAATAGAGATAAATACAATAGCAGATTGGACTACACACGTTAAAACAGACTGGGTATTATATGATTATATAAATATCATTATGAAGGGACAACACAACTATAGATTTTAGTTCAGAGTCTACAAAAATACAAACACTGATAATCCTTATACTTAGTTGTATCAGTATGAGCAAAGAATCGTATCCGTGTGCGAGATTTTGACACAAAAGTCCCCTCTGTAAGGCGCGCAGACATACAAACAATGTCGAACCAAAATGTAAATATGCGCTACTTACAAACAATAGACATCAGTGTGTGAGCTAACTTAAAATATTTCGGTGTTTGATTTTTTACCCTGTTATTACAGAATTTTGACTGACGGTTTGTTTGTTTTGCGGTCATCCTTGTGTGAAAAAACGTCAGTTATGACAGAGTATTTTTTATTTGATTTCAGGAATACCTCTCTTTATCTTTCTTGAAATGCTATTATATATTTGCGAAAAGATTATTATCTGTAAAATGGATTATTGTGTCGGCAAATATTTATTATATTGGTTTTGGATGTGCCTTTTCGACTAAAGCTTCTGATAATGGAACACTTTACGGCAGTTAATCAAAGGGTGCTGATTTGATGTGTCAACAAATGCTATTTATTTTTTTGCCAGAACAGATAAATTTGTGAAAAACTGTTTGGAAAATGATTTTTTTATCATTATTTTATCTGATGCCTTCTTAGCCTAAGTAATTGACTCTTATTAGATTTATTGAATAAGATGCTGACTATCTTTTTGTTAAAGAAATATATTACAGAGATGGGGAGTAGTTTGCACACCTTGGCCAAGTCACTTTAACTCATTTGTCTTGTCATTTGATATAAACAATCATTTAACCTTCATTATATAGTTATAAGGGACATCCCTGGCTGTGGGGTCTAGGGCACTGTAGATTTCTTATCTCGTATCTTATCTGTGGGATGATAATTATCCCATTGGATATGAAATATGACTGTAATATCTAATAATTGAAGGTTAGAACATGATGTTCTGCTGTATTTTCCAGTTTGCAGCAGCCTTAATCCTTTACTTCATATAGATGCCTTTGGACACCTCTAATATTGAAAGCATTAATTCACCACATATCAGCAATGAATGAATTATGTTTATATTAACTGACAGAGTGGAAAACAGTGCAGGAACTCTTCCTGCACTGTTTTCAATGGCCTTCCGTGATTGGTGCGGGAAAACGCGTATCTATGGAGTAAAGTGTTTCAAAAAATTCCAAATTTTCCCTCAATCACTGCTTTCCTCATTCTTAAAGACTTGGAGCCCCTTCCCTCTTTCCAGAAAAAAAGCTCTTCCGTAAATGCTGAGATTGTCAGTTTAAGTATGCAGCGCGGTCTGAAAACTTGATGAGAAGGACTGCCAGTTACTTATGACAGGGAGACGGTTCATGTCCAAGTTATTCATTCACTGCTTAAGTTGATTACCATATATAGATCATAATGTGATGAAAATGGTGCCATATTCCAAATAAAACATCCAGTGGTTAGGTTTTATAAAGGATGTGGCAATTGAGTGAATGAAGGTGTAAGTTTGGTCTTATGTGTAATGATGCACTGTTTGAGTAAAAGGGCGTGTTGAATGTAGAAATAAACAACTGCGCGTGGGGTACCAAATAGATGGATGAAATTAAAATCAAATTAGGTTTTGGCTGATCCGTTCAAATTGTGACTGCAGGAAAAAAGCACAGTGAAGTGTGTAATGGTGTAAATTACTCAAAGTGGTACAAATGAAAGTGTCATTGTGACCTTGGTGTTATAGAAAATAGTAGAGCCATGGCAAATTTCACCCTTCTGATTGGGTGGTCATAGTATCTACTGCTTGCAACGCACAATTGAGGATTCAAATCTGAGCATGTAATGTCCATTTTCAAATTTCAGTATTGCTGTATTGTTTTAATTTCAGCTCTCTAAAATAAAGATTGGCTCATTTAAATAAAATAAAAAAAGAGAGATTTCCATCTGCTGGAAAGAGTTTATATATCTCAGCAGGTATTTATCCAATCTCATTAATGGTTTTTGAGCAAACAGTTTTTACAAATTATTTTAATAAAATCAGTATTTTATACTCTTGCCCTGGGAGTACAAATGAATAAAAAAAAAAATTAAAGATCAATTTACAGAATGATTTCTTTTATGTTTCTGGTTCTATCAGTCTGTCTGGCCTAGATTTTTGACCTGCAACATGCGCAGGCAGATACAAGTGCACAAGTGACAATCTCTGCCACAATTGGTGTTGGCAATTAGGAAATGGACAGGTATTTTAACTAATTGATAAAAATGATTGATATCTTCATGCCGGCTGCTAATAAAATAACACCAGCTACTCTGGGAGGCATTGTTACCAGTGTTGAATTAATTTAAGAGAGTGGATTTTTGTGCTGATCTATGGTGTGTATGTTAACATGGCAAACCAAATAGCCTCTGATAGTGTTGATTTTTCTCCAAAAACTAAACAAAGGAGTAGCTCATATTGTTTGTTAAATAAACAGATGAAGTTGTAGAGGTTGGCCCAGAATCTAGTTTATCTCGGGTTCATAAGCACCCTCTGGTTCAGAACAAAGCATGCATGTCATCAGTTCATTCTTCACAGGCAGTAGTTATTGAATGGGTGTCCATTTTCCATTTAAAAATTGATAGCCAAGTTGTTGATCATGTGATACATGTTTGCTCAGATTTTGTGATAGGAAATCATTTACTGAATGAATCAGTGAAAGAAAAAAGCATGAAAATAATAACAGATTTCCAGTAAAAAGTGAACTTTGAGTTTTACTTAGGATAAATATGGGAAACTTTTGTATTATTCATCTATTTTAGATATTATTTAACAATGTATTGTTCAGTCATAACACAGTTGAGACTGGGACCTTTGATCGGGATTCGATATCCAAAAGGGGCCGGCAGGGGCACAGAAAGGGATAAAATAATGAAATTTAAAAAATCTTTCTCTCAAGAACTGATAAGCCATTTTAGTTAATATTTGGTATAAATGATTCATATGAACAAAGGTTTTAAGTTTGTTCTATGGTCTAGAAGCGCCCAGTAGAGTGATTTGACTTTTGCATGGGAATGCTAATAGATAATTCTCATTTTTAATTTTTCATAGTCTTAATATACTTAAAATTTGAAAGAAGATGGCAGATGAAATCAGGTGAGTGACTCAACATGCCCATTCGGGCTAAAAAAAAATAATTTCAAAATAAGCTTGTCACCCTTTGTCAACACCAAAAATAAAAATATTAATAAATATTAAGTTTCAGGTAGAAACACTTGGAGATGCGCGAACTTGAGTAATATTCAGTTTCAACATTGCTCTGTGTTCCTTTAACCCTTTACTCCATAGATACGCGTTTTCACGCACCAATCACAGAAGGCCTTTGAAAACAGTGCAGGAAGAGTTCAGATTGCTTGTAACAAGCAATCTGAACACTTCCTGCACTGTTTTCAACTCTGTCAATTAATATAAATATAATTCACCCAATAATTCAAAAGCCTTCTAAATTAGGTGCCGAAAGGCATCTATATAATAAGTATCCAAAGGTGTCTATATGAAGTAAAGGGTTAAGATCTTACAAATTATTAACAGAAAAAAGTATTTATGTTAGTCAGTCAGTCAGTCCTAAATAATCTGAGTGATTGTGCTGGTGCTTGTGCTTAAATAGCATACTATGAGCTTTTGTTGATTGTGTGGACTTGGCTCAGGCAGGTATTTATGGGTAACTCGGTGCCAAGCAGTTATTGCAAATTAATCTGCCGGTATTATAACTAATAATCCCCTCAGCGAATCATCTTGTTGACTTTTCTGCATCAAGTTTCTGTAGCTCTGCAGTTTTGACTAGAATGAAGAATTCTATTCTCTCTCGTAAACTAAACCACGTCTGCGGTACCAATTCCTTTAACGTTTTTTTTTACCTTCATTATATTTATTGTATAGTAATGTCAAAAAAGAATCGCTCCACCCAAAATCTTTTTTTTTCTATCATCATGAACAATTGTTAAAGTAAAAGATGTAATAAAATTAATAATTAACTCAAATCTGTGGTAGTGCAATTCTGGTGAATTGGTGAATTATGGGAGCAATTTCCTGATTTTGAGATCGAAGTTGAGAAAAAACAACGGAATTTTAAAAGTTTTGCCACTTTTGTATAGTTTGCACCATAGATACAAATTGTGATGTCCAGTGAGCCCAGTGTATATTGATAAAAGTAAATCAAACTACAGCATTAACCACTCTCTAAGACTAAATGTTGGTGAAAATCAACCCTCGTTTTTGTTTTTAAAGGGAGTATATCATAAAAAATCGCCATAAAATGTCTGAAAAAAAAAAAAGATTATTAAAATGGTTAAAAAGCATCCCAATATATGATATATTTGAAGAAGAAAAAAAAAAGGATTTTTAGACAATTTTAAAAATTTTGAAAAATCTTGATAATTAAATTCCCTTTTCCAACTGCATTTATTTAAATTAGTTATTAGTTCCTTGGAGTTGCCTCCCAGGGATCTTTTCGTAAAGAGGTCAAAACTGTTCCACAGATACTGAGTTATTTAAATTTGCAAATTGTGCATTGCGGTGACAATGCAGTCTTTTGTTAGTTGTAACGGCTTGATGACCTTTTATGGTCATCTGGCCCTTTGTTGCGGCCCTGTCGATGTCTTGAGACATCTAGTTAATATTCAAAAGCCTATAGCACAGGTTCATTTTTACTATGCACCCGTCATGCTATTGCAACAGAATCAATAAAATTAACATTTACATTGCCGTATAGTTTGTAATATTTTTTTTTGGTGATTCTTTGTTTATGGACTCTTCTTATTCCTTTTTTATTAAAAGATCATTACTATGACTTTACAAGAGTTCCTCAATCATTTTGCAGGAGATTGAATGGTTCTCAGACATATGGTATGCTGGTAGGCCAGCATCTGCAGTCAAGCTATATAGGCTGAAGCACATGTCTGTGGTGGTCTTAGCAACCCGTGTCTGAATTTATACAAGTCATATTTATCTGCTGCTTCGTCATGCACCATTAATTCTGAATAGGACCTTTGTTACGTTTTCGGTTATTAAGGTTACAATTTGGCTGCGGAGGTTGGTTGTGCATTCTGGGAGTAAGGCTACAGGCAGAAATCTTACTCTCCATTGTAATTAGTCGCACACGACTAAGACACCTTTTACAGCTGCGTGTTTTCGTTTAACAATGGGCAGACGGATGATCTGTGTTCCACTGATTTTCTTCGATGATAAAGAAAATAAAATTGGTATTTATGGAAACTTTGCAACAAAATGTGCTGTTACGGTCACGGCTTTCCATAGTGTCAGGTGTAATTATATTTCTATAATCGCAGGTTTTTATATTGTCATACGGGACCCCCTGGTCAGGCAGTGGCCTTATTTGGCTCTTTGAGTGGGAGTTGAGACTTCCTAAGGTCAGAAATAAAATTTAATGAAGAAATTTGTACTTGTAGTGTGGATAATTAGATATGAAGTTCATGTAGTTGATCATTTCATAATAATTTATATCGCTGAAATTTAAATAAACCCACACAGGAAATAAACAGCAATCATACTTTGATATAATTAAAAGTTGCATTTTAAATGGACATTCAAATCATACTGATAAAAGCAGATGAAAAAAACATTAACCATTAACCTAACCACTCTTTCCTGGGATCCAGGCAGGTTAACCAGTACTCAAGCGCACTCCATCTATACAAGCAATGATAACTTTCCCACTTGAATCAGTGGTGAGAGATGAATGATAATGAGATGCAATGTTGTATATCAATCATCACAGACGCTGTGGCTTAGCAGGGATTCAAACGCATGACTTCTGGATTGACTGCCAGGCGCTCTACTGACTGAGCTTATCGGGCCCGGCCTTCAAAACTGGAAACAGTATCCTGAACAATATGTTGCATTTCATATGCAACTTGGATGTTACTGAGTATATATATGTAATCATTTGAAGGTATTTTGTTGATAATAGTCATCATGACTTTTAACCTCCTTCGGACATCACTTCCTATTTTATGACACTATGCAATCTTGACGCATGACAGTTAGAATTAGTAATGATGTGTCACAGGTCTGTTTCTACTTTTATATAATAGATTTCATTCTCAGGATGTTTTTTGGCAAACATAAGACTTTACAGTAATTGCTTTTCTCTGTAACGACCATGTGTGGTGTCCTTGAGCATTAGACACTTTTTCCGCATATGCTTATTACTATTTCTGCCCAGGAAGATTTCGAGCATGATTTGTGTAAATGTTATAACTTGTTTCACAATCAATGTAAAGTAAATAAGTTTAAACTAAAGCAAGTAGTAAAGTATTTTGTAAAAAAAAATGCCATTTATCTGTGGTTTAAAAATACAGTCAAACCTGTCTTAGGCAGCCAGTAAAGGGAAAGAGTAAATACGGCCTTTAAAGACAGGTTGTATCTTAATACAGGTTAAGTTTCTATTAAAGCATAGAAATGGAAAATAGCAAATGTGGCTGCTTAAGATAAGTGACTGCTTAATAGAGATGAGGGCTTACACAGGTTTGACTGTACTTTGTAAAAAAAAAAAATCTTTGGTTTAAAAATACAGTCGTATAATATTCATCTTAAAAGACATGCCAAAGATGAAATTTACAGGATCTATGTAGATGTATATAATTTAATTTAACCCTTTACTTTATATAGACGCCTTTGGACACCTCTAATAATGAAAGCATTAATTCACCACATATCAGCAATGGGTGAATTATGTTTATATTAACTGACAGAGTGGAAAACAGTGCAGGAAGTGTTCAGATTGCTCGTTACGAGCAATCTGAACTCTTCCTGCACTGTTTTCAAAGGCCTTCTGTGATTGGTGCGGGAAAACGTGTATCTATGGAGTAAAGGGTTAATTTAATTTAAATCAGTAACAAGGATTTCATTGTTAAAAGCTTTCAGGAGGTTTGGACCACTACTGTCTTCCATGACAATATTAATTTTGTCCATTAACAAAGATTGAAATCGAGATATTTCTGTTAATAGCAGATTTTCGATTTTGATATTTCATTGTTTGCATGCCATCTCCCTAAAATGTCATATTCTAATTTGAAACGGTACAATCAGTAGCATTTAAATGGTTCTGTGAATAAATTAAATATTTGTCTTTGTGGTTGCAGGTGATATTCAAATACAAATTTTTTTTAATTGCTAGTTTGTTTTCCATGAATGAAATGATTCGGGAGTAAAAATAGTCACAAGAACCATCCTTTTATACTGTAATAGAAATAAGTCACAGGATCTATCCATTTATACTGTAATATAAATAAGAAAAGAACAAAAGAGCTTTGCTCCTACTCGAGTTGCAATAATAATAAAAAGCCAAGAGCTTTGCACCTGTGAAATATCTTTTTAGTTATCGAAAAAAACATTTGTTCAAATAACCACTATTTCTAACTGATCAGTATGGTTATAGTTGTATGCTCGTATTCTTCTGTATAAACTCTCCCCTAATAACACCCACACCCACCCACAACCCCCAGTTTTGTCCCAAAAAATTAAATCAATAAGAAGTATAAATGTAATGCTTGTTTAACAATTATAATACACAATAGTGCTTGTAAAACTCCTAAAGAAAATTAAATAGGTGAGAATCATTGGTTTATAATTTTATGTGCCGAGATACTGTTTGCCTGTAACATGTAAATGGTTTGGTGAATGTCATATCTATGTGCCTATATGTGTGTTGTGTACCTATACATATGAATGGTCATAGAAATGTCACGTGCTTATATATAGCTTATCATACAAATGTCATGTGTACTCTCTCTCTCTCTCTCTCTCTTTCTCTCTCTCTCTCTCTCTCTCTCTCTCTCTGGCAACCTGGCTAATTAATTCTAAAATTTTTTTACTTACCTGCAATAATACTGCTTGTATATAGTGAAGTAAATGATATTTCTGTTATTTCCATATAAAGTGAAATCCAATCTTCGTGTAATGATCAAAACCTGATCTAAACATTTTTGGACACTATAAGTAAAGTTAGACATGCACAACATGTTAAATTTTGTTGTCTGCTGGTGGTTGCTTTGATGCAGTGTCTGTCCGTCTGTTTGTACTGGTATCCATAGCGATAGATAGATTGTCACCATTTTGTATATCCACCGTATGACTGAAATTTCCATTTTCACTCGACTATGAAAATAATGTTTTGATTTGATTAAATTTGTTTTTTCTACCACATATTTATCTGAAATAAATTGTTTTACTTCTTAAAATAATTTAACTGCAAGTTAAAAAGTTAATTTTCAAATTTTTTCAGTTTATTAGTTCACACTTGTCATCAGCTAATGTTTAACAGTTTTGTTTTAATTTTCTTTGAGAGTTCAATATTTGTTTATTTGCCTATTAACCACTTAACATAGCTGCGAAGGAATGTGATTCAAATGCTTTTTCATCATTCCAAACTTTAAACTTTTTCTTTTTCTATAAATAAGTTGCTTAATGAACTCGAGTTGGTGATAAGCCAGCCGTCGATGGTACGGCAGTCGTAGTATAACGGTCACAGACACCGATGTTGTCCTTCACCATATAGCGTTAAAATTAAACTGAACCAATATCTGCCTGGCCCGATCTTTAAATAGAGCTGACTGCATTAAACGCTGAGTGCAGATATTGAGTGTTTACAACTGCCTGTCTTTATTGGTAGTAGTTGTACCACTACCACACTGACAAGAAATACGATGGAATAGGAATGAGGGAAATTTGACAAGTAGTAAAAAACAAATTGGGATTAGAATCGGTGAATTTGACGAGAAGTAAAAACTTGATTTCATAAGTCAGTCTTGAGAATTGGGGATTAAAATGGAAGAATTTTACGAGTACATGTAGTAAAAACTTGATTTCATAAGTTACTGATAATCAGAAATATGTTTTATTTGATTATTAGCTATAAATCTTCCCTGGGGAGGAATATATCAATAAATACCAATGTCTATTTTAACTCGTTTTATTTTGTGTTTATATGTCTTCTGTTATGGCAAGCTGGTTTTAACGAGAGTAGAAAATAAATTATTATTGTAGAAATATTTGAGATTCCATGAAATAAAATAATTATGACTTTGTAAAAATTGATGTTATACAAAAGGATTGAGCACATTTGATTTCACAAACTGTAACAGATCTGTCTATGGAATGCAGAAAAACCCAGTATTAAGTGCACTAGAATGGCTGTTTGGATATTTACTAAACTAGGTTTTCTCTTCAGTAAAATAACCTGTGTGGTTTTAGAGTAAGAATAAAAGAACAGGTGATCTCTGTGTCAGTGTGAGATTCATATAAATGAGTGCTGTGTCTGTTTCATTATGATGATGAAATCATCAGTCCAGTTGGTTACAGGGTGCTGACTGAGTGATGGTCAAAATAGGACCACTGGCTGAAAAGCACCAATTAAACTTTCCAAGATGACCTACACAGATGTGAAGTGCAGCAGTTCTGTAACTCCTTTCATTGTTGACACAATTATTCCCCTGTATTTGTTAAGGCTGGGGGTGTCAAAGTGAAGTTTACTAGTTTCCAATCCTAGCCAAAAAAAACTGTCCAACAAATTTAGAATGCCTTTCAACTATAGATTAAGACCAAGGCGTGGTCTAGTGGTAGAGCGTCCGCCTCGCATGCAGAAGGTCGTGGGTTCGATCCCCGGCTGGGTCATACCAAAGACTTTAAAAATGGTACTAGAAGCTTCCTCGTTTGATGCTCAGCATTTAGAGGAGAGTTCTAGGTCTGGTCGGCCCGGTGTCAGTATAATGTGACTGGGTGGGATATCATACCATGTGTCTGCGGCATGGTACTCCAGTGTGACAGCGCTCAGAATACTGTCTCAAGTAGACACCGTCGCGATATGACTGAAAAATTGTTGAAAGTGACGCTAAACACCATACAACAACAACTATAGATTAAATCGTATTTTGGGGTTTGGTGTGTTGATGTCAAAAAAAAAATTGGGCCAAAATATTTTTAGCTACTTACCTACTCACATGAAAAATGCTGGGTCGAAGCACACCAAACAACTATTTGTTTAAGGATGGCCTCAGGTAATTGTTACCTGAACACCCCTTGTAATGTATTTGTAAAACTGAATAAAAATTAAGCAAATTAAAGGGTTATTAATTAGTATTAAAGGTTGTAACGCATGTTGTACATTGTGATCCCTGTCAATGCATTATGTAAGTTTTGCTTCGAGAAAACACGCAGCACTTGAGGTTGGTATTCGGCAAGGTTAGGTTGCAAAATACCATAGTCCCAGTGACTGATTAACTATCAGACTGTCTAAACTTGTTGGCAGCTGGTTGGAATAGTTTGCTTTTTTGTTCCCTCCAGTTGTTGGCAATCCGTGCGGTGATCCTTTGATTGTATTGCGCTTATATTGGCAGGAAGATCGACATTCAGATCAAAGAAGCCGCTTCCATGCATCTCTTCCCATCGCGAAGACAGAGTACATAAATACGAGTGTCACATTTTTCAGGAAAGAGAATGCTTTTCTTGGCATGAGACAATTGGGGATAAAAATAAAATTGAGAATTTTTTGCAATTATTTGAATGATTGAAGTATTCTGGTTTAGCAGTCATGGTGTTGCTAGAAATACCTAATAATGGACTTTGATTGTGTTTGTTTGAATATTTAGCATCTTTTTCATGCCTTCACGGGCTAATAGATGATCAGTGAACTCTTTCTTTGGAGACTTGGAATCTGGAATGTTAAGTACTTAAGCACACTCATCTCCACACGTAACAGATAACTTTCCCACTTGGATCAGCGGGAGAGACGAATGATAATGAGACACAATGATGTATATCAATCATCACTTGGGCTGTGAATGGGCAGGGATTCAAACTCACAACCCCTTGATAGATAGTCAGACAAGCTACTGACTTGGCTTACCTGGGCCTGGCTGCTTTGATTGTGCAATTTGATATTACAAGAAATGAATACTCTAAAGTATTGACAATTTAACAAATAGATAATTAAGTAATAAGTATTTCAGCAAGTATTTTTGTTTTCATGATAACTGAAATATCGGAGCAAGCTAAACACAGCAGTTTTAGTAAGTTTAATACCAGACTTTCATTATTTGTTGATTTACAAATTTTTTTAAAAAAAAATTGCTGAATGGGTGGTTGAAAAAAAATCAATCCGTAAACTTTGTAAAATAATATCAAAATTTGAATATGTATTAATATTTGATAGTGAATTAATTATGCACAGATTTGGTTTCATTTGTTTCTTTTAAAAGACAGAATGCAAGATTTATCAAAATTTGCAATAAATTTTTTTTACAGCATGCTTAGATATACCCACGGAGCCCTTATTGCAATTGTGATATCTATTAAAACATGACAAAATCATACATTGACAAGGTATTTCCTAACTTGGGCATTGCATGTTAGATTAAAACAGATTTTCCACTAAAAATTACAATGTATATTGTTATGTATCAAGAGTCGCATGACTTCAAATCGACTTTTAATTGATCCATAGCCGGGCCCGATGAGCTCATTCGGTTATGCTTCTGACTACCAATCCAGGGGTCGTGATTTCGAATCCCCGCCCAGCAACAGTCTCCGTGATGGTGATATATGACATTGTGTTTCATTATCATTTATCTCTTACGGCTGATTCAAGTGGGAAAGTTATCAATTACTTGCGAATATGGAGTGTGCTCGACTACTGGTTAATCTTTTAGTATCCAAGGAAACAGTTAAACTGATCGTCTGTTAGCCCTTGATGGCATAAAAATTATGCTATATATCCAATCAATCAATCAATCAATACTTGATCAGACCAGGCCAAACCAAAGACTTTAAAAATGGTACTAGAAGCATCTTCGCTTAATGCTCAATATATAGAGGAGAGTTCTAGGTCTGGTATCATACCATGTGTCTGCGGCATGATACGCAAGTGTGACGGTGTTCAGAATACTGTCTCAAGTAGACACCGTCTCGATATGAATGAAAAATTGTTGAAAGCGATGCTAAACACTATACAACTACAACTCAATACTTGATCCATTACATTAGTCACGTTAATATTGAATTTGGTTTATCTGAGATAGATTCAGAATGTCAAGGTGAGGGTCGTATAGCAGTTAGTGCATGATATTTATTCTTAGAATGGGAATTACGTTTTGATCTCATACTCCCGGGTAAACTATTGTTTTGTGTCATTTTTGGGGCAGAACATTCGTATTTTAGTTATAAATGAAATTAGAGGCTTTCTGTTTATTTTTAAATTTAATACAAATTATAGCAATTTTTTCTGACACTTAAACTTCCTTTACCCTTTACTTCATATAGACGCCTTTGGACACCTCTAATATAGACGCCTTTGGACACCTAATATAGAATGATTTTGAATTATTGGGTGAATTA
Source organism: Panopea generosa (assembly GCA_029582155.1). Lineage (NCBI taxonomy): Eukaryota > Metazoa > Mollusca > Bivalvia > Adapedonta > Hiatellidae > Panopea > Panopea generosa. Next base: position 55,080,811 of record CM055902.1, read on the forward strand.
TGTTTACATTAACTGACAGAGTGGAAAACAGTGCAGGAAGTGTTTCCTGCACTGTTTTCAAACACCTGTGATTGGTGTGGGAAAACGCATATCTATGGAGTAAAGGGTTAAAAGATAAATGTGGATAGAGAGAGAAAAAATAGGGACAGTGGATTTAGAAAGTAACAAATAACAAAATTACAACTTAAGAAGAATAAATCGCCATTCTTTAGTAAACAAGAAAAGATTAAGATTTCATCCAATAATTTGCAAAATTACCAAATTTGGATTATGGTTATATTACGCCTTCAAAAATATTCAATTTGAATTAATCCTGTGTCCTTGAGGAAGGCATTTTATCTGCATTTACTTAACCCTTTCGGCGCCAAATATATCAAGGAGAACTTGTTCCCAGTGTCAGTTATATTTTTCAGACCGATAAAACAGCACCAATCAGTTCAGTTTTAATAACAAAAAAAGGAAAGGAGATACTTATAAAATTGATAAAACACACTGCCAGAGATGAGAAATTTTTTCGGACATGATTAACTCAGTGGTTAGCGCGTCTGACTTTCAATCCAGGGTTCGTGAGTTTGAATACCCGTCAGGCCACAATCTCCATGATGGTTGATATACGACATTGCGTCTCATTATCATGTATTTCTCATTGCTGATTCAAGTGGGAAAGTTATCAGTTACTTGTGGAGATAGAGTGTGCTCGAGTTCTTGTTAACCTTCCAAGATCCCAGGAAACAGTAGTTAGGTTAACTGATCATCTGTTAGCCCTCAATGGCATAAAAATGAAGCCAAATATTCAGTTAATATTCAATCAACTTAAAATTGTTTAAACTTAACTTGAAGTCAATTTATGTAACATAAAAAATACCTGCCAGTGTGTTTCGTGTGAAGACATTTTATTTTTCATAAATATGGAAGGGGCGTATAATGCATATAGCATATTTATTTAATGGTTTAGAATAAAGTGACAAGACTTAATGACAAAGTGTATTTATATTCATAAAAATTATCATAATAATAATTATGCCATTTAAGTCGTTTTTGTGGAGCATGATGTCCAATGGTAAAGCACAGAACCCATGGTCGTGGGTTCAATCCTACCCCACCATCATGTGTGGTGTCCTTGAGCAAAACACTTCTTCTGCATATGCTCAATACTGGTTGACAAGGAAGCTGACAACACTCAGTACTGGTTCTACCCAGGAAGCTGACAACACTCAGTACTGGTTCCACCAAGGAAGCTGACAACACTCAGTACTGGGTTCTACCCAGGAAGCTGACAACACTCAGTACTGGTTCCACCAAGGAAGCTGACAACACTCAGTGCTGGTTCTACCCAGGAAGTAGACAACACTCAGTACTGGTTCTACCCAGGAAGCTGACAACACTCAGTACTGGTTCTACCCAGGAAGCTGACAACACTCAGTACTGGTTCCACCAAGGAAGCTGACAACACTCAGTACTGGTTCTACCCAGGAATCTGACAACACTCAGTACTGATTCTACATAGGAAGCTGACAACACTCAGTACTGGTTCCACCAAGGAAAACTTCATGTGATTTGTATAAGTTGTGTAACTTGTTTCACAATCGAAGTAAAATGAATTAATTGTTAATTTAATTCTATATGTGCCGTTTAAATATTTCCTAATATGGACATTTTACGGGAAAAATGTTCATGGCTGTTCCGATATACTGGTATACATAAAACTGTTTGTCATATAATTATACTCTTTTAATCTTCCATTACAGGAGAGCATATAATGAAAACATCATGTATAATGTAAATAAAAATGAGCAGAAAAGAAAAAAAAAACAGGAAATTTTTTTTTAAAAAATCGTCCACACTCACACACATACATACATACATGCAAAAGAAACAACAACCTGCAATGCGTTGAAAATTTTAAACCCATTTAAAAAAATATACAATTAATTAGTGGAAGATCAAATAATTGTGTGTTCAGGTAATGCTACGGCAGCAATTCATCTTTCTCCCACCTCCCTCCTACGTATCTATAACGGGGTACCCTTATCAAATTCCATAAATACCAGTGTTGCATGTTTTGCGATGCTTAAACTGTGGAATGTACACCTTTATTGAACTGTTTGTTACATATCAGCCTGTAATAAAAAAAAAGAACCATAAATGTCTATTGCATTCTTAATTAGTGAAATGGCAACAGATTAGTCAATATTGCACCTTTGTATTCCTCCGTATTGCAGTATTTTTAGATAGATAATTAATACATCAAGAGTTCTGAGAATCAGTTAAATGTGTAAAAGATTTTTTAAAAAATCCAATTAAATGTTTAAAAGATTGATTCATTGAAATGATTGAAAATAGCAAAAATGTTTCCTTTTTCTCTGTGATGACGTATAGGACTCCTCATGACAATAAAAATACCGGTAGTTTACATTCCAATATAGCCTGACTTAAAGTGCTAAAATAAAGAATGTGGGCAAAAAGAAAAATTACTGCTTGTCGAGGGCCCTTGTTAAAATGTGATTAAAAAATGCCTTCAAACAACCACAGCCTCTTCTGAAATATGTATTTTTTTTATTTTAGGATATCTTAAAGGTAGTGTGTCAGGTGAGGGGTGGGCTCAGAGTATTATAAAATGTCTACAAAATCAAAATTAGTTCAGACTGAATCTGAAGCATCTAATTACCATTTGTAACTAAAATATGAATAATTAGAAATTTTATTTCACCAAACTTGGTAAAATATGATATTTTAACTGGAATTGTGAATTCATAATGATATTGTACAATGCACTGCTTGATGACCTTTAACTCATACAGACTTTCCGATTTCGTGTTTGCTCTGTGACTCCTAAACCCTTTGAAGGGTTTTCATGAATTTTTGATGTTCATCTCCTTGAGACAATGTTCAGAACTTACATTCTCATGTTAGTTCAAGGTCAAGGTAACTGTTTAAGGTCAAATTTTGCAATCTTGTTTTTGCCGTAAACTGCTCTGTATCCTAAACTCAGTGAAGAATTTCCATAAAACTTGGGTCAGATGTTCACCTCCTCAGTACAACATGCAGAACCCACATTCCAACTATACTGGTTCAAGGTCAAGGTTACAGTTATAAAAGTCGAATGTTTTCAGGCTAGATTTATTCATGATTTTGTGACAGATGTTTTATCTCCTCAGTACAACATGCAGAACCCACATTCCAACTATACTGGTTCAAGGTCAAGGTTACAGTTATAAAGTCGAATGTTTTCAGGCTAGATTTATTCATGGTTTTGTGTCAGATGTTTGATCTCCTCAGTACAACATGCAGAACCCACATTCCAACTGTGTTGGTTCAAGGTCAAGGTTACAGTTTTAAAGTCGAATGTTTTCAGGCTAGATTTATTCATGATTTTGTGACAGATGTTTTATCTCCTCAGTACAACATGCAGAACCCACATTCCAACTGTGTTGGTTCAAGGTCAAGGTTACAGTTATTAAGTCGAATGTTTTCAGGCTAGATTTATTCATGATTTTGTGACAGATGTTTTATTTCCTCAGTACAACATGCAGAACCCACATTCCAACTATGTTGGTTCAAGGTCAAGGTTACAGTTATAAAGTCGAATGTTTTCAGGCTAGATTTATTCATGATTTTGTGTCAGATATTTTATCTTCTAAGCCCCTTTGTTTATACTAATTTATTTTAGCTCGATTGCGATGAAAGCTCAGAGCTTATATGAACTGCTCTCGAGTCTGCTTCCTGGGTAGAACCAGTACAGAGTGTTGTTTTATGAGAGGCATCGGGTCGACCAGGAGATCGAACCCACAACCTCTGGCGTGAGCAGCCGTTACTTTATCCATTAAACTACTGCCCCACTTAAGCCCCTTGAAAGATGTTTATTTGAATCTCGAATATTTAAAAAAAAAAAAAAAAAGTAAGCATATATTGATGTGCGCAGTACAGTGGATTTTGATTCATTTTGAAGTCTTTTTCTGCCAATAAGACTGGAAATGCCTATATAATTGTGAAAATGGCATTAAATCATGTGTTGAAAATGGCATTAAACACCAGTAAATTAAAAAATGAAATACAAAAAATAAGCAAAGACATATAGTTACTTGAAATGGACCAATGGTAGGGAGTACATACAATGGTTCACGTGAATATCAACATTTTTCCAAACGATATGTTCTGACGTCAAATTCTCTAATCTCTGCAACACCTTTATTTAGTAAAGATTACAACAATTGAGAGGTGCTTAGGATATAGTAGAAAATATTGATGTGTAAAAGCTAAAATAGAAACTGTTTTGTAATATTGCTGTAGATTGGATTGGTCAGGCAACTTTGTGTGCAAATAAACCTCGTTCAAATTCAAATTATGGTTGTAATTAAAAAATTGTTCATGAAAATATTTCTTACACTTTATTTCTAATATCAGGTTATATATTTGTCATTTGTATTGAAAATGGGGGTCATCAGGGGGTTATTGGGTGGAGGCAAATGTCCAAATCAGCACCTCATATCGGGAAATCTATCACTTGGAGCTTGGAGTAAAAACTGTCTGTGACACAGAAAGTTTGCCAGTTATGGAAGGACAGTATTTTTACCATCACTCACATGGCTCCCTGCAACCACACAGGGGTTGGTAATTTAACCACAAAAGTGAACATGAACAAAAAATGATAAAATGAACATGACACCCATTCAGAGGATTCCTTCCCCTGTGCAGAGATTGACAGTGATTCTATTCTTTAATCATTATTATGAAATGTTATACGCTTATAAATCTTGAGGTTTGTCTATACAATTTTAAAAAGTAAATGCATTTATTTCATCATCCAGACTGACACATAAAACCTGCAGTGGGGGGTAATTATAATTGCGCAGTTCAGGATCTACTGCGTTTATTTTTGCATCTATTTTTGTATGTGTTTATGTGTATTTGTTACAAGAAGTAAAAACCTTTTGCGTTGTTTTTCGGTTTCTGTTGTTCTTCTCAGCTGTTTGTGCTATCATATCTATATATAGTTACAAAGATGACGGCAGCTGTAGTATCACTAGGATTCCAGCTATGTATAGATTGTTGATTTTAGCAGCAGGGCATTATAGAGTACTGATTTTGTTGATTTTAGGTCGAACTGTGGTATCATAGTATCAAAGCTTTTAAAAGCAAGTTACATTGAGTTATGGTCAAGAGATACAATCATCAATAAAAAATGAAAAGTTAAATTTTTATGTAATGAAAATTTAAGTGAATCTTCTTTGTGTGTTGGAGGACATGGTTCTATTTTGATTCTGCTATAGTTTGGTTATGAATATCTGTCTGGTAAGCTTGGCCTGTCTGATAAGCTTGGTCTGTTTAATAAGCTTGATCTGTCTGGTAAGTTCTTCATTGTAAGCTGTTCTGTCTGGTAAGCTGGCCTGTCTGATAAACTTGGTCTGTTTAATAAACTTGATCTGTCTGGTAAGTTCTTCCTTGTAAGCTGGTCTGTCTGGTAAGTTCTGCCTCGTAAGGATGGTCCATCTGGTAAGCTTGGTCTGTGTGGTAAGCTTGGTCTGTTTAATAAGTTTGATCTGTCTGGTAAGCTTGGTCTGTCTGGTCAGTTCTGCCTCGTAAGCTGGTATGTCTGGTAAGCTTGGTCTGTCTGGTCATTTCTGCCTTGTAAGCTGGTCTGTCTGGTAAGCTTGGTCTGTTTAATAGGCTTGATCTGTCTGGTAAGTTCTTCCTTGTAAGCTGGTCTGTCTGGTAAGTATTGCCTCATAAGCTTGGTCTGTCTGGTAAGTTCTTCCTTGTTAGCTGGTCTGTCTGGTAAGTATTGCCTCAGAAGCTTGGTTTGTCTGGTAAGTTCTTCCTTGTAAGCTGGTCTGTCTGGTAAGTATTGCCTCATAAGCTTGGTCTGTCTGGTAAGTTCTTCCTTGTAAGCTGGTCTGTCTGGTGAGTATTGCCTCATAAGCTTGTTTGTCTTGTAAGTTCTTCCTTGTAAGCTGGTCTGTCTGGTAAGCTGGCCTGTCTGGTAAGTATTGCCTCATAAATTTGGTCTGTCTGGTAAGTTCTTCCTTGTAAGCTGGTCTGTCTGGTAAGTATTGCCTCATAAGCTTGATCTGTTTAATAGGCTTGATCTGTCTGGTAAATTCTGCCTCGTAAGCTTGGTCCGTCTGTTAAGCTTGGTCCATCTGGTAAGCTTGGTCTATTTAATAAGTTTGGTCTTGGTCTATCTCGTAAGCTTAGCCTGTTTAATAAGTTTGTTCTGTCTGATAAGCTTGGTCTGTTTAATAAGTTTGATCTGTCTCGTAAGCTTTGTCTGTTTAAGAAGTTTGGTCTGTCTGGTAAGCTTGGTCTGTTTAAAAAGTTTGATCTGTCTGGTAATTTCTGCCTCATAAGCTTGGTCTGTCTGGTAAGTTTGGTCTGTTCGGTAACTTATCTCGTAAGTTCCTACTGGCATGCTCTGGCTGGTAAACTCAGTTAGGTAATCTCTGGCTAGTAAGCCAGTCTTTCTAGTAAGCACTGAATGGCTGACCTGAGGGTTGACCTGTCTGGTAAGTTTGGTCTGTTCAATCAGGTTGACCTGTCTGGTAAGCTTGATCTGTTTAATAAGTTTGACCTGTTTGGTAAGCTTGGTCTGTTCAATAAGTTTTACCTATCTGGTAAGCGTGTTTGTGTAGTAAGCTCTGTCTGGTAAACTTGGTCTGATCGATAGGATTGACCTGTCTGGTAAGCTTGGTTTCTTCAATCAGGTTGACCTGTCTGGTAAGCTTGATCTGTTTAATAAGTTTGACCTGTCTGGTAAGTGTGTTTGTCTCGTAAGCTCTGTCTGGTAAGTTTGTTCTGTTCAATAGGATTGACCTGTCTGGTAAGCTTGGTCTGTTCAATCAGGTTGACCTGTCTGGTAAGTGTGTTTGTGTAGTAAGCTCTGTCTGGTAAGCTTGGTCTGTTCAATAGGATTGACCTGTCTGGTAACCTTGGTCTGTTCAATAGGATTGACCTATCTGGTAAGCTTGTATGTGTAGTAAGCTCTGTCTGGTAAACTTGGTCTGATCAATAGGATTGTCCTGTCTGGTAAGCTTGTATGTGTAGTAAGCTTGTATGTGGTAAGTGTGTTTGTGTAGTAAGCTCTGTCTTGTAAGCTTGGTCTGTTCAATAGGATTGACCTGTTTGGTAACCTTGGTCTGTTCAATATGATTGACCTGTCTGGTAAGCTTGATCTGTTTAATAAGTTTTACCTATCTGGTAAGTGTGTTTGTCTCGTAAGCTCTGTCTGGTAAGTTTGTTCTGTTCAATAGGATTGACCTGTCTGGTAAGCTTGGTCTGTTCAATCAGGTTGACCTGTCTGGTAAGTGTGTTTGTGTAGTAAGCTCTGTCTGGTAAGCTTGGTCTGTTCAATAGGATTGACCTGTCTGGTAAGCTTGGTCTGTTCAATAGGATTGACCTATCTGGTAAGCTTGTATGTGTAGTAAGCTCTGTCTGGTAAACTTGGTCTGATCAATAGGATTGTCCTGTCTGGTAAGCTTGTATGTGTAGTAAGCTTGTATGTGGTAAGTGTGTTTGTGTAGTAAGCTCTGTCTTGTAAGCTTGGTCTGTTCAATAGGATTGACCTGTTTGGTAACCTTGGTCTGTTCAATATGATTGACCTGTCTGGTAAGCTTGATCTGTTTAATAAGTTTTACCTATCTGGTAAGCGTGTTTGTGTAATAAGCTCTGTCTGGTAAACTTGGTCTGATCAATAGGATTGACCTGTCTGGTAAGCTTGGTTTCTTCAATCAGGTTGACCTGTCTGGTAAGCTTGATCTGTTTAATAAGTTTGACCTGTCTGGTAAGTGTGTTTGTGTAGTAAGCTCTGTCTGGTAAGTTTGTTCTGTTCAATAGGATTGACCTGTCTGGTAAGCTTGGTCTGTTCAATCAGGTTGACCTATCTGGTAAGTGTGTTTGTGTAGTAAGCGCTGTCTGGTAAGCTTGGTCTGTTCAATAGGATTGACCTGTTTGGTAACCTTGGTCTGTTCAATAGTATTGACCTGTCTGGTAAGCTTTATGTGTAGTAAGCTCTGTCTGGTAAGCTGATCATTTTAATAAGCTTGGTCTCGCTAATAGTCTGTCTCATAAGCTTGGTTTGTCTGGAAAGCTTGGTTTGTCTGGTAAGCTCTGTCTGATAAGCTCTGTCTTGTAAGCAGTAAGGTCTGGTTGGTAAGCTCTGTCTAGCAAGCTCTGTCTGGTAAGCTTTGTCTTGTAAACTTTGTCTGGTAACTATCTGGTAAGTTTGGTTTGTCTTGCAAGCTCTGGCTAGTAAGCTGTCTAGTAAGCTGGTATTTCTCGTAATCCCTGCATATCTGGTAAGCTCTATCTAGGTTCTCCACAACAACTTTGATTATTATCCACATAGCACTGTGTGAGAGGATATTGTGGCAGTGCAGGTTAATCAACCTTTCTATATTCTGAAAAATGTATTAAAAAACTATATTTATATTTATATATTACTGTATATCAGCTTTTTAATTACATGATTATGAAGGTTTATTTACCTGTCAACATATATATAAGATACTACCGAACATAATTGAGTTTTCTCATAATAACAAATCAACAAAGCTGGCAACACACAGCATCTGCCAGACAAAACACAAGTCTGCGTATGTGATAGTATGCTGTTGATTTCCTTATTATATAAAGCCTTGACTGGGATAATTTTTTCTACTCAGTTTGTAACAGGTGGTATATAATAGAAAAGGGGATTGGTATATTATAAATAATGTAATAAGATAATTATTGAACATGGCATATCAGGTGGTTGAACTGTAGTATATGATGGGTGGGCGATAGTAAATGGGATAGTAGACAGTTATTGAGCATGGCATATCAGTTGCTTTTAATATAGTACGTGATGGGTGAGCAATAGTAAATGTCATTAGACAGTTATTGAACATGGCATGTCAAGTGGTCAAATTGTAGTACATGATGGGTGGGCGATAGTAAATGTCATTAGACAGTTATTGGACATGGCATATCAGTTGTTTATAATGCAGTACATGTTGTGTGGGCAATAGTAAATGTCATAACACAATTATTGAACATGGCATGTCAGGTGGTCAAATTGTAGTACTTAATTGGTACGCAATTGTTAAATGTCATTGTACAGTTATTGAACATGGCATATCAGGTGATTAAACTGTAGTATATGATGGGTGAGTGATAGTAAATATCATTAGACAATTATTGAACATGGATTATCAGGTGGTTAAACTGTAGTACATGATGGGTGAGTGATAGTAAATGTCATTAGACAATAATTGGACATGGATTATCAGATGGTTAAACTGTAGTACATGATGGGTGAGTGATAGTAAATATCATTAGACAATAATTGAACAAGGCATATCAGGTGGTTAAACTGTATTACAGGATGGGTGGGCAATAGTAAATGTCATCAGACAGTTATTGAACATGGCATATCAGGTGGTTAAACTGTAGTACATTATGGGACGCAATAGTAAATGTCATTAGACAATTATTGAACATGGCATATCAGATGGTTAAACTGTAGTACATGATGGGTGAGTGATAGTAAATGTCATTAGACAGTTATTGAACATGGCATATCAGGTGGTTAAACTGTATTACAGGATGGGTGGGCAATAGTAAATGTCATTAGACAGTTATTGAACATGGCATATCAGGTGGTTAAACTGTGGTACATGAAGGATGGGCAATAGTAAATGGCATTAGACAATTATTGAATATGGAATATCAGATGGTTTAACTGTAGTACATGATGGGTGAGTGATAGTAAATGTCATTAGACAATTATTGAACATGGCATATCAGATGGTTAAACTATAGTACATGATGGGTGAATGATAGTAAATGTCATTTGACAGTTATTGAACATGGCATATCAGATGGAACTGTAGTACATGATGGGTGGGCAATAGTAAATGTCATTAGACAATTATTGAACATGGCATATCAGATGGTTAAACTGTAGTACTTGATGGGTGAGTGATGGTAAATGTCGTTAGACAGTTATTGAACACGGCATATCAGATGGTTAAACTGTAGTGCATGATGGGTTGGTGATAGTAAATGTCATTAGACAATTATTGAAGATGGCATATCAGATGGTTAAACTGTAGTACATGATGGGTACGCAATAGTAAATGTCATTAGACAATTATTGAACATGGCATATCAGATAGTTAAAGTGTGGTACATGATCGGTGGGCAATAGTAAATGTCATTAGACAGTTATTGAACATGGCATATCAGGTGGTTAAACTGTAGTACATGATGGGTTGGCAATAATAAATGTCATTAGACAGTCATTGAACATGGCATATCAGATGGTTTAACTGTAGTACAAGATGGGTGAGTGATAGTTAATGTCATTAGACAGTTATTGAACATGGCATATCAGATGGTTAAACTGTAGTACATGATGGGTATGCAATAGTAAATGTCATTAGACAGTTATTGAACATGGCATATCAGATGGTTAAACTGTAGTACATGGTGGGTGAGTGATAGTTAATGTCATTAGACAGTTATTGAACATGGCATATCAGGTGATTAAACTGTAGTACATGATGGGTATGCAATAGTTAATGTTATTAGACAGTTATTGAACATGGCATATCAGGTGGTTAAACTGTAGTACTTGATGGGTGAGCAATAGTAAATGTCACTAGACAGTTATTGAACATGGCATATCAGGTGATTAAACTGTAGTACATGATGAGTATGCAATAGTAAATGTCATTAGACAGTTATTGAACATGGCATATCAGATGGTTAAACTGTAGTACATGATGGGTGAGTGATAGTAAATATCATTAGACAATTATTGAACATGGATTATTAGGTGGTTAAACTGTAGTACAGGATGTGTGGTGATAGTTAATGCCATTAGACAATTATTGAACATAACATATCAGTTGTTTATAATGTAGTACAGGGTGTGGGAGATAGTTTATTTCATTAGACAATTATTGAACATGGCACATCAGGTGGTAAAACCGTAGTACAGGAGGTGGGTGATATGGCATATCAGTTAACTTAATACAGCATATCAAAGGCATATTGATAAAAACAATCTTACAGAACAGGTCTTTCATTCAGAGTTTGTGAGTGATTCATCTTCAAACAAGTAGTGAGTAAAGGCATTCTTCATAAAGCCATAAATAGATTTTGAAGTTTATTTGTCATTTTTTACCAGCACCTTTATTACATTTGCGTAGCAACTGATGCCCTTTAGTTTATTAATGATTCCTTACCTGCGTGACGATGCTGTACAGTAGCCAGGTGATGTCTATTAATAGCCGAATTATATATACTGCTGATGTAAGAAGCCTAAGCAATGTGCGTACTAACAGCGGGGAGAATTAATGTTATTGGAAAATAATTAAATATGTAAATGTAATGGCTGGTGTATAGAATGGATCACTAATCGTTTTTGTTAAGTAATATTTGGCTACCAGTCGGGTAGAACAATTCAAGATTGAATGATTTTTACTGTCAATCTGAAGGGTTACATCATTTTTCTAAATGAGGTTGTTGTTGTATGATGTTTGGCATAGCTTTGAACATATTTTTAATCATTTCGTGACCATATCTACATGAGACAGTATTCAGAGCACTGCTACACTGGAGTATCTTGTCGCAGACACATATGGTATGATGCCCCACCCAGTCACATTATGCTGGCACCAGGCCGATTAGACTAAATATATGGATAAAGTGTGTTGCTCCAGGACACCACACAAAGCCGTGGTAGTGGATCAAACCCAAACCCTCAGATCCTGGGTTTGATGCTCTACCACTGAACACTTTCCATAGTCATTTTCGGGTCATACCAAAGACTTGAAAATGGTACTAGAAGTTTGCTTGCTTTGTGCTCAGCATTTAGAGGGTAGTTCTATGACTGGTCAGCCTAAAGTCAGTATAATGTGACTAGGTAGGGGAAACATACCATGTGTCTGCAGCATGATACTCCAGTGTGGCAGCACTGAGAACACTCTCAAATAGACACAGGGCTTGAAAATTCTGATAAAAGCTACTTGTCCTCCTTTTCCAACATTTTTAATTGAATGCTTAAAATCAAAGAAATATTAAGGTCAGTTTCTTAAATCTTTAATCAGTTTACTCCTTATTGCGAGCAGACGAGTGGAATTTTACGGCCCTGAGACAATGTCGCCATATTACTGGAAAATTGTTGAAAGGGACGTTTAAAACATAATACAACAGCAACAAATCCATATATTAATGGTCACCATAAAGAGTGTCTTCACATAAAGACTTAGATTTCCTCGAGCCCATTGGAAATGATTTACAGGTATTGAGACTGGGCAATGTTTACTGGCAGACTCTGAGGCCACCTGCACGCCTGTACCATTATCTACCTATAACTTACCTGTAATTTACATCAGATTTACCCATATCAAATACCAGTCACCTAATTATCGCAAGGAATGTAAGGTATTATAAGTTTTAAATAACTTTTTTAATGGAGAAAATGGCTTTGGCCTCAGTATCCGATTTGCTGGATTTTACTCGATTTAATAACAAAAATATGCAGTTGTATTCATCCATTCTGATCTTCGCTGATGGGTTGACCAAATTAAAATGAATTAGGGGTATGAGGGAGTAACTTTAGAAGAATTTTGTACGGTGTCCTGCGGATTCGTTCAATGTTGATGGAGTGTAAAGAATTTGTTGAGGGCAAGAACGTTTAGAGAGGTCAGACAAAAAGATTTCTTTATGGTTTGTTAATATTGAGATTGGCTGATAGGCATGGTGATTAATTTGAAAGTTACAGGTGTTAAAATGATTTTATTCTTCAATTTGTATTATGGGAAAAACGTGAAAAAAAGGGAGATTGGGAATTATTTTCAGGGGTCAGTCTTGATGAGATTACGGTGAGGGGCTGGGGAGGATCGATTGATTAACTAAGTGATGATTCTTGATTCCTCAGCTTAACCATTTATAAATATTAAATGATCCATTTTAGAGGACGTTCTCAATTTTGGGTCCGGTTTGTTAAATTAAACTTTATAACCATGCCAGACTTTCAGAGTTAGGAACCCAAGGTCAAAGTTTGATTCATGTACACGTGATAAATCAACAAGGCAAGAGGAACTCTGTTCAGTTCCATTAACTATGAATCAAACAATTTTAATCGAATAATTAATTACAAATTTCATTAATAAAAATACCCTGAATGTACATTGAATATATATTTGTGTATGTGGAGTGTGTGGTCCAGTGGTAGAGCATCAGACCCTGGGGATCAGAGGGTCCTGGGTTCGATCTACCATGATGCCATGATAGCTATGTGTGGTGTCCTTGAGCAAGACACTTTATCTGCATATGCTTAGTATTGGTTCTGCCCAGGTCTAAGTTGTGAACCAGGCCTGATTAGCTCAGTCAGTAGTGCATCTGATTATCAATCCAGAGGTCGTGAGTTTGAATCCCCACCCAGCCACATTCTCCGTGATAATTGATAGATGACATCGCGTCTCATTACCATTCATCTTTCACTACTGATTCAAGTGGGAAAGTTATCAGTAACTTGTGGAGATGGGGTATGCTCGAGTAATGGTTAACCTTCCAGGGTCCCAGGAAACAGTGGTTAACTGATCATCTGTTAGCCCTCGATGGTATAAAAATGATGTTAAATAATCAATCAATCTTAAGTTTTCACAGTCGAAATAAGATAAATAAGTTTAAATAAAAAATATATGCGCTGATCTCTAAATTTGCTATAACTGAGATTGCCACATGTCCCTTTAAACTACAGTGAATCTGTTAATTCTTGGAGAGACGACCTTTATTGCCTTCCCTTCCCCTTTGTGGTAGGTGTAATATGATTGTTTAACTGCATTATGGGATATTTATTGTCTTGGCACACAATGAAATGTAAAAGACAATAACATTATGGGAAAATAATGAACAAAAGATTAGAATACCCAGAATTCCTGAGCACCATACATATGCGCAATATACCTAGAAGTCCTTTAGGTTCAGTAACCAATTATTCTTAATAGGTTCAGTGACATTATCACAATATTTTTTTCACCACAGGTAAATGTTTACACTGAACATATTTTTCCACGTGACTTGTACATATAAAGAGCCAAAATCATCGAAACTGAAGGGCTAGTTTTGACAGACCATCAAAAATGTGGGATGAATCTTGTGTGAACTGGGAGATCGTATAATATGATAATTATGGTCTAAATGTGTCTAATTGCCACCGTGGCTGATACCCGAATCATTAAATGTCAGAATCTATCAATCTCAATATTCATCATCAGTCGCTATGATTGAGTGGAGTCATCAACCGGAAATAAAACCCCACCGTTTATTACGGTCTATTTTACGAATTAGCAGTAAGCTGGAAGAGATCAGACTAATTTCCATTCTTATATTGTCAGCTTTAGTTGAGATGGTTGGACGAGTGAAAGAAGAAACTTTAATTTTAATGTCTGATTATGGGAGTTGAAACAGGTGAAAGTATGCATATAATTAAGATTCCGTTTCATGACTTTGGTCTGTTGTAAGATTGACTTCATTTGGTCTGTTGTAAGATTGACTGCATTTGATCTGTTGTTAGATTGACTGCATTAGGTGTGAAGATTAACTACATTAGGTCTGTTGTTAGATTGACTGCATTTGGTCTGTTGTTAGATTGACTGCATTTGGTCTGTTGATTCAGTGACTTGCAGTAATAAGGTGTGTCTAGTACTGGTTAACCGCCTAGCAGGTCCCAGAAACAGTTATTAGGCGTGCTGACTGCAGTAACATAACTGAAATACTATTGAAAGCAGCCATAAAATTCCACGCAAACAAATATATAATTACTAAATTTTGTTTACCCTTTATGCACATTCAAAATGGAGCCACAGCAATTGTTCTTCTGCAAATAACTGGCAAGTTTTCTCACATAAAGGTTTTGGATTCAACTGGGCTTAAACCCTCGACCTCACCGGTGAAAGATAAGTGTTCTTGGGGACAGCACAATAGACCACTCAGCCATGGAGGACCCTCAATTATATGATAATAAGAATGCTTGATTAAATGACCATCAAATATAACCTGAAACCCTCAACAATTCTGTAATAATTATGAATTCCAACAATGTAATGAGGAAGAATTCAGAATAATCTTTGTAACAAACATCCCTGTAACAAACTTTTGTGTTGTGCAGTTTTGCATTTGTTTTGCAAATCTACAGCTTCTTTTATTTGTTCCCAATTTAGCCGGGCCCGATTAGCTCAGTCGGTTACGCGTCTGATTATCAATCCAGGGGTCGTGAGTTCAGATCCCCGCCCGGCAACATTCTCCGTGATGATTGATATACGACATTGTGTCTCATTATCATTCGTCTCTCACCGCTGATTCAAGTGAAAAAGTTATCAGTTACTTGCGGAGATGGGGTGTGCTCGAGTATTGGTTAATCCCAGGAAACAGTGGTTAGGTTAACTGATCATCTGTTAGCCCTCGATGGCATAAAAATGATGCTAAATATTCAATCAATCAATCAATCATTGTTCCCAATTAAAAAAAAACATGGCAGAATAAGTTCAAAAATTCACATTATTAAAAGAAAACAGCTTACAGTGGATCATGACACAGACAAATAAATAAATCTAGCCTTACATTATTGTTGCACAATGACCTAATGCTAATATCGTACCAGTGATACAGTATGGGCGACTATTCTAGAGGTTCTTGATCTTTAACCTTTTCATTATACAAGGACAGATTATCGCAAGTGTCCATTGTTGAATGAGGCATTAGTATCCCATCATTTCTCCATCTGTTATTTTTGTTGTGTCAGTCGTAATATATTTATTTTTAGTGCTCCTCACCATTCGTGCTAGTTGGAAATTTGGACGGATTTTCTCCTCCTTTTCTTTTCTCACAAAGTCTTGTTGCTTCAGTTACTTGATGTTTACGTGATTCTTTTCTGTGGTGTTTTGTGATTAAATTGAAATTTGCCACTCTGGGTAAAGTGATTGAGTTCTTTATGAGTACCCAAATAATGCCTCGACAGAAATACTGAAGTGATTGAACACTTTTCCCACAGCTTGTGTTATGAATAAAAGGACACGTTTAACTCTTGAAATAATTGAAATAAATTGAAATTTGTCCCCCTGTAAAGATGGCCCCCATGCAGAGACAACCTGAACAAGAAAACATTTGATATAGCGTCATTTGTCAGATGAAGTGTGGGATAATCTTTTACTTTTAAAAAAAGGTAATCACATTCGTCATCAAAAGTCTTGTTCTAGCAATAAGATGTCAAAAAAAAAATCGGGGCTTGGTCTATATTTTTGAAAAATGTATTTTGCCATTATTGTCAGGATACACTGGCAGTAAAGAATTTTGCAGATGCTGACCCTAGCCTGGGCTGTTTGTAGGTTGTTAAGAGTTTATATTGTTATGGAAATGTGGTGCAATAAATCTTGGCAAATTTTGACACATTTGAAATTAAAATTCAGTTGAGAAAAAGAATATTTTTTAAATAGATACTTGAGAGATCAAAGGAGAGAGTTGGTTAGATTCGTTTTGTTGGATGGTTCTGTCGAATGTTTGAGAGTGCTGCTGTTGTTTGTTGATCTGCTCATCAGCAAGGTGATGGGGGAATTTCAAGGGTGTTAATTAGTGAAGGTATTTTCATGAGTGCATAAACCACATCATCATTTTCAGATTGACATTGCTTGGAAATTTATAACATTTTTGTGGGTTTTATTTAGCATTGTTGTGAGTTGGGTGTTTTTGAGTTTTTTTGTTTTGCTTTATTTATATTTTGATACAAAGCGTTTGAGGTTTTGCATTTTGGAGTTGTTATTTTTGGTTGGATAAATTACAGTTATTCTTGATATATCCTAGTACTTGCCGAAGGACAGGTGTTCTACTTTGAAGTCTTTTTACACCGATAAAAATGTGGCTGCCAGTAGTGCTGTTATGAGTTGAATGAATGAATGAATTTATTAATTTATTAATTAATTAATTGATCAAGGAATTAGGGTTACCAACTCTTAAAGGTCACATGACACTAACAAGAAGGAATATTCAACGTTCACTATCTCCATGTACAAACAACAAATCAACATAAAGATTAAAAAATTAACACAGGGCTAGAATTTTAATTTTTTTTTTGCACTCGCACATTTTTGTACTTTGATCAACCATTTTTTATAGTAATTTTTTATACATGAATATCTGGTTATTTTTTTCGCCGACAACTTGCTGAGTCACAGTAAATTGGATTGTGTATCAAAATATGTAGATAAAATATCGCACGTGATTAAAATCAGCAAACCAGTCTACTGAGTATGTGCGCTGTGTAAAAAAACGTCATCCAATTGATGCATGTTTACAGCAGATCGAAATTGAAAGTTAAAGAAATGAAAACCGCCGTCATTTCAATTTCATTTTTTTCACTCACAAAAATTTGCAAGCGTATGGAAAAATCATTTTTCATTTTCTACAGGCATTTTGTGAATTTGCGAGTATTACATTCGAGCGCTGTGAATATGGAGAATGAACCTAGAACCTTGATACCTGAAGGCAGAGTTTCAACAAATTCTATCCAATATGCCATGTCGCTCTTACAACATGTATGAGTTACAGTCCTCATACGGTTGCCATCACTTATTTGGTGCCCCAAGAAATACTCAGAGGTTAATAAACTGCAAAAATGAACAAGACAAAAATGATAAAATGGGCACGCAACTTTCTTTAACAGGTTCTTGTTGATTAAGCTTATTTCCTCAAGGGACTGGGTGGCAGTTTCAAACCTGGAAAAGTTTGTGCCTTGCAGCCAATTAAATTTTGCCAGATATGTTAATCAATGCAACACACACAGCAGTTCTGTTGTCACAAAAAGTTAAAGCAGACTGCATGTGTTACAGTGTGTGGGTGGGGTTACCCGGTACTCAATATCATAGGCTCATTGATTGCTATAGCTGTGTGGGGTAATGTTTTTATGCAACTGATCTGCATCAGGTGTCATGTTGTCGGTGCGTGAAAAATGGTTGACATTTAAAATTTGTATGCAATGAAAAAATTTATAGAAATGTTATATGCATGTTTGAATATAATACACATCAAAGAATGATTTATCGTAGTAAATGTTATGATTTGTAAATGGGAAGCTGAATGGATTATCGATTGTGTCGTTTTATATCTCTCATATTTAGAGTTTGTTCAGTCGTTAAGTTATCATTATAGATATTGCATATTCATACTTAATTAACGTGTTGAAAGTGGTGTTAAACCCCATTCAAAAAATAAAAATACTAAAAAAAAATTTGTACGATGGGCTCTACCAATTTTTGCCAATGAATTATAAAAAAAAAATAGCAATAAATAATGAGTGGATCTGAGATTCTATTGTATCACAGGACCCTACAAAATGATAAATTCAGTCATAAAGGTATCATGGTAGATATTGCGTACTTCTTCATT
This sequence comes from Panopea generosa, assembly GCA_029582155.1. Classification (NCBI taxonomy): domain Eukaryota; kingdom Metazoa; phylum Mollusca; class Bivalvia; order Adapedonta; family Hiatellidae; genus Panopea; species Panopea generosa. Next base: position 55,099,237 of record CM055902.1, read on the forward strand.
ATTGAATTTATTGCAAATGTTTAAAAAAACACCGATTTTTTATGACATAAATGTAGTAATAGATAATGAATGTGAATATGGGATTATATTGTATCACATGTCTCTGGAAAATGATATGTGCAGACATTAACCATTTATTTTTTAGGCCAGGTGAAATAAAATAAAATTTAACGCTTTACTCCATAGATACGTGTTTTTCCTGCACCAATCTCAGAAGGTCTTTGAAAACAGTGCAGGAAGAGTTCAGATTGCTTTTCCACTCTGTAAATTAATATAAACATGATTCACCAAATAAATCAAAAGCCTTCTATATTAGGTGTCCAAAGGCGTCTATATGAAGTAAAGGGTTAATGGAACGTTTACTTATTTGCTCCAGAAATAAAATGGGTTGGTCGAATTTGTTTAACACGTGTTTTAACTTTAGATTGTACACATTTGATGGAGGGGTCATGACTAGCACCGGCATCATCCGTATGTCTGTGTTGATGTGGTAACATTATTGATGGCAAACTGCAAACATAGTGCATGGTGAAAGGAAACGGCAAGGACATTAGCATGTTAAGCTCTTCGAAAAAAAATCAGAAAGATCCTGAATTGCATAGCCCTTTACTCCATAGATACGCGTTTTCCCGCACCAATCACAGAAAGCCTTTGAAAACAGTGCAGGAAGAGTTCAGATTGCTCATAACGAGCAATCTGAACACTTCCTGCACTGTTTTCCACTCTGTCAGTTAATATAAACATAATTCAACCAATAATTCAAAAGCCTTCTATAATTATAAGGTGTCCAAAGGCGTTTATATTAGGTGTCCAAAGGCGTCTATATGAAGTAAAGGGATAGGCAGCTTTTACTTTGAGTCTACTTGTTTTGTGTGCTAAAAATACAACAAAGAGAACAGAAATGCACTGTATAGCTGTTTACCATAACGGTGCATTATAAAATCCACATGCATTGTGATAATGACACAATTGTTGGATTTCATAGATTTTTTTGACCGAAATATTGCATTGAATATGAGGATTTTGAAGGGTCTTCATTGGAAACAGTAAACATGGGAAGCTATGCGCATGTATTAGTTTCTGTCACTCATTTTATGATGTCAATACCTCCAGATAACATCATATACATGGATTAATTAAATTTAGATGCTGTGTCATGTCTAAAAATATTTTTAGTATTTTACATACAAGAAAAAATTTATAGCACCAATATGCCGAATCAGTGATTTATTTATTACTTCTTAAAAATCAAATCAATAAAATGACAGCTTTTCTTAATGCATCACAAAATAAGAAAATTTTTTATTAGATGGTATTATGCATAGGTAATATTGGTTATATTTCATTGATGAATATTCTTTGGATGAATCTTTCATCGATGAATCTTCCACGAATGACGCTTACATGGACAAATCTTCCTTGAATGAATCTGTGCTCCATATAAGCTTTTCTTCAAATGAGTATTTTACCCCTTAGATTTGTATGCAGTGCTTATTTTCAAAAATGTATAAGAGTAAAAATGAACATTCTTATCAAATTGCCATTTAAAACAAACTCATCAACACTGAAATTGAGAATAACGAATGCTTATTCATTACCTCTATGGAAGAATCTACAACGGACGAATCTTTCATGGATGAATTAAACTAGTTATAGCAAAATGGGCTGAGACTAAGTCAGAAACAATTGATATGAAGCAAGACTGTGTACAAGATTATTATCTTCAATGAAATGATCAGGTAAAGGAATGAAAATATTTTTCATTTCACTTTCGAATAGCAACGACCATTTGTGTCTTTAAACTGTGTGTTATAAATTCAACAGGTAGTTCCATTAAACTGGTCTAAAACGTAAATTGATCGGCTTGTTTCAGATAATCTCGCGCGGGTCATTAGCCCTCATGTTTACAAATCATTCATTAACTTTGAACCTTGAGCGATAAATTTTAAACGTTTTACTTTAAAAGTTATCTTTAAAATCTGACTGCCTCTTTATCTGACTTTGAAATTTAATATTTCACGTCTGTTGAATGACCATATAACGATATATTGAAACTGTTTCTTGTCTTCAATTATAGCCAATACCTTGGATGAATTATGGTCCCGGGGACACAGCAAAGCCTTTTGTTAGGACCCTTTTTGATCACCAACCCCCTAGGGCTGGTATTGGTCAGTGCGTCATATATCATAAGATCAAATAGTGACCTGTGTATAAATATTTGTGTCTGAAAATTAGAAGAAAATGGCAATTGTCAGACATTTTCACTGGTAAAGGTATTCAACAGGCACTTTTCATATCTCATTTGAAGGTAATTGAAGAGTACCAAGGGTCATGCACTTGTTGGGCTATTGTGAATCACCACCCAATTTGATTGGAATCTGGGCAGAAATATTGTGTGTGGAGAAAGAACCTGTAATTATTTTCTGCCTCATTTAATGTGGAATGAAACATTTTTGAAGAATCCGGTAAAAATAATGAATACTAATAACCTGGTGTTGTTTATTTGAGTTTTAATTTAATTTGAATATTTAGCTTTTTTCTTTTTCATGTTCAAAAGTTGTTAAATGGTAAATGCGGCCAATCGAGGGGTCATCTGTAGCAGAGTGTTCTAAGGTGTTGCCATCAGATGACTACTTACCTTGGAGGTCACGTGTTTGAGCCAAGCTTTATCCAATCAGTTGATGTTGGAAAGTTTGCCAGTTACTTAGGAATGTGGTTCATTCTAAGGTTTTTCTCCACCAATAAAACTGGATATGCCATTATGTAACCCATCATGTGTTGGTTTTGAAATCATTCCCTCACCAGGACAATGTGTTATGCTATTTGAGACAGGCATCTTTTCCACATTTGTCATCAGATCTCATGTGGTTCCATGTAAGAATAGGGCGGGTCTCTGCAGAGGGGTAGGAGTCCATGTCCATTTGATCTTCAGTTCATGGTCATGTTCATCTTTGTGGTTAAATGACCAATACCTGTATGAATTAGGGATTCTGCATGATTTATGGCAAGGCCAGGACCATGATGTTCTAAGAGGTTGAATATTGGAATTTGCTGAGACTTCAGTTCTGTTGAGGTAACAAAGCTCTAGATTCATTCTGCATAATGTATTTGTTGATGTGAGTTTTATGTTATTTTTGTTTTTGTAGTGAGGGTCTGTTAGGTTTTTTTTGCATATGCCATATATGCAAAATATTTTTTGGCATATGCCATATCAGGTTATTGATTTTTTCCATATGCTATTCAAAAATTGAATTAAAATTCTAATACTTTTTTCTATATTGAGTCTTTTGATCTGTTTTCAAGCCTCTTTAATGGATTTAATGCAGTTTGACCATTTTCCTACTCAAAATTAGAGATATACATACAATTAGAGACTTGTAATCCTAAACTTTATTTTCTCCATATAGAAAAAAGTATTTTTAGCATATGCCATATGAGGTCAATTATATTTTGCATATGCTATATGGGTATCCTATATAGGGTGTAAGCATGTTGTTTTACAACAGATTGAGAACAATTGAATTTAAACAGTCGTCATATTCAATAAAAATAATGTTGTATACAGTAAACTACTCCCCGCCCCATGACCCTTCTAACACATCTTTGTTTTTCTGAAAAATTAAAAACATAATTCGGTCTGTTTGATCCATTGATTAGATGCCAACAAAACTATTGAATTCACATGATTACGCTGCTATGGTATCAATGCATTTCTCCCTAAAACTCCCCTTTTTGAAAATCATAATATCAGGGGCATTCAATTGAGATTTTACGATACTCTACCAGCCATTTTATAGGGATTTTACAGTACTCTGCCAGGGTCATTTAATAGGGATTATATGGTACTCTGTCAATATCATTTCATAGGGATTTTATGGTACTCTACCAGAGTTATTTGATAGGGATTATACGGTACTCTGTCAATGTCATTTAATAGGGATTATACGGTACTCTGTCAAGTTCATTTAATAGGGATTTTACGGTACTCTACCAGTCATTTAATAAGAATTTTACGGTACTCTGTTTTCAGATTTATATTAGCACTTCTGTGGGTGACGGCTGTTAAAGATTAGACTCATGCAAACCATGAGCTCTGTTTGATTTAATTGAAGAAAAAAGATCAAAAACAAGTGTTGGCTTGGACTGATTATGCTCATTTGTTACTATTTTTCAGGATGCTGAGAAAAGAAAACGTTTACAAGAACTGGAAGTGCGGCGATCTCAAAGGATAACATACAAACAAAGAGAAAAGTTGGAGCAGGTAAAAATAAAAATGGGGATTTATAGACAATTACGAGAAATATTCGAGGTTTACATTATTCACACCAATATTTCTAGTATTATATATAATTATATTTTTGTCATTTTTTGGGCCAAAATTCTGCCGTATTTCCATTCCAGAAACATGTTTTTTATTCTAATGTATTTCTATTTTTAAAAGGTTATAATTCCAGTTTAACAGTTTAAATCAACGAAGAAAGGAATGTTGACCTGTTAACTTCTTTAAACGTACATACTTACTTTTCATTCCCCCTCCCCCCTCTTTTTTGTCATTTACAACGCTATTTTCCCCTATGAAAAGAATCTGCCTCCATCCCTTCAAAAAAGCATATTAACACTAAAACCAATCGGCAAACAATGTTTACCCATATCAGTCACAAAAACCATCATGGTCTGATTGGTGCCTACATTATTTAGCTCTCATTCTGGAAGTCCGTTATTGAAATTGAGTGAATTAATGGTTACATGTTGTCGAGGATGATGTGAATCGTCATTGCACTTTACTTCCCTAGAAAACAGATTGAGTAGAAATATTTTTGATACAACTACAGAATGAATGTGATATGTTGAAAGTTCAGGGTTCTCTCCCTTTGCATGTGTTACATGTAAATTCATATCTCATGAATATTCAACAAATTGAGTTCAACTTTTATATCTATATTATTATTAATATTGCATCCGATTAACATCATCATGTCCTGATTTATCTAGCACCAATAAACATGTTAAGTATGCTTTGCATCTTTAGTTTATAGTTGATGAATGTGGTGGTAAAAATTACGACTTTTGTTAATTAACTGCTGCTTCATGACATTATAAAACTTATGCCCTGTTTATGGAGTTAAAATCTAAACAAAACTTGAACAAAGTTGTTTTTCTACTTAAAATGAAAATTCATGGATTTGTTAATCGGAAAATGATCGCCAAAATTTTATGAAGGATTATTAAAAGGAGTTAGTCACAAATGTAAATATAATGGCTTGTACTGTACCATATTAGTACCATTATATGCACCAGCCATTTGATGAATAGTGAAAGGCATTATATATTACGTCTGTTCGTTTGAGGTCAAATTTATTTCTGATCAATAACTTATTAACCCTTTACTCCATAGATACACGTTTTCCCTGCACCAATCACAGAAGGCCATTGAAAACAGTGCAGGAAGAGTTCAGATTGCTCATAACGAGCAATCTGAACACTTCCTGCACTGTTTTCCACTCTGTAAGTTAATATAAACATTATTCACCCAACAATTCAAAAGCCTTCTATATTAGGTGTCCAAAGGCGTCTATATCAGAGGTGTCCAAAAGCTTCTATATTAGAGGTGTCCAAAGACCTCTATATTAGAGGTGTCCAAAGGCGTCTATATTAGAGGTGTCCAAAGGCGTTTATATCAGAGATGTTGAAAGGCGTCTATATCAGAAGTGTCCAAAGTCGTCTATATTAGAGGTGTCCAAAGGCGCCTATATTAGAGGTGTCCAAAGGCGCCTATATTAGAGGTTTCCAAAGGCGTCTATATCAGAGGTGTCCAAAGGCGTCTATATCAGAGGTGTCCAAAGTCGTCTATATTAGAGGTGTCCAAAGGGGCCTATATTAGAGGTGTCGAAAGGCATCTATATTAGAGGTGTCTATAGGCGTCTATATGAAGTAAAGGGTTAAGGGATCTATATATATTTAATTAATATTTTGTGTTTAGCTGTATAATTTCTTTATGTATTTTGTTATTTCAGTTTTCATTATGCAATTATCACATTGTATCTTCAACTCAGTTAGCCGGGCCCGATTAGCTCAGTCGGTTACGTGTCTGACTATCAATCAGGGGTCGTGAGTTCAAATCCCCCACCCGACAACAGTCTCCGTGATGATTGATATATGACATTGTGTCTCATTATCATTCGTCTCTCACCACTGATTCAAGTGGGAAAGTTATCAGTTACTTGTGGAGATGGGGTGTGCTTGAGTACTGGTTTATCCCAGGAAACAGTGGTTAGGTTAACTGATCGTCTGTTAGCCCTCGATGGCATAAAAATAACACTAAATATACAATCAATCAATCAATCAACTCAATTAAGGTGAAAAAAACAACTCAGATGGGTTGCAACAGAAAGCTGCATGGAGCCCAGAAATGTGACAGAATTCACATATGCCTGACCCTTGAAATGTGTTCTGTTATCGTTTTGATGCCATCAATTATATTGTATATTCTTTCCCAGGAGAGGATTCTGGCAGAAGCCCTGGCTGAGGAGGAGTCGGCAAGAATACAGGCAGAAGAAGAGAGAAAACTGAAGGATGAACAACTAAGACTAGAGGAGGAAATAAAACAGCGGGAAGAGAGAGTAAAGGCAAGAGAAGGTAAGAAAGAAAACATTCCAGTAGGAAAACAAATAACGGGAGAAAGAATAAAAGTGAGAGAAGGTAAGATAACATTCCAGTAGGAAAACAAACAACGGGAGAAAGAAAAAAAGTGAGAGAAGGTAAGATAACATTCCAGTAGGAAAACAAACAATGGGAGAAAGAGTAAAGGCGAGAGAAGGTAAGATAACATTCCAGTAGGAAAACAGTCAATTGGAGAAAGAGTAAAGGCGAGAGAAGGTAAGATAACATTCTAGTTGGAAAACAAACAACTGGAGAAAGATTAAAGGCGAGAGAAGGTAAGATAACATTCCAGTAGGAAAACAATCAATTGGAGAAAGAGTAAAGGTGAGAGAAGGTAAGATAACATTCTAGTTGGAAAACAAACAACTGGAGAAAGAGTAATGGTGAGAGAAGGTAAGATAACATTCCAGTAGGAAAACAATCAACAGGGGTAAAAGAGTAAAAGTAGTATATTTACTTCTAGAGCATTCTGGAGCTGGTAACTGAAAGTTAATTGTTTCTGAAGAACATCAAGTATTCATAAATATATAATATAAAAAAAATAAAAATACAACACCAGATTGCGTTTTCAAGCATTTCAGTTGTACCCCCATTTAACTTCGGTCAATTTGACTGGCTATTGCGAATATCACTGCATGTTAAATGGAGCATGTCAGGAAAAATCTTATAACTGCCTTAAAAAATAGAATTATTTTTAAAATGGATAAAAAGCATCTCATTATCATTAATAAATAAGATTGGAATGGTTTGGTATGTCAAATTCATCAAAATGTGAAAAATCAATTTTTTTTAATCGTAGCGATAAATTTGAAACGAAATTCCCATTCTAAAAATAGACACTACTCGACAGCCTCCACATTGTCATTCGGATTCTTTCCAAGATAAAACAATTTTTACTGCGTGTAAACTGTATAATGGATCAAATTGGAATCAAAATAAAATCATGCGACTCATTTAATACGTCACAAAATATTTGCAATTTTAAGCGAGAAATCTATTTTAGTTTAACATAGGTACATAGCCCAAGTTAGGAAATCCCTTTCCAATATGTTATTTTGGCATGCTTGAATAAGTAGCCATTTGACAAAACAGAGTTGATGGTGTATATATAGGCATGCTTAATTGGAAAAAAATGGTTTAGCCAATTTTAATTTAAAAAATCATGATATATTCCCTTTAAAACTTTCATATCTTCACCTAAAAGCACCTACAGTCATCCAAATCTGGCAAAATTCATCTGGAGATTTCAGTCTTGTCAATTGCGGACAGAAATATGAATATTTCCATCTTTGAAAAAACAAAACACAATTTAAGTTTTGTATGGTGCAAGAACTATCCCAAAATCACTAAGGGGAGGTAATTGTTCAGACCCGTAAGGTAGAGATATAGAATATTAGAAAACAGAGAAATACAAGATATGGACTGTAAGAAGGAGGAAATGGTTGTTATAAATAAAGAAGTCAATGGATTTATTTCTATGTCAGCAACTGTAGTGGTGGTCCAGGGGTAAAGTGTCTGACTCGTATGAGGAAGGAAATGGGTTCAATCTCCAGCTGGGTCATACCAAAAACTGAAAAAGTGGTACTAGAAGCTTCCTCACTTGGCGCACAGCATTTAGAGGATAGTTCTAGTTCTGGTAGGCCCAGTGTCAGTATATTGTGACTGGGTAAGATATCATACCATGTGTTTGCAGCATGGCACTCAAGTGTGGCAGCACTTAGGATACTGTCTAAAGTAGACACTGTTGTGATATTACTGAAAAATGGTTGAAATTTATTGGTAAACACCATTTATATAAAGCCATTTATGTCAGCATATGGTATGGAATAATAGTATATCATTTATGATAATACACATGATTGAAACTAAAGGTTTATATGGATTAATACTATGCTATCTTGTTACAGTGACCTGTATCTGTCCAATCACCTTATCACATGAGAGGTGAAGTATTGAATGCAATTTTCCTGCATACCGGATAAGGCTATCTGCATATTTACTGTGGTTAGATATTTCTATCTCAACTTTGGGCTGAGATAAAATTTTCTTGCTGTGATGTTGGATCTATCTATATGGCGTAACGTGTAAAATGTATGATGTAAATAATTTAACTTCTATAAAGCAATCGTTGTCTAAAACAGAATGATGAATTAAGTTAACCCATTACTCCATAGATAAAGACTTTGAAAACAGTGCAGGAAGAGTTCAGATTGCTCGTAACTAGCAATCTGAACACTTTCTGCACTGTTTTCCACTCTGTCAGTTAATATAAACATTATTCACCCAATAATTCAAAAGTCTTTTTTCTATATTAGGTGTTCAAAGGCATCTATATTAGGTGTCCAAAGGTGTCTATGTTAGAGGTGTCCAAAGACGTCTATATGAAGTAAAGGGTTAAAATAAATTATCCTTCGGGATGGAATTTTCTATCAGAACCTGAGACCCATGTAAGATTCTTATAATCTATGTGACATATTCACAAGAGATGATACAGGTACCATATTGGAGCTTATGTCATGGTAAATTGTCCATTGTCCGTCTGTCAACATTTTTCTTGCAGACGTTATAACACCCCTGCCAGGCGGGGTCACTGTTTTACATAGAGTTATATAGGGAAAATTTTGTGTAGACACAATGGCACCCCCATTTTTCATTGAATCTTAACTTAATTTGCACTGCAGTGATATAACCATAGGATGCCACAGGGCATATAAGCACATTTGAAGGGAAACTTAGATATCTTACATGTAGCGTTGAATTCTGGTCCCCTACCCCTGAAACATATGTGGAAGCTGGGTCTCTGGGATTAATTTTGGGGGCCGTCATTTGCCAAGGCTTATAAGCACATTATAAGGGGAATTTACAAAAAATAATGCCTTCTGTGATTTGTAGAGCGATTTGGGCCCTCTTGGGCTTCTTGTTTATTTTTAGCTTGACTATTCGAAGAATAAAGAGAGTTATTCTACTACCCGGGCATTGGCGTCAAACTTAGAAACTATGATAACTCTTGCATGAATATATAATGCAAATTATTGCCCTTGTTTGACTTAGAAAATCTGGTTAAAGTTTTACGTGTTAGTATCATCAAGTCATATCTCACTAACCGCTTAATGTATTTGATTGAAATTTCACACAAGGCATTGCAGTTGTAAGACCTGCACAATTTAGTAAGTTAGATAATTCTTGTTTGCTTGAATTTGTCATTGGTTTCAATCAAATTTTTACTGTTGTGACAAATATATGAATACCTTTCTTAAGCGGTCTGTCAAGGGAAGGAGTAAAAGTGGCCTTTTAAAACAGTTTGTTGCTTAATACAGGTTAAATTTCTCTGAAAGCATAGAAGTGGGAAATTGCAAATGTGACGGTTTAAGACAAGTGGCTTGTCAATAGAGGCAACAAGTTAACAAGTTAGACTGTATTCCAACTTTTAACTTGAGATGGCTGTGAATTGCTGGCGGGCGTTGTTAAGCTCATTAATGTGATTGGATGATATATATCGGCTGCTGATCGATCAATAATTAAAGTTGGTCTTGGACAACTTGCGAGGCAGCAAAGCTGATTCCTATCTCTCATTAACGTAATCATCTATTACAGAAGTAAATGGAAGTTTGACATCATTCATTAAATATATATTTGTAAAGTGACTTTAATGACTGTTTCCTTGATAAGGAAATTCTGCCCGGGGGGTTAAAGATAATTCAATGTGAAGAATATTCTTGGTCCAATGGTTTCTCCACAACCCATTATCATTATAGACTTACTTTCTTTTTTATGAAAGGATATTACAACTTGTGAAAGAGTTGGACCTTGGGTTAGTTTGTTTGGTATTTAGCATCGCTTTACAACAATTTCTCACTATATCACGATGTTGTCTACTTGAGACAGCATTCTAAGCGCTGCCATACTGAAGTATCATGCCGCAGACACATGGTATGATACCCCACCCAGTTACATTATATGGATACTGGGCTGACCAGACCTAGAACTATCCTCTAAATTCTGAGCACCAAGTGAGAAAACTTACATGACAATGAGATTTTGATATGTTGATTGGTCAGTTACTTCATGGAAAGTCAAATGACGTCACCATGTGGTAAGTGTTAAAGCGCTATGAATTGTGGAGCAGGCATAGAATATCCTGCTTTTTCATTGGGTTTGAACAGACCTGACTTGGGAGATACCAGAGACTGGGATAGACTTGTCACTGACAGAGGATAGAGCCCCAACTATTGATTGAGGGCAAAGAATACCTGTAGAGTGGACTGCAGAGTAAATTGCACACCCTTTATTCACCAACTCTAGAGACAGTTAGTGGTCTATTGAGGAGAGAGGGCTATTGGCCGAGGGTGAAGCACTATTTGAACAATGCGGTAAGTATACGTTGTCTGTTATTTCAGAGACAGTTAGTGGTCTATTGAGGAGAAAGTACACAACTATTGACTGAAGGTGAAACAATATATGAATAATGTGATAAATATATGTTGTCTACTATTTCAGAGACAGTTAATGGCCTATTGAGGAGAGAGTACACAACTATTGACTGAAGGTGAAACAATATATGAATAATGCGATTAACATATGTTGTCTACTATTACAGAGGCAGTTACAGGCTGTGGAGGAGAGTGGGCATCTATTGACCAAGGGTGAAACAATATATGAATAATGTGATTAACATATGTTGTCTACTATTACAGAGGCAGTTACAGGCTGTGGAGGAGAGTGGGCATCTATTTACCAAGGGTGAAACAATACCTGCAGTGATCTGAATGTGATTTACCTATGCTGTATTTAACTATTTCAGAGAGGGCTAATCGACTGTCCATGAGGGAAGAGAAAGCAAGACTTTTAGCTGAAGGTAAAGAGATACCAGCAGAGTTGATATACACCGGACACAGCAAGTACAAAGATGACTCGGACTCTGACGACAGCAGGTATGCTCCTTATCTAGAAGTGTTCCTTAGATTGGCTTGTGTCACTTGCACACTCAGCAGTTGCTTTGTCAGGCATTGTTATCAGTCACACTTTCATATCCATATGATAACTGAAGTTTCCTTAAGATGGGATTTTGTGGATAGGTTGACCTGGGAGTCAAATTGAGTCATGGTGACTGGGGCTTAAATTAGAAACATAGATTTTTTTTTTCAATTACAGAGATTATGTTAAGATGGAACTTTTGAGCTCAAGATCTTAATTACCAAAAGTAGGAAAATGTTCTCTGTTGAATAAATTGAAATTTTTTCTCTTTTATATATTTTTATAAATTGTGTAGAAAGTTAAAAGTGATAATCATGTTATAAATACATTCTATGGAAGTTGACACTGTATGTTGATTCATTTTCACTTACAAGTCTTTAGCTGTTTCCATGACTTTATAAAGAATTCTTGCAATTGTTTTTACCAATTTATTGATTAGCTACAGGTAATTCACTTATATTAAAGATTGCATTTTTGATAGGAATAAGCCTGTTTTTCTGATGGCCAATATTTTAAATATAAATTTTGCTCTTTGACGAAGTAAAATGCTGTTGTAGATGACTAAGAATTTTGGGCTCTTTGACACAGTAAATAGTGGAATGATACTGTTTTCTAACAGCTCTTGTTTGCCTTTTCAGATGTGACCTTAAAGATGATGAATCCTATGACACCCTCATGAAAGGTTTGCATTTTACTCCAGTACTTGCTTATAGAGGATCTTACAGGAGTGTACATGTAATAATGAATTTATTAAAGCAACACATCCACGTTTTGAACTTTTAAAAAAAAAATTTTAATTGAGTTATGAGCACATTTCCCATACAAACATATGATCAATTAGCTGTATATGAGCATATCAACACAATCCGGAACAAAATGATGCCCAAATTATAATGTGTGACTAACACTTTATAAAACAAGCGTGTAAATCACCCGAGTCAAAAAAAATTGTCAGAATGACTTTCAAGGCAGGTAAAGTACACTATGCACTAAAACGTGCAGTTTTTTGATACGACACGCATAATTCAATTTGAAGCCAAGTTGGAATCCTCGGCAATTTAAAAATAATTTATAAAGCGTTTGTCACGCTTTATAATTTGGACATCTTTTTTTATAATTCTAAAGCGTTCTGGATAGTGTTTGTTAGCACATACACAACTCACTGACCATATATTTATGTATGGGAAATGTGCTCACAACTCAATTGAAAAACTTTTTAAAAAGTTTAAACGTGGATGTGTTGCAGTTGGCGAAAGATCACTTACCTCTCACTGATGAGATTGTTGGTTCGAGTCCCACTCATTTCAAAAACATTTTGTGAGAAAGTTTACCAGTTACTTGAGGAAGAACAGTGGTTCTACTCAAGATTCATTCTGAGGTCTTCCTCCACTAATAAAACTTAATATGTCATATATAACCTGAAATATGTTAAAAATGGCGTTAAACCCCATTAAAAAAATAAACTAAGTATATTATGTGCGACTCTTGCTGAGTAAATGTGTTGAGAGACCATTGGTTTCCTCTCAAAGTATAGGTAGTATAATACAAGAGAAATAACTAAACTTAATATATAATGTAAACTTTGTTAACCCTGTCAGTTATTTGCATTAAGTGGTGAATAATTATGTCCCTTGACTACAGTTAAACTAATGGACAACTGTCTCACTGGCAACAAGAATCAGCTCGACCGATTTAGCTCAAAATAAAATCGCTTCCTACTATAATTATTATATATTGATTCATCAAGTATTTTCTTGATTTGTGTAGAAATGTGATCTGTAGAGGGCAAGCTGATAAACAAAATGAATGAATAAATGACAACTAACCAGCTGAGTAACCAGCAATGCCACCAGTTTTATAAAAGAGGTTTATAATTTCTGAACGATGAGGTTTTAGAGAGTAATACTTCGGGATAAATAGTTTCATATATCAAAGTTTTTTAATAATCTCCTCTCACAGAGAAAAGATTGATTTGCTGTATAAACATGAGTAAATTCGACAACAACATTGTCATGTGTCCCTTTAAGATATCTGTTATGTGTCCCATTAATACATTTGTTGTGCCCTCACACAGTTATCAATGCAATGAAGCTGCACAAGGACTGCTGGCCATTCCTGGAACCTGTAACGGACGAGCAAGCTCCTGGCTACAGTGATGTCATCAAGGTACATATTTGCTCAAATTACATAAAGTTACTGAATAAACACTACATTGAATTACATTGTATTTACTTGGACATGAATCTCTTGTACGCAATACACATGACTCATGAGTAGTCAATAAGTACAGTTCTTTCCTTAAATAAAAAAACAAACCATCCAGATAGCTAAATGAATAAATACTAATACCCAAATTTCATTTTGAAAAAAAAAAGAAAGTGTAACGGAGTAATTGCTGAGTTGGTGCAAAGATAAGTGGATCTTACATGGGTTTTCCTCCTCTTTTATTGTAATTATTAAATGAGTTTATAAAAATATAGATTTTACCAGATGCTATCAATAACAGTTTACATGTGTTAGTTTTTGTACGTCACAAGATAACATCATTTACAGTTAGTAATTCATATCATTTAGGATATATGTATTCAAAAAGTAGCTCGATATATTTCGCATAAATGCCGAGTTATATAAACAACACCAGGTGATAGTTCGTGGTATTTTGAGTTTGTAGTATTATTTGCGGTTAATATGAAAAAAATATATTATGATGGATTATAACACCTATGTTGTAAATGTATTTAGAATTCACAATATTTACCAGTCATTCACAATATGATGTTGGTTGTTTTCAGCGGCCGATGGACATATCAAAGATTGAGAAGAAGGTGGTCGAGCGGGAATATCGGGCCACACAGCATTTCCTGTCTGACTTCCGTCTCATGTTTAACAACTGTAAACGCTACAATGGACAGGATAGCGGTATGCCATTTGCTGTTGTCTGTTGATCAGTTATACCAGTGTATTTAAGCAAAAAAAGAAAAAAATTTTTTTATAATCCTCCACATTTTCGTAGAAAAGCTGGTTGACATAGACATGACCTGATGCGGGTTGTCAGTCAAACAAGACAATAATATTGTTTTCAGGTTTGTCATTTCCCCATGACAAGCAAACAGTCTCTAAGCAAAAACTGACATTGTATCTACTTGGACAAAAATGCCACTTGGTGAGTTGGCAGAGCGATAGTCTCTCTTGTGTCCGGTCAATTGGTCCATTTGTCCATCCTTCCATTTATTATAGCATGATATTGATATGTATACGACATTGCGTATCATTGTCATTAGTCCCTCGCCACTGATTTAAGTGGGATAGTTATCATTTTCTTGTGGAGATTGGTGTGCTTGAGTACTGGTTAACTTTCCATAATAAAAGTGTTTAGGTTAACTAACCAATTGTTAGCCCTTAATTGGTATAAAGTTACTCTTAATATTCAAACAAACAAACAAAATTAAGTTCTATTGAAAATGAACATGAAGTGGACATTTGCATATTGTAATAGACTTCTGATCAGATTGTTATTTCAGGAGTTGCATCCGTTTCAGTTTGACCATGTTTGGCTGTGGACCTGAACGCTTGTTAAAACAAAGATAGAAGTTTTGTATTTAGTTCAAGTTATTTTTGGCCACATTGCCTGAATGATTTATGTGATAGGATTTCTTCTATTGTCATTGGCACCTGAAAAGATTGGGAATGTTATTTAAACCAACGAAATATTCAAGAAAATGCATTTAATATTAAAAATGATTATTAAGTTGTAATACAAATATTAACTTCATAAAGTTGAGCAATGGCTCAGAAATTTTGCATATGGAATAACGATTTTAATATGATATATTGTTGAAAACTGTAATGGGAACAATGGTTGTATTGTATACAAAATGTTCTGCAAATTCAAACGCTTGAAAACAGATCTTTGTTCAAATCCATCTCTTATACTGAGAAGTTTAAGACTTCACCACAATACTCCTGATGTGCTAACAACGCCAGGGTCAATCCATGTGTTTTTGTGATACTTGTATGCATAGAGGTTGGGTTTCTCTGTGGCAAATTGTTTCTGAATTATCTATTATCTTTGTTATGTATATCAGAATTCTCTGAGTGTGCCAGAGTGATGGAGACAATGTTGAAGAAATACAAGAAAAGATTCCTATCAGATGAACCGATGGACAGCTACTACCAGGACAAGGACTTTGCTCTCAGTGTTCGGGGCGGGACGAGAGCCATTGGGGAGAGGAAATTCAGGCCCAGAAGAGCAGCCAGCTCCCGTGCTATGGAAACAGTGCAGAAGGCACTCGGGAGTGACGATGAAGAGGTGGGTATTACCACGGTTATCAATTTGATAGTGTCAATTGTTTCACCTATGTTGGTTTGTCTTTTTCTATACAACATTCCTTCAACAAAATGTCAGAAGACCTAGCCTGAACAGGAAAATGTGTATTGATTTCAGTTCTTTCCTCACTTTATAGTTATGGCCAGTCACCGGACAGTGTATTCTTTAAATTGTTTGTTACAAACATTGTACCTATATTGTTTTATGGGTGACAAGAAATGAAACATTGAACTTGTTGATAGGCATGCATACAAAAGTTGCATATGTTTAAATGTAAAAGTTACCTGTTATGAATTGAATCATTAAAATGTTGTGTTTAATTATTGGCTTAAAATTTTAAAGATGCTTAATCATAGATATGCAAAAAAGTGTTATGATATGTTCAAAACATTAGAAAATAATGGGAGAAACAATTGTTAAATATTATTCATTTCACTACAATATGACTGAATAAAAAGAGGGTGTCTGAACACATGTTTGCCTGTCATTTCGGATGTTGTATTTTACGTTAGAATAATATGATGTTCTCCGAAGTCACAAGCAAATGCCATGTGTTTTTTTTTATTTAAATTTGAATTTATGAAAAAACTAACATGAACACCCCCTTTTTATTCAGTCATATTGTAGTAAAATGAATGAAGTCGAACATATGTTAATTTAAGAACTTGTACCAGAACTTATTTGGCCAATTAGGCCTGAATGTCCAAATTTCATTGTTTTTTGTAACCTACGTTTTTTTTAACACCATTGTAATAATTAGGTAACACAAACTGTATATTGTCTGTATAAAAGTTATAATTTTGCCACATGAAATAAAAGAAGTAATTTGAAAATGTTATTAAAATCAATTCTGAATTACTATTGATCATTTTATAAGGGAAAAATGGCAATACTCATTGGAAACATACCACTAGGGAAGGGAGTTCAGGGAGACACTGTTAAAGAAAAAAAAACAGACTATATTATATAAAACAAAGCTAAAACAAAAACTGAGACTTCATAGTACAAGTGGACAGATTTTTGATGATTTACGCCAGATGTAAAAATATCTGATAGAAATGCCGCAAACTACTTAAATGCTAAAAGTTATGTCTTGAGAGTGTGTGCTTGAGACAATATTGTCAACACTTCCACAACGGAGTATCATGCCACAGACACTTGATGTTATACTTCAACCAGTATCATACTGGCACTGAACCAACCAGTCCTTGAAACATCTTCCATATACTGAACACCAAGCAAGTGCACTTCTAGTCTCATTTTTCAATGCTTTGTTGCTCAGCTTCGGATTGAACCTACAACCTCCCACACACAAGGCACAAACTCTGTCACTAAACCACTGCTGGGTTGTTTGTTTCAAAAAATGCCTTAGTAAGTACCAGAACATGTATTGGATACTATATATATATAAATGGAAAAAAAAAATAGTTGAAATAGAAATACATATATAACTCTATCACATACTATGTAGTAAAATACCTCATCTTAAACATTATTTTTGGGTCTTTCGTGACAGAGTGGTCTAAGCCACTGTCATTAGATCACTAAACTCTCACCATTGAAATCTTTAGTTCTATCCTAGCCCAGTCCAAAATTCTTTATTAAGAAAGTTAGTCGGTCATTTGTAGAAGAGTTTAGATTCCTGTTATTCCTGTTCTTTTCTTCCACCAAAAAAAACAAAAACGGATGCAATATACATACAGTAAAATCTGTGTAATGGGTCACCTGTATTAAGCAGCCACTTGTCTTAAACAATCATATTTGCTATTTCCCTTTTCTATGCTTTCAAATCAAATTAACCTGTATTAAGCAACAACCTGTCTTAAAAGGCCACTTTTGCTCCTTCCCTTCACCAGCTGCTTAAGACATGTTTGACTATATATAACGTAAAGATGTGTTTTGTTTTAAAGATGAAGTTAAACCCCATTAAAAGTGGAAACAATTTTAATATTCTTTATTTTGATTTTGCAGGATTCCAGTGATGAAGACCAGTTGGAGCCATTGTATGTGCGGAAAAAGGTGAAAGTATCACCCATCAAAACGCCATCCCATCATTCCCTACTATTGCAAGAGATGATCGAGCTGAAACGACAAAGGGAGAAAAAGCTGGCAGCTAGTGCTCTGGCCAATCATGACATAATCACAAGGGGACCAGAACGTGTCCGTATTCCAAACCCGACGGGGGGAGTGATGATCATTCCGAAGGATGAACTGCCACCTACAGGAGTGTTGAGATTGGCAGCTACCAGAGAGATCAAACGCAAGATCAATCCCCAGTTTGCTAACATGCAAGGATTAACTTTGGGTGGCAAAAAGGACATTGGACTGCATGTTACTGACACTAGTAAACCAGGTTCAAGACAACCCAAGACAATAAGAATCGTTGCCGCTAGTCCCAATTCGTCTGGTCAGGCATCTGTGAAAGAGACGGCGGAAAGCGTTAAAGTGTCCGCAGATGGTTATTTGATTATTGGTGGGAAAAACTCTGGAATCAAAGTCTCCGAAAACACTAAGATTGTGATCCAACCCCCGGGGAGTACCCCGCCACAAGGATCACCGTCTTCTTCAGCAGCAAATGTCCAAACATCTACGCCTTTGGGCAAGGAGATACTGATTAAGAAAATCCCCACCCCAACTGGTTTAAAACCATTGATTAATTCTAACCTGGCGGGTCCAAATGGTGACCAAGACACTAAAGTTACGTCGAGCCAACAAACAGCTGCACCTATAATAAAACCCATAATTTCCACTAGGGTTCCAGCAATAATCAATGCAACTCATGCCCCATTGTTTCAGAAACAGCAGCAAAGCCCACAGCAAGTCACACAACAAACTTCTACCTTTGGGACAGCGGTGAATAACAAGGGACTGTCTATGAAGGCAACAACTACTTCCAATGAAACAACTCTGACTCCTGAGAATGAGATGCGAAAGAAGCAGGTGGACATTGCGCAGAGAATCATTCTCCTGAATCAGA
Source organism: Panopea generosa (assembly GCA_029582155.1). Lineage (NCBI taxonomy): Eukaryota > Metazoa > Mollusca > Bivalvia > Adapedonta > Hiatellidae > Panopea > Panopea generosa. Next base: position 55,118,175 of record CM055902.1, read on the forward strand.
AGAGAAAACTATTACAGCAGCAGCAAATGCTGCAGCAGATACCACAAAATGGTTCCCCTACTGAACAGGCAACCCCACCTAAAATAAGGAGGCTGGATCCCGGTGCTGGTAACCAATCTGCTTCCCAGCTACCAGTTCATAAGAGTCCTGGTTATAAAAGTATAGAGGACAGACTAAGGGAACCAAACATAGAAAGTGAACTTGGAGTAGTGTCTGAAAATGTTGTAAGTAATGTTAATATAGCAGGGGATATATTAGACACATATTACAGTGTTTTAAACTCATCAAAGGCCAGCACCAGTGACCAGTCTGGTGCCCTGGCCATGAAAAACTCTCCGTCTGCCGCTGCCATTCAGCAGAGACAGGATGTGGCCACAAATATACGAAACATTCTTTTGAAAACAAACAAACTGGTCACAGTGGTGTCACAGGAACAGCAAGAAGTGAAAACTAATGTGATAACGAACGGACCAAGTGTTCAACAACATCAAGTACTAAGTGATACTACAGATACTGGTAACAGCAGTGTTAGCGTTCACATATCTGACCCTAATACCCCAATTTGTGCTAGTGTTGAGTATTTGACTAATAAGATACAGCCAGTATCCAGTAAACCAAATCCACATGTTGTAGTTGAACGCAAACACACACATCTTACTCCAACTCTGACCAATCCTGGGGCTCTCAAACCAAAACCTTTTCCTGCATACTCGTCAGTGTCGGAGATTTTCTCAGCCAGTCCGCAGTCAGAACAGAAAATTGAAGGGTCAACAATGACCCCTATAGAGGCATTATTTACTGGGAACCATTCAGTCAAAGTTTCTTTGCCTACAAACTTTAACACAAGTAGTACTGTGACCATGAGCCCCAAAAGTGTAAATATAAATGTAACTCGCCAGCCTGCAGAAACAGTGCACTCAAATATAACAGTGCCCGCAAATCAAATTCCAAGTTTAGCACAGACTAACCTAAATGTTGTTTCTGACCAAACCAAAAATATAAATGCAAATTTATTGACTAATCAAAGTACAAACCTTTTACCCACAAGTGTTAGCATGTCGGGCAATCAAATTTCATCACCAAGTAAAAATGATCGAACAAATTTGTTTGACATGTTTGAGTCAGTGAATCAAACAGCCGCCACTCCAAGCAACAATGACTTTGGATTTGCCGCTCTCCTAGAGAAATCTCCACCTGGAGAGAAAGAAGCAATTCTCGAGAAATTGAAGTCGCAAGGTATAAAGATACCGTCGTCTAGTACTGTCAACTTTGGCTCTCCTCTGAAGACGTCGTCCATCATGGAGGCTCTGAAATCTAAACTTCATCATCCTGTTAAATCTGATCCAGAGGTAAGATAGCTTTGCACGGTTTTGTTTTTGTTTTTCAAATGATATTGGTTCAAATCTTTAAAATCACTGTTTTTCTTTGTCAGATTTTGAAGATTGCAAGTAATTGTTTAAATATGGAAGCTATCATATGACAGTTAACAAATAATATGTTGTGGTTCAGTTGATATGCAAGTTCATAGACCTAGGCTATGGCAGCTGCTGATCTGTAATACTTCATATTTTCATTGTAGCCGACCATGACCGAATCTCAAGTAATTGTTGAGCCAGTTAGCAAGACGCAGGTAAGTTCAATATTTTTGCTCATTCGGAACAGAAAGAAACTAAAGTGTCTGCATGGATACTGGAGCATTTTAATTTTTATGTTGTAAAGTGAAAATTCATTAAAACTGAGGAGTGCCATTTTAAAACATGTGTATACTGATTTTAAGTTTTCCATATCATTTCTGATAACATCCTCATTCTGTAAATCTCACTTGGCATATACGCAGTAGTAATAAAAATATGGCAGCCCTGTTTTACAGTCAAACCTGTATAAGCAGTCACCTCTATTAAGCAGCCACTTGTCTTCAGCAGCCTCGTTTATTATTTCCCATTTCTATGCTTTCACAGCAAATTAACCTACATTAAACATCAACCTGTCTTAAAAGGCCACTTTTGCTCCTTCCCTTGGCTGGCTGCTCAAGACAGGGTTTTTTCTGTATATAAATATCAGCTACTTATCACTGTATTTTCAACTACAGTTAACTGTTCTTTGATTCAGTAAAGATCATATCATTTTGAATAAGGAAATTATCGCATAGTGACTAACTAAATGCCCATGAGGTGAAAACAACTTCCTTAAAACTATATACTGCTCAAACTTTCTTTGCTTGTCATCTTTTCATTTGCACAAAGTAGTGCTGTATACCATAAAATCTAGTACAAAGGGGAGGAAGTGGCATTATATTTTTCTAAAAGGGGAGACCCAAAAAAAAGGTTCGCTGACCATATTCTTTTTTATGCTGCTGCCTTTGATGGAATGGTGGAGGGCATTGAGAGTTGACCACCCTCCGTCCGACTCCCGTTCATTTGTGCATTTGTCAGAGTTAAAAAATATTTGATCAATGAATTTTAAAGTGATTTACATAATTTATAATATTATGTGTGTATCTGTATAATTATAAAGTACAGGTTGCATTAGATTTTTGTCAATGTTAGGTCATATTTTACAGGAGATATGGCCCCTTTTCAAGCTGTTGTTATGTAAAAAAAAAATGGTTTCTGATCAAAAGCTGGACCATTTGTGTCAATAGGCAATTTAAAGTTTATATCTTTTTTAAAACCTGGGAAAAATTGAAAAAAAATGCTGTTCATAGATGGAAAACTTTGGGGATGGGGTGCATTTTATTAAGCACCTTTAAAATTGATTTAATGGTATGCACATTTTTCATCATCAACCTTTTCTTGCTATATATATTTAGAATTTGTATATTTATAATGTGATGGACCAATATTTTTTATTTTAGAAGTTGATCTTTATTCATTTAATTGAATATTAAATAAAGTGTTTATTATTTGCAAAAATTCATAGAAAGTTTATTATTATTGCTGGGAATTACTGGGCATTGGTGCTCTATTATTGTGAATGAAGGTCCACCTGGTACATTTGTTTTCCAGTTACCATTATGGAAAACAACATTTTTGTTTTAATAAGCTGTTGCATATTTCATCTCATTGTGAATTCCTTCGTTTTTTTTAATATGGTGACAAAGTCACCAACATTCTTAAGAATATTCTTAGATATGAACTCAAGAATGAATTCTGAAAATAACACTTAAAAGTCATTTTTTGAGACCAATATTTGCAAGCATTTAGGGACACCTGTTTTATTATAGTCAAATTAACTTTCACAATCATTCTAACTGTCATGGTAAACTAGATCTCTAAGGTTGAGATTTGGATTTTCAAGCTCAAGTCTAACAATATTCTCAAGAATGGTTGGTGAATATGGCCCCTGGTGACAAAACACATAATTGCCCATTTGAACAATAAAAATCAAAGGGTTTTGAAATGAAAAACAAAGAGAGAAAACATAGTAATTTTATTGGTCACTCACATTCTGGCTTCTGCTTCACCAACATTTTACTTAAATACTTAAATTTTGACTGTTTTTTTTCTCTATTATATAATAAATATCAATGAAACCATATGCAGTTTTACTGGAACCAGTCCAAAATCATGATCACCTGGCTGCTTTTCTTAGATTAAGTATTTATGTATATGTTGGTGAAACAGGAGCCAGGTCATAATGTCACTCATATACAATATCTGAACAAACTTTGTGAACTTTCATGTTTGATAATTGGTGTTTCAAAGTTAACAAAACAATTATTTTTAAATAAAGAAATCTACAGTTACATCTGTGTTAAACTTCATAGTCTATGATTATAATTTCATATATGTACTAAGATTATTTCATTTTATAAGGTTAAAATTTTATACAAAACTTCATATTATACGGTTTAATATGCCATATATATATGGTTAAATTTCGTATAATATGGTTAAATTTCATACAATAAAAGAACAATTTCATATAATATGGTTATTTTTTTAATTCCACAGTTAAATTCATAATTATATGGTTAAACTCATCGTGGGATACCCACTGGTGTCAATTCCTATACTCTTCCTCCATCACCAGTGGGTAATTATGCTAGCTCTGCGTCTTTTTTTTTTAACAGAACAGGACAAAAGACAGCTAACGTCAACGTTTTATCAAAACAACGTTTGCGTGAAACTAGCGCTTTAATTGGATAACGTTTCCTTCATGAAATTGTGAAGGAACCAATCATATGGTTGCATCATAGCTTGGTAGAAATGATGCAAAGTTAGTGAAATATCTTACCGGTGATAAATGGAAAGTATTGGAATGGATTGAAAATGGCATTAAACCCCATTAAAAAAATCACAATAACACTTAATTTCTATCATTAAAAAAAAACAACAACTAAATTATGAATGTCAGCTTGTCTGTTGATGAAGGTTTGTTCAGATATTGCTTCATTGTCGCTTTGTGTGCATGTGTATTTACAGAGTGTGCCTAGCCACGTAGCTTGTAACCCTGTAGCCAGTAGTCCATCCCCTACACACGTAGTAGTGACTTGTGATTGTACATCTGATAGCACTAACCCCGCATGTAATCATTGTAACCTTACCATAGACACATCTCAATATAAAGTTCAGTCAGAAAATGTCCAGAAAGCAGTGAAGCAAGAAATAGATAGCAATGATGCTGTGAACAATAACAATGAGACGACGGTCGAGCATGAAACAGATTTATCGACTTTTAAAAGTGATGTAAACAATGATACAGAAGGACTGACTGATGCTTCAGAAAGACAGACAGAAGAGATAGCAGATGCACAGTCACCACAAGCTGAAAAAATTGGTGAAGACACTGCTGACAATGATTTGAGAGTAAACAAAGATGATGGTAGGATGAAATGTTTTCGTGGTGAAATTAAGAAAGATGTGGTTGTTGATGATCTTGATAACTGTGAGACAACTGTATCATATAGGGACAAACCTGACTCTTGCGAAGGTATTGATAATACCTGTGTATATACAGTTCCTATTAAGGACATCCCCAACTCATCTGAAGATATTGATAACAGCTGTGTAGGGACTGGACCACATAAAGACATCCCCGACTCATCTGAAGATATTGATAAAAGCTGTATGGGGACTGGACCACATAAAGACATCCCCCACTCATCTGAAGATATTGATAACAGCTTTGTTGACACTGTACCATGTAAAGACATATCCAACTCTTCTGAACAAAATTATAACAGCTGTGTGGGGACTGGACCACATGAAGACATGTCTGATGCATCTGAAGATATTGATAACAGCTTTGTTGATGCTGTACCATGTAAGGACATATCCAACTCTTCTGAAGAAAATGATAATATCTGTGTGGGGACTATACCACGTAAAGACATCTCTGATGCAAATGACAATATCTATAGCAGTTATGTAAATACTGTATCATATAAAGGTATATCTGACTCCTCTGCATATATTGATAACTGCTGTGTGAAGGCAGTATCAAATAAGGACATACCTGACTCATCTAAAGACATTAATAAAACATATTTTGATACATTATCACTTAAGGACATTAAGGACTCGTCCAAAGATACCTATGATAACCTTGAAAAGTCTTACCAAAAATTTGAAACAGTTGCAAACACTGTGAACACTGAGAATGGTATTACAGAAAAGGATGATGAAAACTTGAATTATTGTGAAAAAGATATCCTAAAAAAGGCAAACCAATTAGAAAAGTATCATATAAGATACACTTTAAAAGAAAAGAACTATGATCAAAATTATATTGAAAGTAAGAACATCTTTCAGACTCATATATTGAAAAGCATATTACCGAGCAGCTATGGAGAGTCAAATTGTTTATTTGAGAAAGATGGTCAGATGCAAGACAATATTGGCAAAAAAGAAACCCTAAAACATGAAGTTGGGCAGACTGAGCGTAAGAGTGAAACTGATCCATTTGAAATCACTTCAGTTAAACAAGATAAAACCATAATTGTTAAAGAATTGGAGAAAGTGGGTGATTATTCACATCAAAATATAATAAATAGAAAAACATGTGACATTCCACATGTCGGTAATTATTATGTTCGTAAGCCCGCTCAATCTAGGGAAGTGCGAAATGATCAAGCATTGATCTCAAATAACAGTCCAGACTTTTACAATTGTAACACACAGGATAACTCTGTGACCAAGACCAATAAGGAGTCATCTGAGGGGACAGAGCTTGGGTACATTGTGAAATCACCTAACCCTCAGATAGTCACATATCCACCTTCCAGTCTTCAGTTTCAGACTGGCACAGAAACAAGTCCACAATTCCAAGATAGATACTTGTCTGACAACTCAACAAAAGTCACTCGGCCCTTACTAAAGCCGTTATCCTATTTCCCAAATTCCAGGTCAAATCTTCGGGGACAGTCATTTTCGGGTGTAAATCAAAGAGCTGGTTACACGGAATATATTGTTAAAGCAAAATCTAAAACCCCTGAAAACAAACTATCGATGTCTGCATTGCCAAGTATTGGTACATTTTTCAATACGGTCAGACAGTCAAGATCAGACCCATATCTGAATTATTCAAACAATCAGTTGACTGAAGATTATACTAGTAGAAGGTTTACAGGCCAAGAAGCATGTAATGACACAACATGTTTTCAAGATAGATATAAATGTGATAGAAATACAGAAAGACAATTCATTGATGATACAGCTGACCATTTCATGGAAGATTTAGGTAAACTAAGACTTCAGAAAAAACTGGAAAGATTGTCAACTGTTCCATCAAAGATGTATCAGTTAGCTGGTATTAAACCAAGGACACATGATGCTACGACAACTATGCAGATCTCATTGTTGACAGGTAGAGGTAAAAGAAGGGGTACAAATTTCAGAAAAGGTAGCAGGAGAGCCATAAAAGCACTGAATGCTCTGAAGAATTCCAAAGCTGCTCTTTCTCAGTCAGAAGAAGTGATAAGACAGTATCATCTTCCAAGGAAAGTTAGTTTTAGAAAGGAGAAGTGTGTTGGTGATAGTTTAGAAATGGCTGGTTTCATTTCAGATGAGGAAGCAAAACAGGAGTTAGATCGGAATATGACTTGTGGTGAGGACTTTTTCACGTCTGAACTTATATCTAACCTCTTTCCTTCTAACCTTGATCATGATGGTGGTGGTAGTCGTGGTGATAATGCTGTAGATCCTGATTTAGAAAAAATTGAAAATGACATTTTTGAATTACAGGAAACATATCTTGGGAGTCAGGCAGCTGCACCATTCTATAGACCGACAACAAAAATACAGATATCAGAATCACCATGCTTGCCTGCCTCTCAGTTGACTGGACTTACTCAAAACCAAATAAATACAAGCTCGGTTACTGGTTATAACATAGCAGCAATTGGACAGAGTGCAGTTCCTCAATCATTTCCCAGTTTTGTGGGAAGTACCATACAGGCCTGTAATAGTTACTATAATGCACAAACTGATACTGTGTTGCCAAATGCCACCAAACCATTAGTAGAATATGTTCAGAGGCCAGTGTCAAATGAAAACCTTAACACACTAAATACTCAAAATATGGTATCTAGTAATACAAGTCAACCAGACTATATGCAACCGGTTATGAGTAGCACGCGAGCCATACAAAAAGTATTGCCAAGTCAACAGAATGAATCCTTAAACATTATAGAATCAAATATAAACACCCATGATAGCAATCTTGAGCAAATTGTGGGGAGTGCTGCTGAGGCAGCTATGAATGTGGCAAACATTATTCAAACAGGAGTCAATGAGGAGGCTACTTCCATGACCAGTCTTGGTGCCAGCAATCACTTGTCGTGTGTTTTAGACATTGGTATTCAGGCCGGATACCATTGCAGCAATGAGTTTCCAAATGATGGAGAGCAAAATAACTGAAGTACAGACTGATTCTTCAACATCTGCGATAGGTGCGTATTTCAGGTTTGGAGGGTAACATCACCATTTTAGTTATTTTGCACCCTGGTAATTTTACCTGCAATTCTAATTTTGGAACCATAGCGGTGGTCTAGATGTAGAGCATCCGCCTCGCATGGGGAAGTTTGTAGGTTCAATCCCAGTCCAGGTCATACTATATACTTGGAAAATGGTACTAGAAGCTTCCTTGCTTGGCACTCAGCATTAAAAGGATAAATTTAGGTCTGGTTGGCCCGATGTCAGTATAATGTTATTGGGTGGGGTATCATACCAAGTGTCTGCGCCATGATACTCCAGTGTGGCAGCGATCAGAATACAGTCTCAAGTAGACACCATCACAATATGACTGAAATATTGTTGAAAGTGATGCTAAACACCATACAAATTGAATTTTGGAGTTGAATTGTAATTTAGAACAGAAAAAGCATTTTGTTAAAATTATCTATTGTACTGCATTTGACTAAAATTATCTGTTATACTGCATTCGGTTAAATTATTTGTTGTACTGCATTTGATTAAAAATATCTGTTGTATTGCATTTTATTAAAATTATCTGTTGTGCTGTATTTGCTTGAATTAACAGAATATGCTAGAAATGTAATTAGATATTTTACCTATAGTTGTGGTGGTTTGGCATTGCGTGATCTGTTTTGCACTTCTTTATGTTGAATTGTTCCAAGTAAGTAAAGAGTGTTTAGTCATCTCGCTTCTTGCTTGACTTTAGCCTTAAATGTAAGATATCTTTTTAAAGAACATGTCAGAATTTTTTAAATAAAATTTCATGTTTGAGTGAACAGATGAAGGCATTGTTGTGGCTATCATGTGGGTGAATCGAACAGATGAACCCCTGGGAAGCCCCTACCTGTCTGATTACGTAGTACAGTGTGGGAGAACCTGGAATCCAAAATATTCCTAATCAGGAACTGAGCTAGAAAACCAACACTACCCAAGAGTAAACAAAACTGTACTTATGTTACTAGAGGGTATGGGGTAACTATAGTGGGTATGGTGATACTAGTGAATATGGATATATGTTACTAGGGGTTATGTGTTACTGGGGGGGGGGGGGGGGGGGGGGTCTGGTGTTAATAGTGGGTCTGATGTTACTATGGGGTATGTGTTGCTGAGGTCTGATGCAACAAGGGGGTCTGATGTTCGGTTTATGGTGTTACTAGGGAGTCTGGCATTACTATATGGGCCATGCTGTTACTAGGGAGTATTGTGTTAATAGAGGAAATGATGTTACTTGGGGGTATGGTGTTACAAGGGTTATGGTGTTACTAGGGAGTATTGTGTTATTATAAGATATGGTGTTACTAAGAAGTATGGTGTTACTAGATGATATGGTGTTACTAGGTAATATGGAGTTACTAGTGGATATGGTGTATCTAGGAAGTATGGTGTTATTAATGGATATGGTGTTACTTGGGGATATGGTGATGTAAGGGTTATGGTGTTACTTGGGAGTATTGTGTTAATAAAATATATGGTGTTACCAGGAAGTATGGTGTTACTAGTGGATATGGTGTTGCTAGTGGATATGGTGTTACTAGGGGATATGGTGTTACTAGGAAGTATGGTGTTACTATTGGACATGGTGTTACTAGGAAGTATGGTGTTACTATTGGACATGGTGTTACTAGGAAGTACGATGTTACTAGGGAGTATGGTGTTACTAAGGGATATGGTGTTGTAAGGGTTATGGTGTTACTATGGAGTATTGTGTTACTAGTGGGTATAGGCTAATAGAGGATATGGTGTTACCAGGGGGTATGGTGTTACTAGGGAGTATTGTGTTACTAGGGAGTGGTGTTACTAAGGAGTATGGTGTTACTAGGGAGTTTGTATGGTATTACTAGGAAGTATTGTGTTATAAGGGGGTATGGTTTAACTAGTGGGTATGGTGTTACTAAGGAATATGGTGTTACTAGGAAGTATAGTGTTACTAGGGGGTATGGTGTTACTAGAGTATATGTTGTTACAAGGAAGTTTGATGTTACTAGAGGATATAGTGTTACTAGGGAGTTTATTTGGTATTAGTAGGGAGTATGGTTTTAGTAGGGAGTATGGTGTTACTAGGACGTATGGTGTTAGTAGGAAGTATGGTGTTACTAGGAAGTATGGTGTTACTAGGAAGTACGGTGTTACTAGGGAGCACGGTGTTACAAGGGAGTATGGTGTTAGAAGGAAGTATGGTGTTACTAGGGAGTATGGTGTTAGTAGGAAGTATGGTGTTACTAGGAAGTATGGTGTTAGTAGGAAGTATGGTGTTACTAGGGAGTATGGTGTTAGTAGGAAGTACGGTGTTACTAGGGAGCACGGTGTTACAAGGGAGTATGGTGTTACTAGGGAGTATGGTGTTAGTAGGAAGAATGGTGTTACTAGGAAGTATGGTGTTACTAGGAAGTATGGTGTTACTAGGGAGCACGGTGTTACAAGGGAGTATGGTGTTATTAGGAAGTATGGTGTTACTAGGGAGTATGGTGTTAGTAGGAAGAATGTTGTTACTAGGAAGTATGGTGTTACTAAGGAGTATGGTGTTACTAGGAGGTATGGTGTTACTAGGGAGTATGGTGTTAGTAGGAAGTATGGTGTTAGTAGGGAGATGGTGTTAATAGGAAGTATGGTGTTACTAGGGAGTACGGTGTTAGTAGAAAGTATGGTGTTACTAGGGAGTATGGTGTTAGTTGGAAGTATGGTGTTACTAGAAAGCTTGGTGTTAGTAGGAAGTATTGTGTTAGTAGGAAGTATGGTGTTACTAGAGGAAATCGTGTTACAAGGGAGTATGGTGTTTGTAGAGAGTATGGTGTTAGTAGGAAGTATGGTGTTTCTGGGAAGTATGGTGTTACTAGGGAGTACGATGTTAGTAGGAAGTATGGTGTTACTAGGAAGTACGATGTTACTAGGGAGTATGGTGTTACTAGGGAGTATGGTGTTACTAAGGGATATGGTGTTGTAAGGGTTATGGTGTTACTATGGAGTATTGTGTTACTAGTGGGTATAGGCTAATAGAGGATATGATGTTACCAGGGGGTATGGTGTTACTAGGGAGTATTGTGTTACTAAGGAGTATTGTGTTACTTGGGCTATTTATGTTGCTAAGGGATAAGGTGTTACTAAGAAGTATGGTGTTACTAGGGAGTTTGTATGGTATTACTAGGAAGTATTGTGTTATAAGGGGGTATGGTTTAACTAGTGGGTATGGTGTTACTAGGGAATATGGTGTTACTAGGAAGTATAGTGTTACTAGGGGGTATGGTGTTACTAGAGGATATGTTGTTACAAGGAAGTTTGATGTTACTAGAGGATAGGTGTTACTAGGAAGTATTGTGTAAGTAGGAAGTATGGCGTTACTAGGAAGTATGGTGTTAGTAGGAAGTATGGTGTTACTTGGGAGTATGATGTAAGTAGGAAGTATGGTGTTACTAGGAAATATGGTGTTAGGAGGAAGTATGGTGTTAGTAAGAAGAATGTTGTTACTAGGACGTATGGTGTTACTAGGATGTATGGTGTTACTTGGAAGTATGGTGTTTCTAGAGGATATGGTGTTAAAAGGAAGTATGGTGTTACTAGGGAGTATGGTGTTAGTAGGAAGTATTGTGTTTGTAGGAAGTATGGTGTTACTAGGAGGTATGGTGTTACTAGGGAGTATGGCGTTAGTAAGAAGTATGGTGTTAGTAAGGAGATGGTGTTAATAGGAAGTATGGTGTTACTAGGGAGTATGGTGTTAGTAGAAAGTATGGTGTTACTAGGGAGTAGTATGGTGTTACTAGGGAGTATGGTGTTAGTAGAAAGTATGGTGTTACTAAGGAGTATGGTGTTAGTAGAAAGTATGGTGTTACTAGGGAGTAGTATGGTGTTACTAGGGAGTATGGTGTTAGTAGAAAGTATGGTGTTACTAGGGAGTATGGTGTTACTAGAAAGCTTGGTGTTAGTAGGAAGTATTGTGTTAGTAGGAAGTATGGTGTTACTAGAGGAAATCGTGTTACAAGGGAGTATGGTGTTTGTAGAGAGTATGGTGTTAGTAGGAAGTATGGTGTTTCTCGGAAGTATGGTGTTACTAGGGAGTACGATGTTAGTAGGAAGTATGGTGTTACTAGGAAGTACGATGTTACTAGGGAGTATGGTGTTACTAGGGAGTATTGTGTTACCAGGGAGTATGGTGTTACTAGAGAGTATGGTGTTTTCAGTGGATATGATGTTACTAGGGGATATGGTGTTACTAGGAGATATTGTGTTACAGCCAGATTTGTTCATATACTTCGTTTAAGTGATCTCTTTTAATAGTGGTTTCAAGTTTGTCAAATATTGGAACTAGGGTCTATCAAGGCCAAGGGGACTTTGATTTTTACAAAGGAATACTAGGGGAAAACAGGAAATTCTCTTTTACACAGCTGTTTTAGGAATCATTTTAATTATCTTAATGTATGGAGTATTTATAGTCACTGGTTGTTTTAAAGGAGATATAATGTCCATAAGGCGTCAGAAAAACATTTTTTAAAAAAAATGTTTTAAAGAATTGATGAGTCAAATTCCTTCATATTAGTATAAATGATCCATTTGAATAGGGGAGTTAAGTTTCTTCAAATAAAGGGGCTGGGGTCCATTATGTGGGACAGTAAAGGGGCTTTGATTTTGACATGGAAATGCTATGGGAAAACATTTAATTAGCATGTTCTCATCTACAAGTTTTCCATAGGCTTTGTCCATTCAGAATTCTAAGTAAACTCAAGTGAGCTACTAAATGGCCCTCTTGTTACACCAGTTATATTTGGTGTACACAATGTATTTGATCTACTTGTTCATTTTGATGTACCATTTAATTTTATGTTTCAGTGTACTAGTTACACATTGTGTACTGATTGTATTTATACATATAATGGCATCGTGGGATTTGTTGTACTAGTAATTATTGTCCCTTGGTATTTACCTGGCACTCGTGAATATTTCCTGTATATCTGTAAATTAATTTTCGGTGTCCAAATGTAAAAGTGTTACTGTGTTAACTGTTAATTACCCAATACCAACACATTAAATCTGCATCGTATTGCAATTACGAATAGCAGCATGGAGAAGCTGTTTAAATGCCGATGAGTGCCATGTTAACTTACGAACAATACAAAGACTGTACACAATTTTTAAGTAGATTACTATATATAAACATAGATATAAATACAGAATTGCCCAGTATGTGAGACATCTACTCTTCATTTGAACTGTTACTTAACATTTTCCTTTCTTGACAGATACTGCCATAGATGGTTTGTAAAACTTCGGACGGACATTGCCACCATTGCAAATAGGTGTTGTTTCTGTGCCGGAAGATTGTAACAAAGAGAACAGCTGCTGTTTTCTGTGCTGAACGATTCTACTGAAGATGATAATCCATATTCCTCGGCAGAAAGGTTTCACCATAGAGAAACCAGTGTTTCTGTGCTGAAAGGTTTCACCATAGAGAAACCAGTGTTTCTTTGCTGAAAGGTTTCACCATAGAAAAACCAGTGTTTCTGTGCTGAATGATTTAACCATAGAGAAACCATTGTTTCTGTGCTGAATGATTCCACCATAGAGAAACCAGTGTTTCTGTGCTGAACGATTCCATCATAGAGAACAACAGCTGTTGGTGTTTCAGTGCTAAACAATTCAACCATAGGCCATAGATAATCAGTGTTGTTTTTATCGAGTGTTCAGCATTATTTTCTGTGCCGAGTAATTCCACCACAGATGAGCAGTATTGTATCTGTACTGTGTAATTCCATCATTGATGAAAATTGTTTTGATTCTGTCTTGGTTTATATCCCCATTAAGAACAGAGTCTCAACTTTAAATCTTGACAGATTGGAATGCAAACTATGTTAAATGTGTTTAATCAGACATTGACACATTGGCAGTACAGTGTAAAAGCCACCTTGAGCTTTTTAAAAAAAAAAATGGCAATGTTTCAGTTTAAAAATAAAGTTTTGTTAAGATTGACATTTTACAAGATTTACACTTGTTGTGATGTGTAGTTGTCGCTTACAGAAACCACATTGCAGTATTGACATTAAATGGCCATTAGACTGGCATATAGAAACCAGTGGCTATCTGTTCGTTTGTTCAATGTTCATTCATCAGTTTATTCATTCACCCCTTAACCCTTTACTTCATATAGACGCCTTTGGGCACCTCTAATATAGACACCTTTGGACACCTAATATAGAAGGCTTTTGAATTATTGGGTGAATTATGTTGATATTAACTGACAGAGTGGAAAACAGTGCAGGAAATGTTCAGGTTGCTTGTCACGAGCAATCTGAACTCTTCCTGCACTGTTTTCAAAGGCCTTCTGTGGTGCGGGGAAATGCGTAGCTATGGAGTAAAGGGTTAATATGCGCATCTGTCCGAAATTGCAGATTTTGAAATAATTTGATTCAAATGATGACCAAAACAAGGGGATGTGACGCCTGCAAAACCTAGGTCCGTAGCTCATACGTCAAGGAGTGTGACATACATAAGGCCTTTTTCATAAGTATGACCTTGAAGCATGAGCTACGGACATATAATTTAATGTGTATAAAAGTGGTGTTCTTGTCCGATTTTATTCTTTGTTATTCTTTGTGGGATTTTGATATTTTTTTTTTTAGAACAAATGATCATCATGACATGATGATGCGTTGGCCACAAGACTCACATCTGTAGCTCATCAGTCAAGGTCACACTTGGGTCAAAATTATGAAAGAGGACTTGGGTCAAACTTATAAAAGAGGTCTTATCTATGTGTATAGAAAATGGTGACAGAAAAAAATTGCACATGATCACCATAACATAATGACATGTGTGCAAGAGAACAGGTCATTTTTTTCTTTAAAAACCGTAAATATATTCACAAAGTATATCTACACTTTCAGACCACACTTTGGGCTTTTACTGTAGCATGAAAGAAAGTGGATTGGTTGCCGGGCACGGTTAGCTCAGTCATTAGCCATCTGGTTATCAATTGCTATTCGGAATCCCTGTCCAGCCAAAGTCTCTTTGATGATTGATATACATCTCATTGCCATTGTCTCTCACCGCTGATTCAAGTGGAAAAGTTATCAGTTACTTGCGAAGATTGGTGTGCTCGAGTACTGGTTAACCTTCCAGGATCCCAGGAAAGAGTGGTTAGGTCAACTAACTGTCTGTTGGCCATCGATGGCATAAAAATGACGTATTTAAACAGAAAAAAGTGGATTGGGCAAACCAACAGAGATGGGTACATGTCAATAAAAATTCTTCATCATTACTATTAAATAAGACAGTTTTGTTCAGGAAAGGTGCTCCATGATCTAAGGCGCAACTTAGGTCTCGCTGCTAAGGTCATAGGTTGGAATTCCACTCCCTCCAAAAACTTATGTGAGAAAGTTTGCCAGTTACTTGCGGAAGGACGATGGTTCTACTCAGATTTATTCTGTGGTGTTCCTCTACCAATAAAATTGGATTTTCCATACATAACCTGAAATGTGTTTAAAATGGCGTTAAAACCCCATTCATCGTCATTGTTCAGGAACAGATTACAAAAATTTAAAGCAATTTAAAATAAAAGTGTCTGAATTTCCTAGTAATGATAGTGTAGATAAAAGATCGGATATTTTTCAACTATTTTTAAAACGAAGGTAATTAATTACTTTTATTATAGTTTAAACAACTTTAAGATGTAATTCTAGTTAAGTATGTTTTTAATAAATCAGGTGTCTGTTTTACAAACATTTTACTTAAATACTTAAAAACTTAACTTAGTTTTGACTGGTTATTTATCGATTATATAATCAATATCAATAAACAATATGCAGTGGTACTGAAACCAGTCTGAAATCACGATCACCTGGTCAGTTTTCTTTGGTTTTAGTATTTTAAGTATTTAAGTATAAGTTGGTGAAACAGGAGCCAGTTTGAGAAATATTTGACTCAGTTTATTAGGCCATTATAAATTAATTGCTAGGTTCTCATCCAAGACTTAAAAAGGGGGAAGGGGGAGAATTTAATTTAATTTATTTTTTAAAAAAATTAGGGAGCGGACGGGTATGACCATCAAGCAATTGATTAATTATGGCCTTATTAATTAAAGGGACACCTGGCAACTCTGATAAATTGTCTCTTAACACTTGTCTCTTAACTTGTTCTGAAAATTATAAAGTGGTACGCACATAATACAAATGTGAAATTAGAATAACCCAGTTTGTAAGCAAGGATTTATACAGAGGAGGAAAAGCAACTGATTTAGATGCTATGAATGCTTGTGTACTCACGCAAAATCTTGTTTTCAACTTCATTCATCTCAGAAATACAAATTAAAATTCTTTCTGTGCACACTTGAAGTCTCTACAAAACGAGATGGTCATTCCCATCAAACTATGTTTCTGGTTATTGAAGTACTTATGATTACAATATTTGTATACTGCAACTAAAAAATCAAGGCAAGTACTTTTTATTTCAAATTGTAATATTTTAAATTCAAGATCATTTTGCATGTTTAAAACAGAGCAAAACATCTAATGTAACTTACATCTTACATTTTTTGTAAAAAAAATCAATTGCCTGTGATATTTGAATGATTAATATGCCAGATTATTAAATCTTCAAATGCTATCAACATATTGTTGAGACATGTTTTCCGTGATGTATGTAAAGTTTACTTAACTTGTTTTATTGTTAAGGGCTATATCTCTTGTATATGGCACCTTATTTCACATATTTGTGGTCATATATGACAAATATCTCATTATACCCCCAGATGCAAAGTATATGGGGGCTATATATGAGTCTCGCTCTTCCGTCGGTCTGTCTGTCTGTCTGTGGACAATTTTTGTGATCGCTCTTTCTCAGCAACCATTGGCCAGATTTCAATGAAACTTCACATGGGTGATTGGTACCAAGCCTAGTTGTGCATATTGTCAGCATGTTGCGCGAGAATAATTTTTCAATGAGTTCTGGCCATTTTAATTTTTCATACATATTTTTTTCATCTGTGGACAATTTTTGTGATCACTATTTCTTAATAACCATTGGCCAGATTTCAATGAAACTTCACATGGGTGATTGGTACCAAGCCTAGTTGTGCATATTGTCGACATGTTGCACGAGAATAATTTTTCAACAAGTTGTGACCCTTTTAATTTTTCATACATATTTTTTGTGGTCGCTATTTCTCAGCAACCATTGACTGGAATTCATTGAAACTTCACAAGAGTGATTGATACTGAACCTTGTTGTGTTTATCGTTGGCATGTTGCACGCAAATAATTTTTCAATGAGTTATGGCCCTTTTAATTTTTCAGACATTTTTGTTGTGGTCACTATTTCTCGGCAACAATTAGCTGGAATTAAATGACACTTGACAAAAGTGATTGATTACTCTCATCGGTTCACTATGTGAAAGAGGACAGCAAAGGAGTGATATTTCTAGTTTTCATCAAGTTTTGTAGCGGGGTTTTTTTTTTCAATACAGTATTAAAAATTTTAAAGGGAAATAATGATTTGTATTTTAACAATATCTTACTCATATTTTTCAGAACTAGCATTACATAATCAGTTCTATAAAAATGTTAATATTTTCTTAAATAGGAATTTTCAGAAAGTAGTACGTTGAGGTTAAGGGGTGAGTCCACCACTGATTTTTTAGCATATCTGAGCAAAGCTCAAGATAAGTTATTTTGATATACCTTCGTCAGCCGTCTGTAACTAATGTTCATATACATCAATAATACCATTCAAATGAAAAATGTCTGTAACTATAATAAATTCACAATTCAATCATGACAATGCTTTCTTAATGTTCATAAACATCAATAATACCATTTTCATTTTAAAATAAAACTCTCACAAGTGTAAAAAAAATTAATTCCAGCAATGCCATGTGTCCCTATTTAAGTATAATCTTGATTTTTTGCCTTTTATTTTACCCATGACCTTATTTATTCTGTCTTTCTAATTGACTAATCGAATTATATGTTTGTAATTAACTAATAATAATTGATTGATACATTTTCGACAGAACTCCTTTTTTGATTCTATATGAGATTTTTGTCATCTATATCTCTTGAATGTTTTTAATACATTCAGATATGCAAATGGTTTTGACGAAATGCAAGGGATTGCAATAGCTTCAGATATCAATCCCCACCCTCACCCACATTAGCAACTTGTGAAGCAACTTTCTCCCACAGTTTAATTTAATTACATGCAGAGTTGTTTCCCTTGCACTAAGTTTGGTTGCAGAGTCAAACATTTACAAACCTGTCAGACTTGCATACGCATAGACAACATCTTCACAACATTTACAAACCTGTCAGACTTGCATACGCATAGACAACATCTTCTTCACAACATTTACAAACCTGTCAGACTTGCATACGCATAGACAACATCTTCTTCACAACATTTACAAACCTGTCAAACTTGCATACGCTAGACAACATCTTCTTCACAACATTTACAAACCTGTCAGACTTGCATACGCTAGACAACATTTTCTTCACAACATTTACAAACCTGTCAGACTTGCATACGCGTAGACAACATCTTCTTCACAACATTTACAAACCTGTCAAACTTGCATACGCTAGACAACATCTTCTTCACAACATTTACAAACCTGTCAGACTTGCATACGCTAGACAACATTTTCTTCACAACATTTACAAACCTGTCAGACTTGCATACGCGTAGACAACATCTTCTTCACAACATTTACAAACCTGTCAGACTTGCATACGCGTAGACAACATCTTCTTCACAACATTTACAAACCTGTCAGACTTGCATACGCGTAGACAACATCTTCTTCACAACATTTACAAACCTGTCAGACTTGCATACGCATAGAGAACATCTTCTTCACAACATTTAAATAATGTCTAGTTTTATCAAACTGTTTTGAAAATAACAATGACTATTTTATGAAGAATGAACAGATGTAAACCTTACATTAATACAAGCAAAGTAAGGTACAACAGTATGTTCTGGCTTCTCAGAATTCATGCCAGTTCTACAACTTGTACAAGCTGATTGTTAGTCATTACGGCTGTAGATTATCCCTGACTTTAATAAGTGATTTTGTATGTATGAAATGTTCATATTGGTTCCAGAATGTCTGAAACGAAATATTAATCCAATGTGGTTTTACCTTTCTTTTAGTGATATTAGATGAATATTTATAATTGTAGGATATATATAGAATTAGAATGACATTTTCACAGTTATGCTCAAAATGGTCAGATTTCATTGCAATCTATTTTCAATTTTATTTTTTTTTGCAAGTGCAATAGGCTGGATCAAAAGAATTGACTTATTCGTTCTGATAATGATTTAAGTCTTGTTGTTCTGTGAATATATGATATTATTGATAAAGGTATGTTGTTGGTCGATAACTTTAATGTTTATCTAAAAGGATCTTGTCGAGAAAAGGTGATTCCAAGTATGTGTTGAAGGGTGAATAACTGCAAAATGGGGTATCTGGGTTAAAAAGGACGGCTACAAGTGTAAGGGTTAAAAAGGGTTGGGGTGGCAGATGATGGTAAAAAGAGGACTTAATGCAATTATGAAGGCTAAATGGGATTATTTACACATAGGGGTATGTGGGTTAAAGGGGATGACTGCAGATAGGGGTATGTAAATTAAAGGGATGACTGCAGATATGAAGGTTGAAAGGGGCTAATTACACATAGGGATGTGTAGGTTAAAGGGGACAAATGCAGATATGAAGGTAAAAGGCGGCAACTGCAAATATTAGTGTGTAGATTAATGGGGATAACTGCAGACATGATGGTTTATGTAGGTTAAAGCAGGTGACTAGATATGAAGGTTAAAATGGGACTAACTGCAGATAGGGGAATGTAACTGCAGATATGAAGGTTTAAAGTGACTTATTGCAGTTAGGGAAATGTAGGCTTACACATTGTCATTAAACAAAATTTCAGACCATTAAAAGGTTCATTTCAATATAGTTTACCATTTTGAAACATACTTAAAATTCATATCTGTTATATTGCAATACATGTTGCAGTACAGCAATGCAATATATTGAAACACTGACGTGAGTAATGTTGCACCCCTAATTGTTAACACCAAAATTTCATTGTTGTTACTTTTTTTATTCAGCTATTGTTTTTTACTCGCAAAAATGTATCATAACTTGCGCTTTTCAATTTCTCTTGTACTGGTGAAGTATTTGCAGAAAGAAAATAATATTGTCTTTTTATTGGTGATACAAGTTTTCATTGTGGTCTTAAAGGGAGTATTTCGGGGAAAAAAATAATACTATGAACATCTTAAAAAAAATATATACATATTTTTAAAATGGATAAATAAAAAGGATCTCATCATTAATAAATAAAATTTGAATGGTTTGATATGTCAAATCTGACAAAACATGACAAAATTGAATATTTAAATGGAATTAGGAAACATGAAATGAAATTCTCATTGAAAACTAGACCACTTAAATACTGCTTGATGACCTTCATATCATCATTTAGACTCTTTTTCTAAGATGAAACAATTTTTACTACCTGTAAATCTGTTTAACAGATCATATTGAAAACCAAATCACGGAATTTATTTCGTACGTCACAATTAAGTGGGAAATCTAGTTTAATCTAATCTAGAGTTGTAGCCCAAGTTCGGAAATTCCTTTTCAATATATTATTTTAATGTTTAAATAGATATCCTTTTGGCAGTTTGGGGTTAGTGAATATACATAGGCATGATTAATTGAAAAAAAAATTGAAAATTTTGAAAAATCCCGCTATATTCCCTGTAAAGTTTTTTTTTCTTGCTTTTTAATCTTTTTTTTTTTTTGCATTGGTGTATTCAGTAGCAATGCTGTCACAAATCTATAAATATTTTAGTAACAGTATGCTATGTATTGGCTGCCGTGTTGCAGCAATGGTTGTATAACATATTTGCCGTATTGGCTGTTCAAAGATGTTGGCAGAAATATTGTTACAACATATTTTCAGAATATTTTTCCAACTTAAGTGTGACATACTTTCAGTCTTTGGGCTAGTATTGCAAATATCTCCAAAATATTGACTGCAGCTGCGTAGTCGAACATTGCCACAAGAAGTTATATTGTGGTTTAAGTCATTTGGATCATTTATTTTGTTTTAATAGGTTACCCGATTACTAGTTATGTGTCAATGAACAATGTATTGATGTTGTATTAAGGAAAGTGTTTTATTCTTGATGTTTTTGTTATCATCATTGTAGATATGTATATTCTGAATAAAATGTCGGTCTAAACTCCGGAATCTGTTTTCATTTACACTTCCATATGGTACCTATCTCTTTTTATGTTTAGTTGATTCCGGTTAGCTCAGCGGATCGAGCACCCGACTAACAAGGCAGAGGTTTTGAGTTTGGATACCCATCCAGGCAGTTTCTGTGGTGATTGATAAACGACATTGCATCTCGTCATTCATCTCTCACTGCTGATTTAAGTGGAAAAGTTACGAGTTATTTGAGCAGATGGTTGTGCTCAGGTACTGTTTAATTTTTAAGGATCCTGAGAAACAGAGGTTAGGTAACTAATAGATCATCAGCTAACCTTTGGTGGCAAACAGTGTATACTTTCTTTTTCCTTTCACTATATAACAGTATATAACCGACTGGGCAAGTTAAAGAAATTTTTCGACATATTTTGGTTATACAACTACTGTGTAAATTTCATGAAGATAAAAAATTTATGAAAACTAGAGCTCACACAATAACTGCACATAATTTTTTATGTTTCAAAGGCCAGTTTTAGTATGGTGAAAATCAAATGAAAACTGCAGAAGCTATAGTGCACACATCAAATAGTTCAATTTTTTATGTTTCAAGGGCCAACTTGGACATTTATTATCAGATATGGTTAATTAAAAAACTTGACAGATACAGTGTTTTTATACAACTTCTATATAAGTATGGTGAAAATCAAATGAAAACTGGTATCTAGAGTGCACATAAAAAGTTTACAGATGACGGACACTATATTGACCTCTTGTTTGACAATCAAGTTATCATAATAGGTAATCTAATTTAATATTTAACTTCAACTTCAAATGAAGCACTAAATTTTCGAACTTTATTAGTCATACGTAAAGGCCACTAGATCAAACACATTGTAGACACGATACATAATTTATACCGACTATAAATACATATGATTCAGTTGAGCATTTGTATTACAAATGAGGAGAATGTACGAATAAATTGGGGTTTTATGGCTTACAAACACATTAAAGGTTACATGCGGCCAAAATGAAGGAAGATTCCAGGGCCTAAATTCATCAATAATTTGAGCCTTGGAATCGGACTCAAATCTTACATTTTTGTAAAACCCTGTAAACAAACAATTCTGGGTAACAAATGTGATTCTGTAATATTTTCTGTTAAATAATCATTAAATCTCTGTTTCAGCAAATAAATATAGTTATTTTCTTGCTTAATATCAGTTCCTTGAATCATAAATTTTTGCATCCAAGTTTGAATCTCATACTCAAAATATTGACGAATTTAGGCCCAGGTTCACTCTATAAAAAAAAGCAGAGTAATAAATAAGAGAATACTACAGAATTAAATGTCTCCCTTATATTGCTAAATATCATAAAGCAAAGCTATGAAGAAGTCCAATACTTCTACCCATTACACAACTACGAACAATATTTGTCGACTCTTGGACAAACAGTTCCAAAGAAATGGAGTTGAACACAAAAACTTTTTTAACAACTATTAATTTAAATGATCATTAAGTGGACATTAAAAAGTATTAAATACACAGTCTCAACAAAATGTTTTGTAATACACACATTGAATTGTCCTCTAGGTATACCATCATGTAGTCCAGTTCTCTAGGTATACCATCATGTGGTCCAGTTTCTATTGGTAGAGAATGACAAGAAGTTCTAGGCAACAACTTGGCCATTCTAAATAAAGCAACAATGCTTAATCTGCTACTCTTAAAACATTGATTGTCTGATCATTATATCTAAGTAACTATAATAAGTTTTCAAAGACCTACAGTTTCTGTCGTATAATTAGAAACCATTTTGTGCAGATTTTCCAGTGTATCTATATAATCATCTTCCTCCATTCCCAACTCCAAATATCTGTGATGTTTTTTCATGTTCATCTTCGCTGCAGCACCGTGTAATTGTTCAATTACCCCACCCACTCCAGTATTGCATTGCAATGAGGTAATCATCGGGATGGATTCCACTCCAACGTCTTCTGCTCTTTTGTCTGAACTCGAATATCCAGTTTTAGTGACAGTATCTTTGAAAATATGAGGGTATGGGATACCTGTCTTCAGGGGGGTTTCTAAACAATTTGTTGTAAACAACTTCCCTGAACATCTATGCGCCATATAATTAATCAGAACTTCGTTAGCACTTTTTGAACAACTGAGGTGCGCTGGTAGTTTTCGCTTGTCAGTTGCAGTTTCTACTTGTTTGTTTGAAATACCTCGCATGACAACAGACTGAATGAGAGGAACCTTCTCTTGTTTCATGTGAGGTGTAAGTGGTTGCCACGGAAACGAATCACCATAGCCACTAAAGAAGTCTATCAAACTTTCATTGCTGTGTAACCCAAGTGGCATAGATGTATTGAGAGATGCCATTTTTCGTCCCTGGACGTTCAGTGAATGTGTAATATCTCTCAGATGTATTGCCCCAGCGTCTAACCGATATGGAAGTGATAGTGTATCTAATGCTGATGCCAAAATTGCGCTGGTGTGATAAGGTATAGATTTGTATGACATATTAGGAAATGAGACTGGAGACTCCAAAGATCGCCATAGCCCTTTAGCAAGTGATGCTGGCACAAACAGGGAGCTATGCATACATGCTTTGTCATAAGCAAGCGCTGAATTTATAATTCTGGCAGATCTAACTTGCGCTGTATCGTCTGGCAAATCTGATGGCGTGAAACCAAATGTTAAAATTCCTTTCCCCGGGTAATCATCTTCTAGATAACAAAGAAGTCCTGCACCCAGACCGCCGAAACCATCATGAGTATCCATGAGTACGTGGAAACCTTGCAGGTTGTCACACTCCTCGACAAACCTGTGAAGTCTGTCCTCCCACTCGCACGTAGAATTGTAATTTGCCAGAACCTCATCAGCGCAATTGAACAGATCAAACGGACGTAATTCATCATTATGCCGATATTCTTCAACAATATGCATGGATTTGGGATGTTGGTGCACGCGCAGAAAGTCTGACCAGACGGACACGGACTTGGCAAGGTCGTAGAGTTTATGATTTAACGTCGCATCAGCACTATCTGTAATGACCTCATCGGTTGTTTCAGTCTTCTTTTCCTTTCTGACTGCATCTTCGGGTTTATCCTCATCTGTAAATATGAACAGGAAATATTTTCTGGATCAAATTTTAAAATTTTCAGTTCAGGTCAATATGAATTAATTGCTAGATTATCATCCCATTTTTTCTTAATTAGGGGAAGGAGTGGGGGATGGAAAATTTTATTATTTTTTTATGAAACTAAAAGGGGTCAGGGTGGCATGAAAATTAGGGGGCAGGTGGGGATGATAATCTAGCAATTAATTTAATATGGCCTTATCTAAAACAGAGACTTACAAGACTGCAGACAGATAACATTGCAGAGTAGTTTATACTAATTTACTTTAGCTTGATTGTGAAGGAAGCTCAAAGCTTAGGCAATCCTTAAAAAAATATTTGTTTGCTGTGGTCTGACCCAGTATTTTTCATGTGGGAAGGAAGGTAGCTAAATTTTTTTTTTTTTTGCCAAATTCTGATTTTGCATTTTAAAGAAAAATGGACATAAATCATGAAAAATAAAATTGAACGCTTTGGAAGTCGATTAAAAAGTTTGAGAAGCAGCAATTTGGAGTGAGTAGGTAGGAGCACGGCAAACAATTTATTTTTTAAGGACAGCGGTTAATCCAAAATTCTAGAATTGGCAAAAAGCATTTTTCAAATATATACTGCTTAGTTTGTACTCACTGAGTCACTTTTGTCTAAACAATACTTATCAAAACACTTTAAACTATTAGATTGAAAAGAGATTTTGTAATTTTGCAATGGATTTTGGGTAGTATCATATGAGTCATTTTACGAGTTATATTAACTACTTGTCTCATTTAATTGCCATAATAGGGTGAGACTAGCCCCTTTATCAAATAACGAAATATCAAATCATAAGATGTGCTTTGATATGCACTTATTAACCATCGTTGCTGAATCTGACTTGTCTAGATTAAATATTTAGCATCCATATGTCAATCAATCATCACGGAGACTGTGCCCAGGCGCAGATTTGAACTCACGTTCCTGGGATGAGTTGGAATGATGAGGTGACGGCATTTTATTTTTAGAATTTGGAATTTTGTTTCGATTTCACCATTCCAATTGAAGTTTTGTTATTTTGTAACATTTTGGCAGATCTGAAATTCAAAATCATACGTATTTCAGTCATAAATGATAAAAATAAAATCGATATTCCCAGTTATTTTCTTAGGCCATTATAAACTAACTACTAGATTACCGTCCATATTTTTCTTAAAAATGGGGAGTGGGGAGGATTTTTTTTTTTATTTTTTTTTATTTTTTTTTTTTATGGCACTAAAAGGAGTTAGAGCAGCATGATAATTAGGGGGCAGATGGGGATGATAATCTAGAAATTAATTTATTGTGACCTTATAACCAGATTTTATGTTCTACATCCTTTTTAAAAAATTGATTGTACATGTCCTTGAAAAATCAATTGATGTTGACAAAGAAATTTTATATACATATTAATCAGCACTTGTCTTGTACTATGGGAAAAAATTGCCTTAAAATGAGCAGTTTCCATATCTGGTAAAAACTTTGTTGCAACACAGAGACTTTACAAGAAATGTGAGCTGCCTTCTGGAAATATATCCCCATATATGAAACAAAAGTTGATTAACCTCTTATGAGTGTCATTCAATATATAATGCCACCTATTATCTCTAAAATGACTCATAGTACTGTGATGAAACTTGACATGCTAATGAATCAACTACTTGCTAATTATTCTGCAAACTCTGAGCACATTATCTTGAATGACGACATCGGCGTGCAATGTCAAATGACGTCACTAAAAGCATCATGTACACAGCGGTCAACTGAACTGCTCATCTACATAAAAATCGAGTTGCAACGTAATAAGAATGCAAGAGAAATATTTAATGCATAACAAGAAGCTTTCGGTGAATGTTCTCTTTCATATTCTCAAGTAACTAGATGGGTTAATGAATTTAAGAATGGTAGATATACAATTGATGACAATCAGCGAAGTGGGCAAAATGTGACCACAATAGATACGTTTAATACCTAAAAAGCGATTGAACTTTTACTTTCATACAGAAGATTGACATGTGAAGAAATAACACAGGTATTGGACATTAGTATGGGATCTGTTCATTCAATTATATCAATAATGTTTAAAAATGCGTAGTTTCCACACGATGGGTGTCCCATCGCCTTACGTCGGATCAAATTGAACGTCGCTTGACAGTCGGGCACGACCAACCTACTTTCGTGCTTTAATGCAGAAGGTCAGAACTTTCTTTCAAAAATCATTGCCAAAAATGAGATGTGGATTAGATCATATGAACCAGAATTGAAGCGACAATCACCGAGTGGCACAACCCAAACTCATCGAGACCGGTAAAGTTCTGTGGGGTGAAAGGAAAAATAAAACAACTGATGATATTCGCATATGATATTCGTGGAGTTCTGACAGTCAGTCAAATGGTCAACAGCACATACTACTAAGAGTACATTAAAAAATACCTACGAACAGCCATACGTAAAAAGCGCCAAGAATTATTGCGAGCCAGTCCAATCATACCTCATGATAACACAACAATGCACACTTCATAGGGTGTGACACCACTTTTTGCAGAATGGGACCCTCCTCCATATTCTTCTGACATTAGCCCCTGTAATTTATTCTCAAGACTTGAAGAAAGTATGAGGGAAATTTTAATTCGCTGACCAAGAGCAGATTGAAATCACCGAGCAGGTGAAGGTATATGAGCGCGGTTGCCTAGCAACGGAAAAAGAAGATCTGCCGAAGCGATGGACATCAGTCATTGACCACAGGGGACATTACTTTGAGGGATTATAATACGGTATTAACATTTATTTTCATAATAAATGATTTATGTGATAGGTTGCATTATACACTGAATGTACCTCGAAATGTATAATAACTGAAATCCCTAAATCCCTACATTTTTTTTTTTCGGATTATAAAACTTTCTTAATAGGCAAAAGTATGAACTAAATCTTACTCGCGCTAAACCGCTCACCTGAAATGTCTTTACTGGAGTCAAAATCTTCATTGTCCAGACCAGACTCGCTGTCAAGATTTCTGAGAAAGGAATTCCTGGATAGACCTTCCTCTTTATGCATTGTCACATCACCCAGCCATTTAATCTCTTCCCCCTCCTGGCCAATGTCATATAGTGTGCCATCTTGCTTCAACGTCTTCAGGCTACCCTGTATCATACGGTGATGAATGATATTTTATAACATAATACAGTCAAACCTGTCTTAACCAGCCAGTCAAGGGAAGTAGCAAAATTTGCCTTTTAAGACAGGTTGTTACTTAATAGTGGTTTATTTGCTTTGACAGCATAGTTATAGTAAATAGAAATGGGGCTGCTTAAGACAAGTGGCTGCTTAATAGAGGTGACAGCTTACACAGGTTTGACTGTAATAATAAAGAAGAAAGCACCAATAGGTGCAAATACGGGATTAAGCAATGCGGTAGTGTACGCGATGTAATGTCAAGAGTGTTGGCCACTCACACCAGAGGTTGCGTGGTCAAACCTCCACCCCCTCGGCCAGAAAGCTCTTAAATAACAACACTTAGTACTGGTTCTACCCAAGAAAGAGGACTTGAGAGCAGTTCATGCTTTATTCACAATCAAGTTAAAATAATTTAATATACCGGTAAGGCCATTATGAATTAATTGCTAGATTATCATCCAATTTTTTCTTAAAAAGGAGAAATGGGGGAGGATTTTATTTTATTTTAGGTTTACAAAGCACAAGAGCTTGAGTGTTTGGGCAAATGTTGGTGCCCAAAATATTCAGAAATCTGCCCTTGATAGGTAAGTAAATTTGACTGCAGGATACAATTTTAAATACATTTCTGAAAGTTTAAAAATAATGTTCAGATTTTATTGAAGTTGGTCAGTTAACTGGAAGAATTATTATACTTCTCCAAGTATGACTTGAAGTGACATTTTTAATATATCCCATCCCTCGGTTTGAGACTCGTTTTGCCACAGTATTATTTTGGAGTGTCTGACTCCTTTGGCAACTGTCAAGCTCCCACTCTATGATGATTGACATAATACATTGTGTCCCATTGTGTATATTTTACGCTGTTGTTTATCATATTTATCAATATGGTACCCCCTCAAATTTAAGAATATGCCAATCTACCCCAAAGCTTTAAAAAATGAGGTTAAACTACCCCCAAGATTTCAGAACTGGGGGGTAAATTACCCCCATGCCAAAATAATTATCTGGGGCACTGTTTATCATTTTCAAAGGTATATTTACAAGAAATAGCTTTTAGAAGAATTATTCAGGACAATAAAGTAACTTTATTACTGTTTATTATTGATGTCATCATTTACATAGTTGATGAAGTTTTAGACTCGCGATAATAGGTATAACAAATATACAATATTTTGCACGTCTCTGTAAGACGCTATTTGGCAATTTTTTATTTTATGTCTTCTGTGGCGCTGTAATAGATATGTTGATACATATAACAGTTTAACTTATTTATTTTACTTTGATTGTGAAACAAGTTCTTACAACTTAGGCAAATCACGCTCAAAGTCTCTTTGGTAGAACCAGCACAAAGCATATGCGGAAAAAGTGTCATAAAAGCTGTCCATCAATGCCTTATTTACTCAGGTAATGTTCCGGGATGCCATCAACAGTTACTGTCTTTTTATATTATTTTCTTCCATCATCATACACATAATTAAGGCTTCTCAGTGAGATTATTTTGCCTGTATTGGGGCAAAAGTTCTGCCTTATTCCCCTTCCAGAAACATATTTCCCCTACTGTAAGAATTTTTTGTTAATGGGATTTAACAATTATTACAATAATGTTGCTTTGTTTTTATTTTCCCCCAATTTCATCATTACAATGCTATTTTCCCCTTATGAGAGGTATGCCACCATTCCCCCTAAACCAAATTAAACACTGCTTCGGTTACCTTCAGGTCGAATGCCACCATCCGCGGTGTGAAGGTGATTTCTTTGTGTCTGTTTTCTCCCTCTCTGAACAGAACATCATGGCACACTTCCCTGGAACCACTGAGTTGTGATGTTTTGTATACAAATGAGGATTCCTGTTGGTTCCACCAATGCGTGCCTGTAATATTTTATTTGTACATAATATATAGCTACAATTTGTAAAATACAGTCAAAGCAGCCAGCCAAGGGAAGAAGCAAAATGGCTTTTCAATACAGGTTGTTGGTTAATACAGGTTGATTTAATCTAAAAGCATAGAAATGGGAATTAGTAAATGTGGCTGTTTAAGACAAGTGGCTGCTCAGCAGAGGCAACCACTTACACAGATTTGTCTGTAATTGTATATCTGGGAAAGGAACACAAGAACAGTCTGTTAGACTAAATGTAAACTCTAAACTGTTTTTTGTTTCATTGTCGAATTATAATTGCATGAAACACTTATTAGCATTAGTATTGCTAGGACCAGAATCAGAGGCCTTTAAGTCAGGTCTGGCCATCCAGAAAAACAAGAGTTGTCAGAAGACAACAAAGTTCGCCTATGCGATAAAACTCAACAATCATGTAAAGATTGAGATTGGAGGCAAACACCAAAACTTAAATGAAACTAAACGCAAAAGTTTAACCTTGGTGTCTACAGACGACGCAAACAACGACACCAGGGTCAAGGCAATAGCTCTCCTGAACAGTCATCCCGGCGAGCTAAAAAGGGTGAGACTTTTCTCAGAGTATAAGTCATGAAAACATAAAAAAAAAGGAAACTAGGGGAACAGTACATAACCTGCTGTAAATGTATAAATTGAAAGCTTTACGTCAGAGTCTGTAACATGTGTAGTGAATGTTTGTGTAAGAGTTGCGGTGGTCTGATGGCTAGCATGCTTGCTCCAAGACCCAGAGGTCCCCAGTTGTATTCACAGTGGGGTCACATCCAAGGTTTTTAAACACACTTCCACACTGCCTTAGTAATAATTTAAATAATTATGTATTAATAAATTGTAATATATTGTAAATTTATATATTAAATGTATGATTACTAACTGTAATAACAATATACATGGTAATCATACATTTAATATATTTACAGTCAAACCTGTAAGAGCGGTCACCTCTATTTAGCAGTCACTTGTCTTCAGCAGCCACATTTGGTATTTCCTATTTCTATGCTTTCAGAGCAAATTAACCTGTATTAAAAAACAACCTGTCTTAAAAGGCCAATTTTACTCCTGCCATTGACTGGCTGCTTAAGACAGGTTTATACATATCAAGAAACAAGTGAAATGGATTTAGTAAAAAGCTGTTATCTTGGAGCATTGAAGAGCTACAATATATGAAACATGGCGGCTGTTATTTAGGCAAGTTGATATTGAGGCATAGTACCACCACTGGAAAAAGGAAGTGCTTCAGTGGAGTCACAAAATGACGGTTATAAAAATCATTGTTTCTTTTTCTTCTTTAAAAATGCATTATTTATTAATGCTCATTTTTTTTTATTTGAATGGCATTATTGATGTATTTTGAAAGCACTGTCATGTCCAAATTTTGAATTTAGAAAAAAAATTGATGCTTGTTAATTGGGGTATGAATACATGATTTCGGATGTCTACTTTCACTTTGTTAACAGTGTACACACCTAGCAGAAAAGAATTTCTTATATGACACATGACCCCTACTTTTCTCATAATATTTTAGTAGTGCAGAAGTTGACAAACAGTAAAATGTAAGTTTCACTTCTTTCATTTGGGTCTCTCCAGGAATGACAAGCCTTCAAACTTGTATTATTTACTATAGAATTAAGAACAAAAGTAAATGGTGGGATTTTACCTATTGAAGTATACCATATTTGTGAGTGCATGTTAAGCCACCATGACAGTGTGAAGGGAGAATAATACATTATGCACATAATTACCTCACTGAATCTCCATCTTGATCAGTGATGTCCAAATCCTCTGAAACGAGGTTGCTTGTAATGCTTGCTAGGGTTATATTATATGTTTCGCTCTTTAGACTATGTGTAGAATATTGATCTTACAATGGTCTCCATTTCTACAGAAAGATTAGAATGCATCCAACAGAGACTTGTAGATTTAGCCTATGAAAACAGATTGAGAGAATTGGGTCTACCTAATATTGAATACAGAAGCGTTCACTATGATTTACTTCACATTTTTAAAGCAATTCATTTATGATTTAAAATAAGACAAAATGTTTTTGCTAGTAACTGCAGAGCTAAGGGGTCATGAAATTTACGCAAATGAATTGTAAACAGAATTGAAGACTGAATAGTCTTTTTGTTTCACAGAAACTGTTTATCTTTAAAAGCTGTATCTAGCATGTCAATGAATATGTTGTATGAAAATGCTGTAAAATAATGAATATATTGTAATCACAAGATATTTCATCATAATGATTATTCAGAAGACAAATTATGATAACAAAGCTGCAAAGGAACTATATTGATGCCGACCAGCAATGTAAGTCGTCTATTAAAAAGTTAAAGTAATAAAGATCCAATTAAACAAGTGAAACATTAGTTTTGAGTAGCTGTATTTGCTCACTTTTTAATACAACTCCAAGATTTGGTTTCCCGCTCCATGACTAAACCTGTAAATGATTAGAATATCCGAAAGAAATACTGTCACGCTAAGGCTTAAAGGGTGTATGTCATTTGTGTTCTACGTCATTAGTAAATGGCATTTATTCATTTCTTAAGGACTGTTATTGTGTGAAATTGAAGCTAAAAATAACATGTAATAAACTGTAAATTGTGTTTTTATAAAAATGCGTAAGATTAGTAAACATAGGCATGAGATTTGTGGTCTACAAGCGCGACTCTCACGGTGAAATAGAGGCCATATACAAGCTGAAATCTTAATTTAATAAACGATTACAGGACAGTGAGGTAGATAACAATAATATTATGGTATATATGTCATACAGGTATCGAGAGAAGGGAGCACAGTAAGGGAGAGAAAGTGTGTTGTCGATTTGATTGAACTTATGTTGAATGGTTGATAGGCTTTTAGGTAAGGACTAAGGAGCTATTATCCTTTTTAAGCACGACTTCTTCTCCATTTCTACATCATTTCCATCATATGCACAAGGGCTTGTCATCGAAACATTTTTGTTAGTTCATATATACTCCAGTGTTACTAACATGTTAGAAATACTGGGTTGGAGAACGTAAGAGCAGCGCCGGGCAGATTCTCATTTATGCCTCCTTTACAAAATTGTTCATGAGTTGGTCACCATCTCTATAACTCATTGCTTTGAAGTTAACCACCGGGTATCAAGATATTGTCACTGTATGTCTTTCAAACAGAATCACACTAGGATTGATTACTACAAGTATTCATTCTTTCCCCTTACTATTGTACAGTGGAACTCGTTACCTGCAGATGTTGTACTCCTGCAAGACTTTGATTCGTTCAAGTTTACAGTTAGCCAGCTACAGCACACTAAACCATGAGCATTTTGAGTTTGTTTTAATATTCTTTTATCTTGTCTGACTGTTTTAACACTATTTTACCTTTTTTTTCATTATTATGCTTTACTTTTCTTTTTTCTATTAATGTAAGACATGACACGCAGCTGCCCGATTATGCCTGTGAAGGCGTGTGGCAAAATATAAAGATATGAGCCATAATATGGAGTCCGGGAATTTGTGTTACATCACAAACCCTTTGGTGTCCTCTATTTTAGTATTTAATACTTGTTCAATTTTATGCTTTATTAGGTTACCACACTATTTAATGTTATTATATTGTTCAAAATATTAATAGTTTCTAGATTTATGTATAAAGGAATGTGGTTTTTAAATTTCAATGTTAGTAACACTGGTCACTATACTATAAATTCATTTATTATGGTCAAATTAGTTTCTTGCATCTATTAAGTCTACTTAAATGAATTACCAGGTTTAGTTTAATTGTTTCAAATGTAAAACTAGTTATTTAGTTCGATATTTAGCAATTAGTGTCAAGTGGAAGTAAGATGTAATGAGACACCAAGTACGATGTAACTGGACACAAAATGTGTAACAGGACACCAATATAGACCCCAATAAAAGACACCAAGTTACACCATTGCAGACTCAATGCATCTATACAATTTGATTCAGGTGTTTCAACTACTGTCTTCATGCAAAAACAATCACAGGACATTTCTGTTAACAATGTCTGACCAATTATAAACATTTAATTGAACTGGATTTTTGTATTCATGAATAAATCGGGCACAAGTGTAACACTGGACACGGTGAAAATTGTGCCCCGATTTCACTTGTTACACACAAACAATCTGAGAGTAAATTATACATCAAATATATATTTTGAAGTTCATATTGTTCCCTCTTACTTTCAGATATCTTAATTGTTCAAACCCATTTCATTTTCATGGGTAGAGCATGTCAGTCACTGTTAACCATGATATTCTAATTGTCGACGTAATACGATACACTTCATCGGTCAGGCAGAACTGAACAAAACCTTGTTACATAGAATTAATTATTCATTATGGTACTTTCATACATCACATATCATTTTGGTAATGCTTAAAAGCATTTTAAATGCATTTAAGAGACCAGAGGATGAATCAAAACAATGTTGTCGTCGTAACTATTTTCCGAAAACTGACCGTGTGTACATTGTCATCCGCCATATATCGAGCTGATTCCTCAACCTTCCTTCTCGCTGCCAGCAATAGAACTGACTGGTATCGGTCATAAACAGTTTCAAGGTTAAAAGGTTACGTGGGCGAATTACTTGGTAATTTTCCATTATGCTCAGATACCGTGACTTAACAAAAGAGGACACATTTCTCGTAACCAATATGTTGGCTGTATGCCATATTTAAGTAGTGAGTTCTAGAATGCCATGTTTACATCATTTTCATAGTACACTGTCGATCACATAAAAACAACATGTGTACGAGATCATCGAGGTCAAGGTTGTAAGCTACAACACATTTTGTCATGACGTTAACTCTGAGGACACGATTGGTTATGCCACATTACAAAAAAATATTAAGTCAAATTGTCATATTTACGTTGCAAATAAAAAAAACAGAAGTTAATC
The DNA here is from genome assembly GCA_029582155.1 of Panopea generosa. NCBI lineage: Eukaryota > Metazoa > Mollusca > Bivalvia > Adapedonta > Hiatellidae > Panopea > Panopea generosa. The sequence goes on from CM055902.1 coordinate 55,152,433, forward strand.
AATTCAAATAAAAGGAAACTGAAGTTTATTTCCAAAAAAAACCACAAGCTGTTTTGGTTTATAGGATTAGAGTAATACGTGTTTAGTGCAAACACACACGCAAATGAGCACCACGAAACCAAGAAATTACACAATAAAATAATGAGTTAAGAGAAGTTTTAAGTTGTTAAAAAAGTACCCTATGTGACAATTAAGAGAATTATTCATTTTTAAAAGGTTCTGCAAATTACTTTAAATTATTATTATATACTTCTACAGCTTATATTAATTTATGTAGAATTTGTGTGATGTAACGCAAATTCCCGGACTCCATATTATGGCTCATATATAAAAACATGCCGGTGTCCTTATTATAATACATTTTTGCCGACAGCTTTAGAGTAGCAGTTCAGTATTTTCACTAAGAAAAATGTGACAACCACATGATATCAGTATGAAGTACACAAAGTTGCAATTATTGAATTTAGTCCATACCTTGTCAAGATACTGAAAACGAAGGATATTTCTCGGGAAATCTAATTTCAACAAATATATAAACGAAAAAAGAAGTAAACACTTACCAACAAAGTTAGAATAATGGCCGACTTGAAGTGTTACAATTTCTTTATACGACATGATCCAGCAGAATTGTCTAGATTTTCATTATGACATCATTCTACCCGGGTGTATTTTGAGCTAACACCGGCGGCATGATAAGTCGGTGTTATTGATACGCTTGACAATTATACAGTTTCTATTAATAACTATATTTGTCACATTTAATTAGGCTCTCTAGCTTTTATTAATAACACATAATCATTTAATGCATTTTAATGAATAACAACGTGTTAATATATTATAAAGATGACCATATTTCCAATTATACATGCGTTCATTAACTCAGATGAGTCGGTGCAAGGTCAAATTTTGTACTTCCTGTCAAAATGATATCTAAACATGGCAAATTGCTTGCCAGGACCGTTTTAGTCCGAAATAACGAAGTAGAAAAATCATTCAACCTATTAAATAGGTAAATTAATTGACTATGTTAATTTAAATAATCTGTATATGTTTTCCGCTATCAATTTCGTAATTACTTTTGGAGAGAGATAGCAACGCTACCGCGTCATAAAACATTGTGTTAAAGTAACCACGATCACCCATCCAAGTACTAACCCCTTACTTCGTTGCTTAACTTCCAATACAGTCAGTGCACTTTAACCATGTCGCTATAAATGCTAGCTTAACAGCGAGGCTGTTGTAAGTGATCTGTGTACATTCACTACACTCCTCCCATCTTTAACCTTTAGAGCTTAGCCCCAACTGCACAGCCTGTGGCTTCCCCCAGATCTGGCCATATCCTGCCCCATCCAAAGGAAAGAGAAATTCGTGCAGACGTAGGTTCAAAAGTTAATCCTCGTCACCATTAATGTGACGGCGGTCACTCATCCAAGCACTAACCCCGTACTTCGTTGCTTTACTTCCAATACAGTCAGTGCACTTCAACCATGTCATTATAAAATCTAGCTTAACAGTGAGGCTGTTGTAAGTGACCTATGTACATTCACTACAGTGTTGTGTCACCAAGAACAGAAATTCCAAAAGAATGGAAACTGATTGATATTTTGTGAATATTTGCAATATTTCGTTTTCAATTAACTTCAATTCATCTCAGAAACACAAAGCCAAACTTTTACATTGCAGAATGGAATTCGCATCAAAACAATACCATTCCCACCAATTTGTGTTGTAAATTGTTATTACAAAATGTGTATACTGCAGCCAAATTAACAATGAATTACGAGAAATTTTACTTCACGCCTCAAAACCTTGAATTCAAGATCATTTTTGTGTGATAGAAACATTTTAAAACATCAAAGATTACATACAACTTATATTTTATGTACAAGAAACCAGTTGCTTTTGAATTATAAGTAAAAAAGTAACTCTTCATGTGCTATTTTATCAACTTTTAGTCAGGAGATGCAAGTTTCCTATCCTTCTCTATAGAAGTCCTTGGGGTCACTGAGCTACTTTAGTGCATTGTGGTTTGTGTTTATTCTATCCTCTACATATATACAACTAATATGAAATAGATAAATCCTATAGGGTGAGCTTGAAGAGTGTCGAGATGTTTTTCTTCTAGAAAAGCAACCATCGCAGATGGTAAGAGTATCCGACTACTTCATAACACGCAAGATAATGGTTTGCTGCTAAAAATGAAATTACCAGTCAAGGTGATATGCGACCCTGCTTTTCTAAAAAATAAACATCTTGTCAAATGTGCTGTCAAAATGCTTGAATCTGGAAGTAAGATCTGATTGGTTGAAACAAACAACCTCTGCATCCGTTATGTTTCAATCCAAGCTTCTAGCACAATTTTTCAAGTCTTTGGTATGACCCAGTTGGGAATTGTACCTATGACCTTCTACATGCGAGGCGGACGCTCTAACTAGACCTTTCTGCAGTCTTCAGTTTTATTGTATTATGTACATACTGATCTTTAATGCTTGAATAAAATTACACTGCATTAAATTGAATAAACAATATCCTTTTGAAATACTTTGGAAATCTCCAAGGTAGTCCGCCAATTTGTTCAAATACTGTTTCATTTTTATTCCCGGTCAAATCTTTCAGGACATTTGTCTTTTCAAAAGTTGCAGATATTAAAAAGATAAATTAGCAAAATCTCACCTGAAGCATGTCTTTATTTAGCATACTAGGTAACGTGCACATTTGCTTAAATATGCATATAAAAAGGCAGAGTATGCTTTATTTTGAAAATCAAGCATAAAAACATCATGTATGCAGTTGTTTTGATTTCCAGGCATATCAGGGTTTAGCATAGCTGACATCAGGTAAAGATATGTTACAGAACATTATGTGAATACATGAATAGAAACAGAGGTATATCACCGTGGTTGAGTGGTTTAAGGCACTGTCTAAATATCACTTACCTCTCCCTGCTGAGGTTGCACGTTCCAGTCCCGCTCGCTCCAAAAACTTTAAGTGAGAGCGTTTGCGAGTTACTTGAAGAAGGAGTGGTTCTACTCAAGATTCATTTTGAGGTCTTTCTTCATCAATAACAATAAAACTGGATATATATATATACTGGTATGACGTATATAACATGAAATGTATTGGAAATTTTTTTTGCTTGATTACAAAGTAAGATTGGAGCTTATATGAATTGCCCTTAAGTCTTCTTTCTAGGTAGAACCAGTACTGAGATTTATTTTTTAGGGACCCAACAAGTCGAGCTTGGGATCCAATCCACAATCTATAGTGTGAACAGCCATCACTCTATTTACTGCTAGTACCTCCCCTTTTCTATGAAATGCCACTTTAAAAAGTTTTTATCAAAATGGTTGTCCACAAGTAGCCAAATACAAGCTTTTTATAAAAAAATCAAAGATAATATTTTTGTGAATAATTAATATGAATCATGGACTTTGCAAACATGAACAGTTTTCAAGTTTACCATACAGCAGTCTATCATTTCAAAATCAAGAACGAAGGATGGATACACCTACAAATTGGCCAATTCTGCACTCCTATTTTAAAAAGAAGGAGTATAATATTACATTTAAAAAACATTTTCTAGGCATCTAAATATGAAAACTCTGAAACAGGTAAAATAATTTATTATAGATCTATGAAACATAGAGGTCAATTTGATTTAGAATTGAATATGAAAAAAAGTGAAAATTTTATATTTTCATAATGTAGAGAAGTAGAGGAGCTGGATTTCTTAAACCAACTACATGTAATTAACTTTTTAAATTTTAAAAAAAAAAATCAAAATTTTTCATGGACTTATTTATTATTTTACAGAGTGTTGCAGAATGAGAAGATCTTGAAGGAAGCAAAAATGCATGAATATTTTGAGCGTCCATGCGACAGAAGAAATAGAATATGCTTCGAAAGATGTAAAAGGATTTATGATGTAGAAATGAGCAGGAAAATGAGGATGTTAATGAGAAAGAACAGAGTAGATCCTTTCCCCAGATGATGGCAGTCACGTAACTTTGATGGTTACTTTAGTTGATGAAGTGTTACAGCTGAAAAATTTATTTATAAAGTGAAACAATATTGTCGTTTCGGATAACCATTCTGATACTGTTAACGGTAATTGCAAGCATTGTTATAACTGACATTATTTTCATCCAATTTTATAAGTACTGCTTGAGCTGCAAAAGTTTGGAGTATTACCTGTATACATTTTGGATATGAATGGAAGAGAAAATAGACAAAACAGTTTTGATGTGTCTAACAGAACTGAAATTTGTCCTTTATGACTGTGAAAAAATTAAAATATTACATCACATGACTATAATTGTGCAGTTTTATGTTTCCCACAATGATTTGAAAACTTTTTTATGGCATATAGTGATCTCTGTGTCCGTCTGTCCTTCCGATATTTCATGTCCGGCCTGTAACTTTGTCATGCATAAATGGATTTTATAAACATTAGCTACAAATGATCAAATTAACATGACAACATGCGCGCATAAACTCAGACTCCCAATTCAAAGTCAAGGTCACACTTTTAACTTTGACAACACTTTCAGTCTGTTTGAGATTACTCGTCCAATCTGTAACTTTATCATCTATTAATCAATTAAAAAAAAATTGGCTCAATTCATCAGCATGACATGAACCCCACTTGTACCGTACAGGTGTGGGTCATGTCAAGCTGATGAATTGAGCTGTACCTAATAGGTCAAGGTCAAACTTTGAGTTTGTTATACAACATTTCAAGTGTGTGTTAAATTTCGTGTTCAGTCCTTTACTTTGTCATACACGGATGGATTTCAAAAACACTTGGCTGGGTTTATCAACATGACATGATTAAGTATCGCGTGTAAGATCCAGAACCAATCCTCAAAGGTCAAGGCACACTTTCAATTAGTTTAATATTTCGATTGATCAACATGACATTACGATGTGTCACACATAAGACCCAGACCCGTACCTTTAAGGTCAAGGTCACACTTTGAGTTTGTTTGACATCACTTTGAGTCTGTTTGAGATTTCAAGTCTGGTCAAGTCTGGTCTGTAACTTTATCATACATGGATTGATTTCAAAAACACTTGGCTCAATTGATCAACATGAAATGACATGACAATGTGTCGTACGTAAGACCCAAAGGTCAAGGTCACACTTTCAGTTTGTTTGACAACATTTTGTGTCTGTAAAATGACAGAGGTCTCCCATCCAAGTACTAACCCCGTACTTTGTTGCTTAACTTCCAATACAGTCAGTGCACTTCAACTGTGTCGCTGTAAAAGCTAGCTTAACAGCGAGGCTATTGTAAGTGACCTATGTACATTCACTAAATCTGTTTGAGATTTCAAGTCCAGTCTGTAACTTTGTCATACATGAATGGATTTCAAAAGCACTTGGCTCAATTGATCAACATGTTGATGTGCCGCATGTAAGACCCAGAACCTTACTCAAAGGTCAAGGTCACAGTTTCAGTTTGTTTGATATTTTATGTCTGGTCTGTAACTTTGTCTTACATGGAGGGGTTTTAAAATAGCTTGACACAAGTGAGCAACATGTCATGATGATGTGTCACCTGCATTTGCCTTTTAGAAATGTCAATGTAACACAAAGGTCAAGATCACACTTTAATGTAAAAATCAAGCAATTAATTTATTATGGCCTTGTTGATGAAAGGGACACAGGGCAATTCTGATAAATTGTCACTTAACTCTTGTTCTATTTCTGAAAATTATAAAGTGGTATGCACATGATATAAATGTGTGCAAAGGTCAAGGTCACAATCTAAGTATGTTTGGCAACACTTTCAGTCTGATTGAGATTTTGATTCAGTCTGTAACTTTGTCATCTATGGATAAATTTCAAAAACACTTTGCTCCATTCACCAGCATGACATGATGAAGTGTCACGCGTAAGACCCCCATCCATACCTCAAAGATCAAGGTCACACTGAGTTTCTTTGACAACACTTTGAGTCTATGTGAGATTTCATGTCCATTCCGTAACTTTGTCATCTATGGATAGATTTCAAAAACACTTGGCTCAATTAATCAACATGACATGATGAAGTGTTGCATATAAGACACAGAACCTTTCCTCAAAGGTCAAGGTCACACTTTCAATTTGTTTGGTATATCGTGTCTGCCTGGTCTGTATAACTTTGTCTTATATAGAGGATTTAACTTGGCTCAGTTGATGTTGCATGTAAGACCCAGACTCTTACCTCAAAGGTCAAGGTCACACTTTCAGTTTGTTTGATAACATTTTGAGTCTGTTTGAGATTTCAAGTCCTGTCTGTAACTTTGTCATACATGGATGGATTTCAAAAACATTTGGCTCATTTGATCAACATGACATGTTGATGTGTCACATGTAAGACCTAGAACCTTACCTCAAAGGTTAAGGTCACTTTTTCGGTTTGTTCGATATTTCATGTCTGGTCTGTAACTTTGTTTTAACATAGACTCTACAAGCGACTGTCAAGATGGACATACTTATGCGCTTCCGCTCCAGTCTTCAAAGTGGGTCAATTGATGATTATTGTAAGTCTGTAGGACTATCAATGTTTTAAATTGGTGTTAGGGAAACACCAGGTGACTCCATGTTAGGTGATTTCACTATTCGAAGTGGGTCAAATTGGTGATTATTGTAATTACTTTCTCGCTGAGGTGTCAAACATAAAGTAAGATTTTGCAATAATTTCTGATTGTAAATTGTTTTAACTTTATATCATTATGATTGGTTTCCAAACTTGTGACAATTTATATTACAGAACATTTTTTTTTTTATAATATTCTAACATTTTTTATCGGTTATCTATACGTATAATGTTATTTATACGTATGCTAATTTTTATTTCATAATTTTTTTTGTTTCTTCTATTATAATTTTCTACCTTGTTCTATCAAAACTTATATTTATTTTATAAATATTATACGCCCATGTCAAATAAGAAAATATTTAAAAGATGAAAATATCTAAATTTCTTTTTCGTACTCTACTTTTATGTCAACCTGAAAACGGGAAAGTTAAATTCTTGTGACTAATAAACTCTACTTAAGCAATACCACTCTACTAAACAAATAAAATACTAATCATAAAATAAATAACAGTATGAAACAACCCGTCGCCACAAAATGCAAACATAAGTAAAATGAAATGTTGACACAAAATTATTAATGTTTTGTAATATAACAGATAGTTTAATTATTGTTCATGTTAACTGCAAATTATGTCTCTTTCTGCGTAGCGTTTTAATTTCTGTATAGCGTTCAGATTTAAATTAGGATTTTAAGTTTTCTGCTTAGCATTCATATTTAAATCAAAGTATCAAAACTACCAGAAGCCATCATTTGAATCTAATTTTGTAACACCGTGAACTAAATATTTATTGTTAACACAATTTTCCTTTGGAATTGAAATTTGCTTTATTGGTATAACACATTTTTCTGGATACATTAATTGCTTTCTTAACACAAGACTTCACTATTGTTGAAAATTGTCTTTGCTGGGAAACGGTTGACACCACACTTGATTGACAGACGATGAAATGTATATGAATTACTTTCACTTAAATGTCGCTATGTTGACATAAAATTAATGGTATAAGGCACCTTTGACAGTTTATCATTAAGCTATTGTTGCTTATAATGTTTTCCCTGTAGGTGCATTTGGACATTAATTACTGTGTTTGTCCAGACAATTGTTGCTGTGACACGTTGGCTGTTATCAACCTTTGACTGCTGGTGCCTGTCATAATATACTATCCATATAAAAGTTATTTACACAATTACGTCATATATCGCCATGTTGATATATTTACTTTAATGACTGTTTTTATGAAGTCATTAATTGGACACACGCACACTGTTAACATAACTGTAATTTCTTGGCGAAGTTTTAAATAAACTATCTAGCAAAAATCTGTGCTTTCATAGTTCGAACCGATTTGTGCTTTAAATGTGATCCAATTTCTACAAATACTAATTTTGTCAAACGTCCATATTGATTCTGATAAATATATCATAACTTTATTTCCTATACCAATTAGGTATACATCAATAATTAGTATTTAGAAATAAAAACATAATTTACTTCTGTACTAGAAGTTAACAATAATTTTACTATATATAATTTCCTGTTCCCATATATATCTATGATTTTCTGTTCCCTTTCAACCATAATTATATTTTCAAGTTATAAATGTTTTATAACATACAAGCCTTTTTTTTCTCCTACCACATGTTAACTATTGATTTTAATAGTTTCTTAGCCGTTAGCCATTTTCTAGGCCTAACTTGTCTCTGATTAATGTTTTGATGGTATATTTCTTTGTTTTATGTTATTAATTGACATATTAGCCCCATCGCTTAGTTGGTTTTCATCTACCATATCGGACATACCTTGATAGTTTTTCGATATATGCTCTTGTTCACTTGTGTTGTTTGCTGAAACCATATAGGCCAAATCAGACTCTTCAGATTGAATATCAGAATTTTCCTTATTTTGATATCTTAATCTCTTAGCTAACCCTAATAATTGTATATCACTTTCGTCACTGGAATTTAATCTTTGGTGTCTATACCTTTTTGTTAGACGCTTTACTGGTGATTCTACTGGGACTTCAGAATCTGTTTCTGAGTCAGAACTAACCGGAAGTGCAACAAAATATTGTTTCCGTACTGGCCGGTGACTTGTTTGAGCCTCTGGAATGATCCATTCGTCAAGATTGGCTTTAATTAACTGTGATGCATGTGCTTTTTTAGTTGACCCAGTAATTTGATTAAGTATTATGAAAGTAACAGGAGATCTTTCTTCAGTAATTCTGTAAAAGGCATTCCAGTTTTTATCTAACTTTAAACTCTTTCTGTGGTTTTTATAAAATACGGCTTCTCCTATTTTGAGTAAAACTTCTGACCTTATTTCATTGTTATAATTTGGTTGCATTTTCTCTACTTTGTCCAATTGTTGATGTACGAAATTAAATGTTTTTTTGTCGTTGTTCTAACAATTGATTTGTGGTTACTGTGTTAATCTGAAAACTACTGTCATTTACATCTTCTAATGTTATCTGCTAACTCGAACCTACTGCTAACGCATCTGATTCTGGTATTCTAGACAATAAATCTGCTGAAGCATTTTTACGACCTTCGAGAAATTCATTCTTCGCGTTATATGCTGATATTGCTAATGACCAAAGCTGTATTTGGTTATTTTGATTTGGTGATATTAAAACATATTTCAACGGCTTATGATCGCAAACTATTGTGAAAGTAGCCCCATATAGATAATGGTCTAACTTTAACAGTGAAAAGTAAATGGCAAAACATTCTCTAACTTTTGTCGGCCATTTTTGTTGTGTCTTACTTAATTTGTGTGACAAGTAATATATCGGCAACAGATTACTACTATCTAAATCCAAAATACTTTCATCTTCTGGTTGGGATAACACTTCCTATCGCATAATTAGAGGTGCAGTATGTAAAACATATCTTTTTGCTGGATTTGGATGTGCAAGCAGTTGTAGTGAACCAATACGTTCCTTTATTATTTCAAAAGCATTTTGACAGTTTTGATCCCACTTAAATTTTGCAAACTTCTTTGTCAATTCTATTAGCGGATTTGCTATCTTTAAAAACCCTTGAATAATATTCGTTTATAATATCCTGCCATTCCAATAAAGGATCTTACTTCTCTAACAGACGTAGGTGCTTTTAGTGTTTTTATTGTTTTTCCCTTTCCTTGGTCTTGGCGAATACCTTGTTCACTGATTTGAAAACCTAGATAATTAACTTCAGCTTGTAAAAATTACATTTATTGATTTTGAGTTTCAAATCATGTTTTCGTAGTTTAGTGAAAACCTTGTTGATATGATCTTAGTGAGTTTCTAAATTTGGGCTATATATGATAATGTCATTTAAGTACGCAAATGCAAACCCATCACATTTCCAATTATACCTTATTCATTAACTCCATAAACACCGCAGTGCTCTAATGTAACCCAAAAGGAGCTACATTAAACGACAATATATCGTCTATTAACGGGATTGGATAAGCTTTAGGTTTTAATGTTTGATTAATCTTTCTATAATCAACACATAATCGTTTCGTACCATCTTTTTTCTCTATTAGAACTATCGGAGAACTCCATGCTGAGTTTGATCTTTGTATAACTTTTGCTACAAGTATATCACTAATTGCTTTATCTATATGTTTCCTATTGCTTATCTAGGTGCGATACGGTCTTGATTTAATCGGAGGATGATTTCCTGTACCTAATGTCATTTTTGCGCAAATTGCCCTACCTAAATCTAAATCTTTTTTAGCTAATAAATCTAAATTTACTTGTTAAAAGTTATATATGTCGTCTAAATGTTCGCTAGGTGCCGTAATATCCTTACGATTAAACTTTTCAGTTATCACCTCTGACTGACATGTTATCTCATTTACTGAAGTAAATTTAGCATCTTTTAGTTTTTCAACTTTTGCAATCACACAACCCTTTCTTATACTAAGAGTTATTTGTGAATTATTGATTAACATTACCGGAAATGTATGATCATGATTTAATTGAAGTACTGAATTTGAAACTACTAAACCTGGTTCTGAACTAACAACTCCTGTTTCTAACGGTCTTATTTCGTAATCACAAGGCGTTGGTAAATCTGGATGCTACTTTAATTTTCCATTTGCAACATTTATTGTTTGTGGTTTTAAAATGGTGGTAGATTTAAGTCTTACTATAGAGGAGATATGAAGATCCTCTTCCATTTTTGTCACGCCGCGACGAAGGAGCGAAAGCGAGATTAAGGTGTTGCTTTTCCGTCGACTGTGGCGGCGTCAAACATTTATATTTAACTCCAACGTTAAGTTTTCGTTTTTACACTATTTCTCAACAAGTACAAGTGCTAGGACACTCATACTTGGATCATAGTTGCAACTAACACCCTCCACCCTTAATTCATCAAATCAAATAACTATTGTTAACAACCACTCTTTAATATATTATGGAAGTTGTTATGTCATTTCTCTGTTACCACTGGATTAAAACAATAATTAATTAAACAAAAAAAACAACAATTAAAACACGGCGAGACATATCATTCTGTAGTCTCATTTAATCGCCGTAATAGGGGTGAGACAAGTCCCTTTACGTCTCATTTCCATCCGAACAAAACAAAGTGGAAAATTAGACCACAAACATACGTCTTTTTCGAAGGCAATTACTGCGTAAACAATCGTTAATTCCTTAAAACGGTGATTTATATTGATAAAATAATGAATAATAAATGCGTGCTATGCAAAAAAACTGTCCTCTGTAGTTTGATAGACGGTGAATATGACCAAGACATTCGAATATACCTTGTTTTGCTGTCATTTAGCAGCCATTTTACATAAGTGGAGTTAGATGCGAGCTAGATCCGAGCTACTGGGTGGAAACATGTACATGCGAAATCAGAACTTCGGCGGATTGAGCGATATGGATTATAGAGGAATGAGAAAGTTTTCTTCTCTCCAATATTTCGTCATGTTTTTAGTTTCAAACCTATGATTATTTTAATGAATATTATTATGATTAAGTGATTTGTTACTGCTGAAGAATAAATAAAAAATAAGATCATAATTGAAAAATTTACAGAGAGAAATATATATATGGGTTATAGCAAGGACTTGTATATTATAGTTTAAACTTATTTATTTTACTTTGATTGTGAAACAAGTTCTTACAACTTAGACAAATCACGCTCGAAATCTTCCTGGGTAGAACCAGTACAAAGCAATTGCGGAAAAATGTCTTGCTCAAGGACACCACACATAACCGTAGCGGAGGATCGAACTCACGACCCTCCGATCGTGGGTTCGGTGCTCTACCGCTTGACCACGTGCTCCATATCTCTATGGGTTATAGACAAATAAGAAAAGAAAACATTCTTCTGTCTTATGATATATATTTTGTAATTTGTAATATTTTATTACCCGCACCCCACCCCACATAAACAGAATAAATTTGATTAAATCAACTTGTTTAAATGTTTGCTTTCAAACGCATGTTTTCTCTTATATATATGAGCACAGAGCTGGGATTAGTGAATAATTGCAAAAGTAAACACTCACAAGTCAATTAAAGTATGGGCGTCGAAAAATAAGAATATAAACGTTACCTATCCAAGTATTCTGTTTCACTTTAGACTATAACGGATGTGCGTGTAATCAATACCGCGTATATTGGTGGAAAGGACATGTGAATGCATACAACATTTAGGGTTCTTGTAAACCGTTGACACTAAAGTCTGTACACGAATATTCAGATATATCTGCCATTTATATTGGGTTGTGATTAAATACAATAATATTCAGCAGCTTTCATTATTTTAAATAATGTCCGTCTGAACAACACCGGGTGACAAACTACGACTGTTTGGGTATTTATTGCTAAGTTTTCTACTAATTGATATCATATGTATCGGCCACACAACTTTTAATGATTCCAACTACTTATTGACAGTATATTAAATTGTTGTTGAAATGGGAATTGTCATAAGCTAACAGTAAAACAAGTTTCTTATATAGTGAATGTCTTATAATGATTTTAAATAATGAATAACGTATGTATCATTCCATTTCTAACCACAGAACCGTGCTTTAAGCATTGCATTACTCAACCCACGGATCCCTGACGAAGCTATAGCAATATTATTTTCAGTTGCAATATGGATTGATACCAATTTAGAGCTAATAAGTGTATCGTTGACCATAATTCATTAGTACTTAGTCACGTATGCATCAAGGATAACGTTGTACATAAGTTAATATGGTAAAAACATTATCATTGTGTACTATTGACGCATGTAGTTATCTTTTGAAAATTAAGTTTTGCTCTTTTACTATACGTTCAACGGTTATGATAGAAAATTACCAGAGATTTATGAACATACGCTTTCGGCATGGAAGTATATAAACCATCATTAACTGATGAGCTCCTTAAAGTGTATTAGGATATATTGGCAGGAGGTAGGAATGGGTGGCCGTACTGGACAACATTATGTCGATCTCTTAATACACTTACAAAAGATCACTTATGAAAAGGGTAGCAGACGATTAAAAAAATTATGAAAATAACGGATATTCCAAAGTCGAAGCAATGCGGAGAAAGACAATGGCATTTGTGTGGCTGCATTGTTTGCCAAAGGAAGTGTACAGGAAGCATTTAGTTTAAACACTATTTTGTTCACAGTAAACATGTTAGTCATACATTCAATTACAAGTGAAAAAGATCCATAAGAAAGCTTATTATCCGTTTTCTACTTATAAAATACAAGTAACGCTTCTGTTACACACATAATATTTATTAAACTTTAATAGTGATGAATAAATTTTTTTTTTTTTGGTCAAAACACAAACACAAGTATTGGTTTGTCTAATTTCTCTACACACTGTGACAGGAAATGTTACTTTCTCGGAACATAATAAATATTGCCTTTCCAATTTACCGCGTAGAGCTTCCATCACAGTGTTCTATTCAAATCGCTGTGACGCTTGAAAGGTGCGCGTCACGTGATAACTGTAAAAAAACACAAAAAAAAAACGATTTGAAAGTAGGATTGTATGTAGAACAAAGTTATTTAAGTGTTAAATGCGCGGTTTTGTGGATATTTTTTACTTTATGGACATATATAAAGTGTTTCTTTAACAGCCGGTAAGAGTTTTTGCTGACGATATTACATATTTTAATCAATATGAGTGTTTTGGCTTCCGCACTGAAATCGGTGCGGAAAATCCACCCATAAAAAAGCGAATGGAGTATGCACGTAGAGGACGATCAAATAAAAAAATATAAAAATCGTTCGATAACGTTCTTTGATATGCACTAATCATTCTGCAGAATTCTTGGTACGTACATTCTTTCAATTCTTCACAAATTTAGATCAAAATAAACCCTAACCTTTTTCTCAGTCAAAAAGTCTCTACCTAATATCACAGGTTCTATCTTACTATAGCTTTTGGATAGCTTTATATAGTAAATAATAGAAAGGTAAGACACTTCAAAATTACCCAAATCACTGAATCCATGATCCATGACCGATTTCAATGAAATAAAGTTATAACGTACGTAGAAAATAATATTCTAAACATATACATCATGTAATAACAACAGATAGATCGTGTTTTGCCTATAAAATTAATATTTTACGTTCCTAAACGAGTCCAACATTTGCCTTTCCTAGTTACTTCCGGTTGCACGGTGCGAATATCTTGTTTGATTTTGATTGGTTATCAAGTACCGTTCGACAGATGGCGGGAAATACGTTTTCGGTCTTTCCGTACACACACGATAACGTTAAATTATAGTTGAACATTATTAAACAATAACTATTTAATTGTTGTCATCAAGAGTATACTGGTCATACCTAATTATAAAACAACAACTACTAGTATTTAATTGTTGTCATCAAGGGTATATCGTCGGACATGTTTTCATGTTTATTATGTAGTATTTTTGATATATTCTAACCAAATTTCAAACCTTCAAAATGTAAGGTTTAAATTTTGGCTGATCATGCAATGACGCCATATTCAATCCGTGTCAGTACTGGATGTGTACAGCCTTCGTAAATGTAGAAACTTGGATTTCGCGGAAAAATGCATATTTCTTGCTAATTACTGTTTTCAAAGAGATCAACATTAGTCCAGTAGGTTTATTATGATTTTGTCCACGGATTTAATTTAAGTTTTCTCGCATTACACCTATATATTCTTCAAACCAGATATGGTAATTTTGAAGTGTCCTACCTTTCCATTATTTACTGTATATAGCTATCCAAAAGCTATAGAAAGATAGGGCCTGTGCCTAATATCATTCTTCGATTCATGTTTGGTACCACATAAAAAGTATGACTAATTTTTTTACCTCCTAATTCAAAATCTAATTCAAAAGACCCATCTACTGTTAATGCTCCTCCATTTACAAATTGTAATGCGATTGATTTCTTGCTAAGTTTCGGTACATTGCGCAAAGATTGATAAAGTCGTCTTTGTATTAATCATTAATACATAGAAGACTTTATCAATCTTTGCGCAATGTGATATTTCCGCCCCAGAATCCACTAAAGATCTAATTCTTATGCCATTAGTTTTCAAAATGCATGAACATGGACTACCCGCGATTGCAATATTGTATGTAGGAATTTTATTACTCTCCGTATTGGCTCGATAATATGAAGAACATATTAGTTTTCCTGAAAAATTGTTCTATTTTGATTGACCCAAGATTTTGATCTGCATTGTCGCTTAACCAAACACACGCAATGGAATGCCTTGAATCTTTTGCACATATTCCAAATAAAAAAAGTCAATATACTGGGGTTTCTTGTTTGAGTCGCAACATTTCAACCATAGAACTCGCCGAGAGAAACAGCCAATTGCACCATGCACCGATACACCATATGGTTTCAGTTTATCCCCGCCATCCAAATGCATGTCAAAATTAGGACCTCTGTTGCGATAGACACGACGCCGAAGTCTTCTAGATTGTGTTAACATAACGCCCTTCGGATCGATTACACTGAGAGCCAGTCGAATTGTTTCACAGTTGGCCACTATATCATGATTTAACAGAAGTCTCTGACGCATTTGACGATAGCCTGCATTCTGTCCTGAACCAGACAACTCTTGCAAAACAGCTTGCACAGCATCTTCTTACCTACCCTGATTCTGCCTCCTGTATAGATTTTGGCGTCTTAATATACGATGCACAGTCCGTTCACTCAAAGCAAATTCATGTTGTAAAACCATGAAGCCAATGATTTCCCTAACCGAAAATTTTCTGTGATAGTAAACAGCAACTAACTTCTCTCTTGACAAGCCACTTAACTCACCGGATCGGCTGGTGTGTCCCTGGACATAGTTTTTCTAAAAAAAAAATATGGAACTGAAATAGTCTTTTATACGGGTAGATATAAAAAGCGGACTCGCCTGCGGACTAGCAGACTGGAAAGGTATAAAAGGAGACCAGGTATTTTGCGGACCACTTGTTTGGAAGGTATTTTACTGTTGCGTATTATTCAGTCCGCTAGTCCGCAGGCAACAGTCCTTTATACATATCCTTTATATACCATTAAATACAGGATTGTTTCTTATAGTTGAGTCCGTATAGTTCAGTTGTTAGTGCGTCCGTAGGCTTGTTGGGTGGTTTCTTATATTTGCCACTTTGTTACATTCGAGTTGAGGTAGGATGTCTTATGCATGAAACGCCGTCATGTCATGTTGATCAATTGAGCCAAGTGTTTTTGAAATACATCCATAGATGGCAAAATAACAGACAGGACATGAAATGTCAAACAGATTCAAAGTGTTGTCAAACAAACTCAAAGAGTGACCTTGACCTTTGAGGTACGAGGCCATGTCTTACGCGTGACACGTCTCCATGCCATGTTGATCATTTGAGTCAAGTGTTTTTGAAATCCATTTTTGAACGACAAAACTACAGACCAAGTCACGAAATTGTAAACAGACACAAAGTGTTGTCAAACAAACTTAAAGTGTGACCTTGACCTATGAGGTAGTGGGGTCTGTGTATTACGAACGACACGTCGTCACGCCATGTTTATCATTCGTGTCATTCTTTTTATAATCCATCTATGTATGACAAAATTTTAGACCGGACACGAAATATTGACAATGCGGTTACTATATGCCACCCAAAAAAAAAGGAGGAGTGGGCTTCGTAACAAAAGCTGTATTTTGTTTAACAATAAACATTTATTAACTAGAAATGTGTTGACACGGATGCCCTCGCTGTATATACATGTAAATAACTAGACTTTGTACTTATACTTTTACCACGTATCCTAACATCTGTTATGAAGTAGTCTTGACAAAAAATACTCATTCATTTAATAAAAAGTTAAAAGGCCAACACCCCGATGACATCGGAAACTAGACACCATACCCATATACTTCCCTATCAAGTTTTGTGAAAATCTGATGAGTAGGTCTACTTCAGGAGTAGTCCGGACAAGAAAAAGCCTATGTAACATTGTGAGGCGTTTCTTTTGTTTGAAAAAGTGACATTATGTAAAAAGTAAAAAAATAAAAAAGACACAAAACAGAAAAAAATCTGTAGTTTTTAAAGTTCAGCAACAGGCCGGGACACTTACTTTTTAAAGGGGTAGCAAGGAGGACTACAAAAGTAGTCCTGATTTCATCAATAACAAATGAACATGTACATTGAGAATTAATAGCAAATATTTCAACTATTTATTGTCTATACATAGCATGTGTGGCGGTGTTAAAGTAATGTATACAAAACGATATAAAATAGGCATTACCGAAAACGTTCTGTATAAATCCCCACACATCCACAAGAAATGAAATATAAAAGAACATTTCAATCCACGAATCTCGAAAACACGTGACAGTAGAAAGCTGTATCCCTAAAACAACCGGTGCCCGTTAATGAAGTGAAGTCAAGCTAATTTGGCTAAAACAATTAGAAGGTATACTTCACAACACACATAATATATGGTTTTAGCATTAAAAATGAAAGTAAACATTTAAATTTCGCTCATCCATATGCACTGCTTTACAACCAATCGGAACTAATCGGTCCATCGTATTATAAGTGATTTATTGAGTAAAAACCGAAGTAATCCGCATATCAAATAACTGGTAACACGAAACTTCAGTTAACTAAGTGGTAACACGAATCTTATCTTGATAACCAGTTAGTATAACAGGATATGTGGTGGCAGTTGCAGAGCAGTAAATAGGCAACTTTTCACGTTGATATTTGTCTTACTAGAAACTTATCGTGTTAGCTAACTAGTTAACTAGATATTTTTCGCGAAAATTAAGTAGTAAACTAGAAACTTATTACGTTAGATATGTGGATAAGTGATGGCAGTAATGGGCACTTACATACTTTATTCTAGTTAAGTTATCTATCTTAATTCGAAACTTATAGTGTTAGCTAACTAGATAACTAGATGCTTTTCGCGATAATTAAGTGGTTAACTAGAAACTCATTACGTTAATTATGTGGATAACTGGTGGCAGAAGTATGCCACCATAACTATTACATCACAAATTATATTATACTAATATATGTTATATATACTAATATTACTGCCATCCTCAACAGAATGCAATAATTCATTTAATGACGGGGCTTGAAAGTTGTTACGCCTTGTTATGCTACGTGTCCTCCCTTGACATATTTTTGAATGTTTATAATCTAATAAAAATTAAGGTTAGTTTCTTAATTAAATCGTTCTGGACATGTGTTTACTTGTCATGGCGAATGGACAAATATTAACTTGTCATGGCGAATGGACAAATGTTTACTTGTCATGGCGAATGGACAAGTGGAATTTTCCAACCTAGAATAACCTTTACAATGTCTTACTGTTAACTTTTACCCGTACATGTGTTTAATTAACTACATTTAAGCAATGCTTAGAAATGCCTGTTAACTTTTATCAGTTTATCCTCACCAAACTTACACGGTAGTTATATCAACATATATCTTAGACGAGTTTTTAAACTGGCCAAATCGCGCAAACAATGCAAATTCATATGTCAATCATAATGGTGACTATGCTTTCTAAGATGAAACAAATACTGCAATATGTACCCAAGATGACTAATCATATCATAATTATGTTTCCCTGAGAGAGGTTAGAGTTCCTGTTGTAATGACCTTAAACCACTCAGTTTATCTGTTGTAATGAGAGAGGTCATAGTTCCTTTGGTAATGACATCAATCTCTCAGTTTATAAGTTGCCCTGAGAGATTAAGATTTCCTGTGGTAATTAATTTAACCACTAAGTTTATATGTTGACCTGAGAAAGGTGAGAGTTCCTGTGGTAGTGACCGTAAACGTCTCAGTTTATCTGTTGGCATGAGAGAGGCTAAATTCCTGCGGTAACAACATCTATCTCTCAGCTTATGAGTTGCCCAGAGAGAGGTTAGAGTTCCTGTGGTAGTTGTCATAACTACTCAGCTTATTTGTTGTCCTGAGAGAGGTTACAGTTCCTGTGGTAGTGACCGTAAACCACTCAGTTTATCTGTTGTCATGAGAGAGGCTAGAGTTCATGTGGTAATGACATCTATCTCTCAGTTTATAAGTTGCCCTGAGAGAGATTAGAGTTCCTGTGGTAATTACTTTAACCACTAAGTTTATATGTTGCCCTGGGAGAGGTGAGAGTTCCTGTGATAGTGACCGTAAATCACTCAGTTTATCTGTTGTCATGAGAGAGGCTAGAGTTCCTATGGTAATGACATCTATATCTCAGTTTATAAGTTGCCCTGAGAGAGGTTAGAGTTCCTCTGGTAGTTGTCTTAACTACTCAGCTTATCTGTTATCCTGAGAGAGGTTACAGTTCCTGTGGTAATGACTTAATGACTAAAGATTTCAATTGAAACATTTTGCCATTTGCTTGTAGGAGAACTGTGATTTTACTCCAATTAATGTCCATGGATATAACAAGGACTTCAGCCACCAATACAACTGATTCGCATATTCAATATATACCCATATTAATACTTACATATTTTCACACATTTTTGCTTGTTTTCTGTGTATGAGTTGCATGTATATCATTCAGGAACCGGAGGGTGGGATGAGGACAGAGGCTACGCAAGCAAATAATCAAAGCAAGCAAACAAAATTGGATGTCGGTCTTTCATTACAAGCAAAGATGCGGTCAAGGGTAATGTAAAGCTCACCATGCATTTGTTGCTAATTTGTTCATATCTAGCTCTTGAGAAACTTGGTACTATTGACGTAGCTTTAATTTAAGAAAAAGGAGGGAAACAATAGGTTTTGAACTGTTTGGGATCGGAATCCAAGGTAATAGCCTTTTTATTAGCTCATTATCAGTTCCATTGGTTTACAATCAATCTGTCCGTCCTTCCAGCATCCGGCCATTCGGAAAGATCACTTTAAAAGTATCAAAGCTAGGTTTGTGGATTGGGGGCAATAAAAAATAATGCAAGTCTTTTTATGTTTACAGTCGGAGAAACATTGTGGTTGTTATGATAACAAAATTGGTAAAATTATAGATACAACCTGGATCCTATGGTAACGCAGTATTCAATTGACATTTGTGAAACTTGCCATATGAAATTTGTAAAACTTGCCATATGGATAATAGAGTGCAATATGGAGATGCTTTGCAAACCACTTTCCGCAAGTGACTGGTAAACTTTCTTATATAAAGTTTTTGATATCGAATCCATGACCTCAGCAGTGAGACGTTAGTGGTCCTTATAGACGACAGACCCATAAACAATTCGGCCTTAGAGGACCCTAGAGTGATTTAGTATCAATGCATCATAATCTTATTTTGACCATTTACAGTGTGTACATACTGGATCGTAAATGCAGTTGTATGCAATCGTGTGTAGTTGATACCATTTACAGGAACAAGTTCTTCAAAACACTAAGTACTTGTGTGTTAACAAAGTTCTACCTGTAAACCAATATGGGGCTTATGTATTGCTTGCAATACTCCACTGTCTTTGTTTTAGGATACTTTGTGTTTGGTTTACAATTGATACAAATTCAGATGAAAAGTTACAAATATTCCTTATATGTATAATTATATTAATAGTATATTTTGATTCACAATAAAATTCTTGAACTGGCCATATCGAATAATTAAGTTTGGAGCAATGGCCCTTGAAACATAAACATTGCACTATTTGACATTTCACTAAAATCATGCCTATACCAAGTATGAGACATATCAAATGCGATGCATAATTTCAATATGATAAGTCATCTTGGGTATATATTGCAGAATTTGTTTCATCTTAGAAAGCATAGACACCTTTATGATTGACATACGACTTTGCATTGTTTGCGCGATTTGGCCAGTTCAAAAACTCGTCCAAAATATTACGTTAATATAACTACCGTGTAAATTTGGTGAGGATAAACTGATTAACAGATGAACTGAGTGATTTAAGTCATAACCACAGGAACTCTAAACTCTCGCAGGAGAGCAGATAAACTAAGTGGTTTAAGTCATTACTACAGTAACTCTTACCTCTCAGGACAACATATCAATTGAGTGATTTAAGGCCATTACCACAGTAACTCTTACCTCTCAGGGCAACATATCCACTGAGTGGTTTAAGGTCATTAACACAGTAACTCTTACCAGTCTCAGGGCAACATATCAACTGAGTGGTTTAAGGCCATTACCACAGTAACTCTTACCTCTCAGGGCAAAATATAAACTGAGTGGTTTAAGATCATTACCACAGTAACTCTTACCAATCTCAGGGCAACATATCAACTGCGTGGTTTAAGGTCAGTACCACAGTAACTCTTACCTCTCAGGGCAACATATCAACTGAGTGGTTTAAGGTCATTACCACAGTAACTCTTACCTCTCAGGGCAACATATCAACAGAGTGGTTTAAGGTCATTACCACAGTAACTCTTACCTCTCAGGGCAACATATCAACTGAGTGGTTTAAGGTCATTACCACAGTAACTCTTACCTCTCAGGGCAACATATCAACTGAGTGGTTTAAGGTCATTACCACAGTAACTCTTACCACTCTCAGGGCAACATATCAACTGAGTGGTTTATGGTCATTACCACAATAACTCTTACCTCTCAGGGCAACATATAAACTAAGTGGTATTAGGTCATTACCACAGTAGCTTTTACATCTCTCAAGGCAACAGATAAACTAAGTGGTTTAAGGTCATTACCAAAGTAGCTTTTACATCTCTCAAGGCAACATAAACTAAGTGGTTTAAGGTCATTACCACAGTAACTCTTACCTCTCTCAGATAAACTGACTGGTTTAAGGTCATTACCATAGTAACTTTTACCTCTCAGGGCAACATATAAACTAAGTGGTTTAAGGTCATTACCGCCGTAACTCTTACCACTCTAAGGGCGACATATCAACTGATTAGTTTAAGGTCATTACCACAGTAACTCTTAAGTCTCAGGGCAATATCAACTGAGTGGTTTAAGATCATTACCACAGTAACTCATACCACTCAGGGAATTATAAACTGAGTAGTTTAAGGTCATTACAACAGTAACGCTTATCTATCTCAAATAAACTGAGTGGTTTAAGGTCATTACCACAGTAACTCATACCATTCAGGGCATTATAAACTGAGTAGTTTAAGGTCATTACTACAGTAACGCTTATCTCTCAGGTCAACATATCAACTAAGTGGTTTAAGGTCATTACCACAGTAACTCTTATCTCTCAGGTCAACATATCAACTAAGTGGTTTAAGGTCATTACCACAGTAACTCTTACCTCTCAGGGCAACATATGAACAGAGTGGTTTAAGGTCATTACCACAGTAACTCTTACCTCTCAGAGCAACATATCAACTGAGTGGTTTAAGGTCATTACCACAGTAACTCTTACCTGTCAAGGCAACATATCAACTGAGTGGTTTAAGGTCATTACCACAGTAACTCTTACCACTCTCAGGGCAACATATCAACTGAGTGGTTTAAGGTCATTACCACAGTAACTCTTACCTCTCAGGGCAACATATCAACTAAGTGGTTTAAGGTCATTACAACAGTAGCTTTTACATCTCTTAAGGCAACATAAACTAAGTGGTTTAAGGTCATTACCACAGTAACTCTTACCTCTCTCAGATAAACTGACTGGTTTAAGGTCATTACCATAGTAACTTTTACCTCTCAGGGCAACATATCAACTGAGTGGTTTAAGATCATTACCACAGTAACTCATACCTCTCAGGGAATTATAAACTGAGTAGTTTAAGGTCATTACAACAGTAACGCTTATCTCTCTCAAATAAACTGAGTGGTTTAAGGTCATTACCACTGTAACTCATACCATTCAGGGCATTATAAACTGAGTAGTTTAAGGTCATTACTACAGTTACGCTTACCTCTCTCAGGGCAACATATCAACTGAGTGGTTAAAGGTCATTACCACAGTAACTCTTACCTCTAAGGGCAACATATCAACTGAGTGGTTTAAGGTCATAACCATAGTAACTCTTACCTCATAGGGCAATATAAACTAAGTGATATAAGGTCATTACCACAGTTACTCTTACCTCTCTAAGGGCAACATATCAACTGAGTGGTTTAAAGTCATAACAACAGTAACGCTTACCTCTCAGGGCAATATAAACTAAGTGGTTTAAGGACAGTACCACAGTAACGCTTACCTCTCAGGGCAATATAAACTAAGTGGTTTAAGGTCAGTACCATAAAAATTATTAACGCTTACATCTCAGGGCAATGTATCAACTGAGTGGTTTAAGGTCATTACCACAGTAACTCTTACCTCTCAGGGCATTATAAACTGTGTAGTTTAAGGTCATTACCACAGTAACGCTTATCTCTCTCAGGGCAACATATCAACTGAGTGGTTCAAGGTTATTATCACAGTAACTCTTACCTCTTAGGACAATATAAACTGAGTGGTTTTAGGTCATTATCACAGTAACTATTACATCTCAGGGCAATATAAACTAAGTGGTTTCAGGTAATTACCACAGTAACTCTTACCTTTCAAGGCAACAGATAAACTAAGTGGTTTATGGTCATTACCACAGTAAATTTTACATCTCTCAGGGCAACATAAACTAAGTGGTTTAAGGTCATTACCACAGTAACTCTTACTTCTCTCAGGGCAACATATCAACTGATTGGTTTAAGGTCATTACCACAGTATCACTTACCTCTCAGGGCAACATATCAACAGAGTGGTTTAAGGTTATTACCACAGTAACTCTTACCTCTCAGGGCAACATATCAACAGAGTGGTTTAAGGTCATTACCAAAGTAACTCTTACCTCTCAGGGCAATATAAATTAAGTGGTTTAAGGTCATTACCACTGTAACTCTTACCTCTCAGGGCAACAAATCAACTGATAAGTTTAAGGTCATTACCACAGTAACTCTTACCTCTCAGGGTAATATAAACTAAGTGGTTGAAGGTCATTACCACAGTAACTCTTACCACTCAGGGCAATATATCAACTGAGTGGTTTAAGGTCATTACCATAGTAACTCTTACCTCTCAGGGCAATATAAACTAATTGATTTAAGGTCATTACCACAGCAACTCTTACCTCTCTAAGGGCAACATATCAACTGAGTGGTTTAAGGTCATAACCACAGTAACGCTTACCTCTCAGGGCATCATAAACCAAGTGGATTAAGGTCAGTATCACAGTAATGCTTACCTCTCAGGGCAATATAAACTAAGTGGTTTATGTTCAGTACCACAGTAACTCTTACCTCTCTGGGCAATATAAACTAAGTGGTTTAAGGTCATTACCACAGTAACATTTACATCTCTCAGGACAACATAAACTAAGTGGTTTAAGGTCATTACCACAGTAACTCTTACCTCTCACAGGGAAACATATCAATAGAGTGGTTTAAGGCCATTACCACAGAAATTCTTACCTTTCAGGGCAATATATCAACTGACGGTTTAAGGTCATTACCACAGTAACTCTTACCTCTCAGGGCAATACAAACTAAGTGATTTAAGGTCATTACCACAGTAACTCTTACCTCTCTGATGGCAACATATCAACTAAGTGGTTTAAGGTCATTACCACAGTAACTCTTACCTCTCAGGGCAACATATCAACTGACGGTTGAAGGTCATTACCACAGTAACTCTTACCTCTCAGGGCAATACAAACTCAGTGATTTAAGGTCATTACCACAGTAACTCTTACCTCTCTAAGGGCAACATATCAACTAAGTGGTTTAAGGTTATTACCACAGTAACTCTTACCTCTCAGGGCAACATATCAACTGACGGTTTAA
Source organism: Panopea generosa (assembly GCA_029582155.1). Lineage (NCBI taxonomy): Eukaryota > Metazoa > Mollusca > Bivalvia > Adapedonta > Hiatellidae > Panopea > Panopea generosa. The sequence goes on from CM055902.1 coordinate 55,177,234, forward strand.
GGTCATTACCACAGTAACTCTTACCTCTCAGGGCAATACAAACTAAGTGATTTAAGGTCATTACCACTGTAACTCTTACCTCTCTAAGGGCAACATATCAACTAAGTGGTTTAAGGTTATTACCACAGTAACTCTTACCTCTCAGGGCAACATATCAACTGACGGTTTAAGGTCATTACCACAGTAACTCTTACCTCTCAGGGCAATACAAACTAAGTGGTTTAAGGTCATTACCACAGTAACTCTTACTTCTCAGGGCAACATATCAACTGACTGGTTTAAGGTCATTACCACAGTAACTCTTCTCTCTCAGGGCAATACAAACTAAGTGATTTAAGGTCATTACCACAGTAACTCTTACCTCTCTAAGGGCAACATAAACTAAGTGATTTAAGGTCATTACCACAGTAACTCTTACCTCTTTCAGGGAACATATTAACTGATTGGTTTAAGGTCATTACCACAGTAACCCTTATCTCTCATGGCAACATATCAACAGAGTGGTTTAAGGTTATTACCACAGTAACTCTTACCTCACAGGGCAACATATCAACTGACTGGTGGAAGGTCATTACCACAGTAACCCTTACCTCTCAGGGTAATACAAACTAAGTGATTTAAGGTCATTACCACAGTAACTCTTACCTCTCTCAGGGCAACAGATAAAGTGAGTGGTTTAAGGTCATTATCACATTAACTTTTACATCTCTAAGGGCAACATAAACTAAGTGGTTAAAGGTCATTACCACAGTAACTCTTACCTCTCAGGGAAATATAAACTGAGTGGTTTTAGGTCATTATCACAGAACACTTACCTCACAGGGCAACATATCAACTGACTGGATTAAGGTCATTACCACAGTAATTCTTACCTCTCAGGGCAATATAAACTGAGTAATTTAAGGTCATTACCACAGTAACTCTTACCGCTCTTAGGGCAATATATCAACTGAGTGGTTTAAGGTCATTACCACAGTAACTCTTACCTCTCAGGGCAACATATAAACTGAGTGGTTTAAGGTTATTACCACAGTAACTCTTACCACTCAGGGCAACATATCATCAGACTGGTTTAAGGTCATTACCATAGTAACTCTTACCTCTCAGGGCAATATAAACTAAGTGATTTAAGGTCATTACCACAGTAACTCTTACCTCTCTAAGGGCAACATATCAACTGAGTGGTTTAAGGTCAGTACCACAGTAACTCTTACCTCTCAGGGCAATATAAAGTAAGTGATTTAAGGTCATTACCACAGTAACCCTTACCTCTTTAAGGGGAACGTATCAACTGAGTGGTTGTAGGTCATTACCACAGTAACTCTTATCTCTCAGGGCGACAGATAAACTAAGTGGTTTAAGGTCATTAACACAGTAACTTTTACATCTCTCAGGGCAACATAAACTAAGTGGTTTAAGGTCATTATCACAGTAACTCTTACCTCTCTCAGGGCAACAGATCAACTGATTGGTTTAAGGTCATTACCACAGTAACTCTTATCTCTCAGGGCAACATATCAACAGAGTGGTTTAAGGTTATTACCACAGTAACTCTTACGTCTAAGGGCAACATATCAACTGAGTGGTTTAAGGTCATTACCAAAGTAACTCTTACCTCTCAGGGCAATACAAACTAAGTGATTTAAGGTCATTACCACAGTAACTCTTACCTCTCAGGGCAATATAAACTAAGTGGTTTAAGGTCAGTACTACAGTAACGTTTACCTCTCAGGGCAATATAAACTAAGTGGTTTAAGGTCATTACCACCGTAACTCTTACCTCTCTAAGGGCGACATATCAACTGAGTGGTTTAAGGTCATTACCACAGTAACTCTTACCTCTCAGGGCAACATTTCAACTGAGTGGTTTAAGGTCACTACCACAGTAACTCTTATCTCTCAGGGCAACATATAAACTAAGTGGTTTAAGGTCATTACCACCGTAACTCTTACCTCTCTAAGGGCGACATATCAACTGAGTGGTTTAAGGTCATTACCACAGTAACTCTTACCTCTCAGGGCAATATAAACTAAGTGGTTTAAGGTCAGTACTACAGTAACGTTTACCTCTCAGGGCAATATAAACTAAGTGGTTTAAGGTTAGTTCCACAGTAACTCTTACCTCTCAGGGCAATATTAATTAAGTGGTTTAAGGTCAGTACCACTGTTACTCTTACCTCTCAGGGCAACATATCAACTGAGTGGTTTAAGGTCAGTACCACTGTAACTCTTACCTCTCAAGGCAACATATCAACTGACTGGTTTAAGGTCAGTACCACAGTAATTCTTACCTCTCAGGGCAACATATCAACTGAGTGGTTTAAGGTCAGTACCACAGTAACTCTTACCTCTCAGGGCAACAAATCAACTGACTGGTTTAAGGTCATTACCACAGTAACTCTTACCTCTCAGGGCAACATATCAACTGAGTGGTTTAAGGTCAGTACCACAGTAACTCTTACCTCTCAGGGCAACATATCAACGTAGTGGTTTAAGGTCATTACCACAGTAACTCTTACCTCTCAGGGCAATATAAACTAAGTGATTGAAGGTCATTACCATAGTAACTGTTACCTCTCAGGGCAACATATTAACTGAGTGGTTTAAGGTCAGTACCACAGTAACTCTTATCTCTCAGGGCAACATATCAACTGAGTGGTTTAAGGTCAGTACCACAGTAACTCTTACCTCTCAGGGCAATATAAAGTAAGTGGTTTAAGGTCAGTACTACAGTAACTTTTAACTCTCAGGGCAATATAAACTAAGTTGTTTAAAGTCATTATCACAGAACACTTACCTCACAGGGCAACATATCAACTGACTGGTTTAAGGTCATTACCACAGTAACTCTTACCTCTCAGGGCAATATAAACTGAGTAGTTGAAGGTCATTACCACAGTAACTCTTACCTGTCTTAGGGCAACATATCAACTGAGTGGTTTAAGGTCATTACCAAAGTAACCCTTACCTCACAGGGCAACATATCAACTGAGTGGTTTAAGGTCAGTACCACAGTAACTCATACCTCTCAGGGCAACATATCAACTTAGTGGTTTAAGGTCATTACCACAGTAACTCTTACCTCTCAGGGCAATATATACTAAGTGGTTTAAGGTCAGTACTACAGTAACTTTTACCTCTCAGGACAATATAAACTAAGTGGTTTAAGGTCATTATCACAGAACACTTACCTCACAGGGCAACATATCAACTGACTGGTTTAAGGTCATTACCACAGTAACTCTTACCTCTCAGGGCAATATAAACTGAGTAGTTGAAGGTCATTACCACAGTAACTCTTACCTGTCTTAGGGCAACATATCAACTGAGTGGTTTAAGGTCATTACCAAAGTAACCCTTACCTCACAGGGCAACATATCAACTGAGTGGTTTAAGGTCAGTACCACAGTAACTCATACCTCTCAGGGCAACATATCAACTTAGTGGTTTAAGGTCATTACCACAGTAACTCTTACCTCTCAGGGCAATATATACTAAGTGGTTTAAGGTCAGTACTACAGTAACTTTTACCTCTCAGGGCAATATAAACTAAGTGGTTTAAGGTCATTATCACAGAACACTTACCTCACAGGGCAACATATCAACTGACTGGTTTAAGGTCATTACCACAGTAACTCTTACCTCTCAGGGCAATATAAACTAATCAGTTGAAAGTCATTACCACAGTAACTCTTACCTCTCTCAGGGCAACATATCAACTGAGTGGTTTACGGTCATTACCACAGTAACTCTTACATCACAGGGCAACATATCAACTGAGTGGTTTAAGGTTATTACCACAGTTACTCTTACCACTCAGAGCAACATATCAACTGACTGGTTTAAGGTCATTTCCACAGTAACTCTTACTTCTCTAAGGGCAACATATCAACTGATTGGTTTAAGGTCAGTACCACAGTAACTCTTACCTCTCAGGGTAATATAAACTAAATGATTTAAGGTCATTACCACAGTAACTCTTACCTCTCAGGGTGACAGATAAATTAAGTGGTTTAAGGTCATTACCAAAGACCTTTATATCATTACAACAGACCTTTATATCATTACAACAGGAACTCTAATTCTTCTCATGGCAACAAATAACTGAGACCTTTATATCATTACAACAGGAACTCTCAACTTCTCTCAGGGCAACAGATATACTAGGACCTTTATATCATTACAACAGGAACTAACTCCTCTCAGGCCAACAGATAAACTGAGATCTTTATAGCAGTTCAACAGGCCTTTATATTATTACAACAGGAACTCTTACTCCTCTCAGAGCAACAGATAAACTGAGACCTTTATATCATTACAACAGGAACTCTTACTCCTCTCAAAGCAACAGAAAAACTGAGTGATTTGTGTCATTACTACAGGAACTCTTATATATCTCATTGCAACAGGTAAGCTGGGTTGTTTAACGTCATTACCACAGTAAAATCAATCTTTCTATAAGCAAATGACAAACTTTTTCAGTTGAAATCTTTGGACCAAGCAGGAATAAGTCATTACCAAAGGAACTCTAAACTCCCCGAAAGCAACAGATAAACTGAGAAGTAAATGTCATTACCACAGGAACTCTTTCTCTTCTCAAGGCAACAGATAAGCAAAGTGGTTTAAGTCATTACCACAGGAACACTAACCTCTCTCAGGGCAACAGATAAACTAACTATTTTAAGTCATTATCTCATCAACTCGAACCTCACTGTGTGTGCTAGAGTGCTCACAAGGTCATGTATTTTTTAATGTTTCATGGGCTATAACTGACATCAATATTCGATTTTGGTCTATTCAAGAACTTGCCAAATATAAGTATTTTTATTATATAACTACCGTGTAAGTTTGTTGAGAATCAAATGAAAAATGCGGGTGCTAGAGTGCACACAAGGTCAAATAGTGCATTTTTAAGGTTTCAAAGGCCATAACTGACATTGATAATCCGATTTAAGATATTATCAGTCTATAACTACAGTTTAAGTTTGGTGAGAATCAAATGAAAAATGCGGGTGCTAGAGTGCACACAAGGTCAAATAGTGCATTTTTAAGGTTTCAAAGGCCATAACTGACATTGATAATCCGATTTAAGATATTATCAGTCTATAACTACAGTTTAAGTTTGGTGAGAATCAAATGAAAAATGCGGGTGCTATAGTGCACACAAGGTCAAATAGTGCATTTTTAAGGTTTCAAGGGTCAGAACTCTGACATTAATAATCCGATTTGGCGAATTCAAGACCTTGTCCAATATATTACGGTTATACAACTACTACATAAGTTTAGTGAAGATCCAATGAAATATGCGGGTGCTACAGTGCACACAACAAAAAGGTTAACAGATGGACGCCGGACAACAGGTGATCAGCTTTGCTCAGGTGAGCTAAAAAAAACAAAACTAGAATGATGCGACCATCACTGCCACCCCTCTAACTGCCACCACTATCCATTGCATTATCGCTTTGCTCAATATGCCCTAGATTTATTTTTTCAATATACAAAGATACAATGAAATAAATGGTAATAAAAAATAATAACACATGAAAATTGTTAGGAATATTTATGTTGGAAGTTATGCATATTTACAGTAGTAAAAAGCTCTCATATTTTGTATAGAATATTACAAAATCAACAAAGAGTACATGATGTCTATAAAGGTATATATACCAACTCCGAACAAAGTATAAAGACATTAATGTATTGACAGTTAGCGGTATTAAATACTCCGTTTCCAATTATAGGCCAAACATCTTTAATTCATTGTTAATTAAACAAAAGTAATATTGTTGCACTAAACAAATGTAAAACAACTAACTAAACTAAATATAAACAGTGCTTAGATCTAAAATATCGTTTTTATTTTTATCGTTGATGGAACAAAGTACATACAGAGTCTGCTGACTATGGCTTCACAGTCAGCTAGCATTAATCACATTGGCTATATTTAATAACAACAAATAATTAACTTAACTAAAACAAAAGTCAACTGAACAATTTGTTAGCTGTAAACTTTGAGTGAAGTCCACAAACATCTTTAGAGGAGTCGTTTACTGGGCTGCGTTCAGAGGTTTGCTGCCTGGTTCCCTTAAATTATTTCATACTTCGTACTAAACTGAGGTTGATCCAGTGTCCAGAAAAATGTTAGCTTTTGTTAGTAAACATTTAACAGTCCTGGCATTTAATCAAACCATCTAACAGTGAATCAAGAGCGATAACAGAATTGTCCGATATACATAATGTTCTTTTACTTGCCCACTGTTAGTTTTTTTCAACATGCTTTTAGCTCCAATTGTACACAGCCTAGTGAACCAATTAATATTAAAGAAAACAATCTAATATGACATTGTGTTAAACATATAGAATACATCTGTAGTTACTGACAACAAATCATACGGTATAGTCGGGTATATATAACGGAAGTGATTTGCAATAACAATTAATCATCAACTTCTCAATTCCAGAACATAACTAATCTAACTCCATCTGCTAGAAGTAGCAGTGTCTAATCTGATTACCGCCAATTATTGTTTTATTATACACACACAAACATGATAACATAAGGCCCCAGATTAACCATAATTGGTTTAAAAAATTAAACAAATGTGCATCATACTATGGTTACATATCCATGGTTACAGAAAATGTGAAGCAAATATAAATAGCTGTACACTCCATCAGCCTAGCATTGGTAATTTTGTTCATGGTGCACGTTTCAACAATTTGTTTTTGGTTTTCATGAATATAATTTTGCAGGCATTGTTATATAAACTGGACATCAAAAGACTGAAGTGATAAATAAAAATGTTTTGTTTTTGAAAACGGGTCATTACGGCAAAAATTGATTTTATATTGGAAAAATTCAATGTAGTTTTAGTGTTAGACAAATAACAGAAATGTTTAGATATTATGATGAAACTGACATTATTCCTTAATATAACATGGGCATTTATCAAATACTGAAATACATTTCAAAATAAATTTCTGAAAAAAATTCAAACATCAAAATATTGCATAGTAATTTACCAACAAAATCATTTTTCGTTTGTTATTTAAATAGGTATTCAATCAATTTCAAAAAAATGTATATTATTATTTACCACTTTAAAAACATTAATTAATTGATAAATAATATATATCTTCCCATCATAAATTGTTTTAAATAAAATAAAAAAAATACCAGATGCCCGATTTTAAATACTGACCATACTAAATCTACAGAATAATATTCAAAAAGTATGCAAGTTGTAAAATCCGGTGAGCCCTTTATATTGTTTAACCCTTTACTTCTTAAAGACACCTTTGGACACCTCTAATATAGACGCCTTTGGACACCTCTAATATAGACGCCTTTGGACACCTCTAATATAGACGCCTTTGGACATCTCTAATATAGATGCCTTTGGACACCTCTAATATAGAAGGCTTTTGAATTATTGGGTGAACTATGTTTACATTAACTGACAGAGTGGAAAACAGCGCAGGAAATGTTCAGATTGCTCATTACGAACTCTTCCTGCACTGTTTTCAAAGGCCTTCTGTGATTGGTGCGGGAAAACGCGTATCTATGGCGTAAAGGGTTTAAAGTATAATTACATTATTTCCTCAACTGCTAACATTGGCTTATAAACTTTAAATTTAATACATGAATGTACATAACTGTGTTTTAACTCATAATATATATTAAGTCATACTTGTTACACAGAGTTTCATGTACAACATATATTCCCCATGTAAAATACACAGCAGTAAAAATATCCTTACAATCACTTACAATTATTAACAATGAATGAAAGGGTTTGTTATGAGTTACAATTTATTATTTTTTCTCATACAATATGCAAATGTGGAGGGGGAGGGGGTAGGGGGGAGGTAAAATGTGTGATAAATATAAATATTTTCAGTAATTTTTACATCCATTAATCATACAATAGTCTAATTTTGGCATAATGATAAGCATGCAATGTCATTATTCCTGTTTAAAAAAAATATAACAAGAGAATCTTAGCCGAACATTTATAATTAAATTATTGCATACAACATCTGACAAACCGCGAGACCCAAGGACATGAAATTCATATTTTTTTATAAAGGACCCATATGCCTCCATAATCATGCTCACTATTTGTTTCCCAGTGCTTCCCATAGTAGGAATGAGTTGCAAAGTTTACCTTGAATTTGAGTGTTTCGGCACCACCCGCAAGGCCCCAGGGAGGTGGGGCCATGCAATTCACAATTTTGTTTCACCCTTAGGTACCAACGCTGACTATAAAATTTCATTACAATTGAGCTTACGGTTTTTGAGAAGTCGAAAATGTCAATTGGTTTAGGACGTACGACGCACGAAAAGAGACATACAGCAATCACAAAAGGACCTTTGAGATAAAGTCTCAGGTAACCTAATAAAATACATGTATACAAAAACATTACAATGAACTACACACAAGCTACATGCAAGTTCAATTCCAAATAGAAATCCCTCTTTATATTTCACGTTAAATTCACTCTCAAATTACTGATAACAAAGATTTTTTTAGTGAAATTACAGTCTCCATTGCATTACTTCTGTGTATAAAACTTAATTATGTGTGCTTTGTTTAAAAAAAATAACCCGCCCCACCCCCAGAATAACAATGAAAGATTCTTATACATTTTTGATGGACATATAAGGTTTTATTCAGATTGAATAGAAAGTTTATAACTGATTATCATTAATATTTTAACAATGTTTATAACCAGTGATAGCAAGGTGCTTATTTGTAAATAAACAAATAACACACAATACTTTCATGAATTTTTTCACTCACATACTTTGGTTACAACACACAAATCATCTAAACATATACAATCCATTTCTCTAACTTTTGATAATATATACATGTATACCTTTTGAATGCTACTGTGAACCGAGCAACAATATATTTTCAGCAAGAAAGCAAGCCATTGGAAACATGGTTCAGGGAACCAGTCTTGCAGGTATTATAAACACTGGTTGGTTTTCAGTCATTTGCAATATCTTCACACTGAGGAACCAACCAAACGGTAAAAACCGATGGACAGCTTTTATTAGTAATTCCTACTGGAGAACCAGCCAACAAAGTACAACATGCAGTTAGATCATCGTCAAACTAGAAAACAGTAACGATGCAAAACAAAATGGCTGTTTGGAACTTATGGCCAATAGAGACAGAGAAAACGTAGTAAAACATGTATATTATATATATATATATTTGGATTAACAGCAAGTACATATTTCAAACATTACCTACACAAGTGCCATCTTTCCTATTAAAAAAATATAGCATATATAATACGACACTTTGTACAAACTTGATATTTCTGCATATATTTATAACAAACTGACAAACTTAATATAAACTGTATATAACAAACTAGATGTGACTGCATATAACACACGGACACCAGATCTGACTGCATAATATGCAACACACTAAATATGACTGCATATAATACACAAACATTATATATGCCTGAATATAATACACAACACACTAGATATAACTGCAAATAATACAAACACACTAGATATGACTGTATATATAATACACAGAGACACTATAATGCCTGCATATAAAACACATACACTAGATCTGACTGTTACAGAATAAAATACACATGCACTATATATGCCTGCATATAATACACATACTCTAGATATGGTTGCATACATTACAGATATACTAGATATGCCGACATATGTACTATAGAACAGATAAACTAGACATTACTACACAAACAGACACATACACAAAAATGGTCCCTTGACACCTGTCAGTCCTTTTTTACAAAACTGAAGGAATATAATGATACAGTGTATAAAGTTAATTAACAAATTGTAATTTGCTTAAAGTTCTTCTGCCTACATTCTCTATCAAGCATTGATGTGATATTATGTTCTCTATCAAGCATTGATGTGATATAATGTTCTCTATCAAGCATTGATGTTATATTATGTTCTCTATCAAGCATTGATGTGATATAATGTTCTCTATCAAGCATTGATGTGATATAATGTTCTCTATCAAGCATTGATGTGATATAATGTTCTCTATCAAGCATTGATGTGATATAATGTTCTCTATCAAGCATTGATATGATACAATGTTCTCTCTCAAATATCTGTGATAGCATCATCTATCAGGAATAACTGATGTGGTAGCATCATCTATCAAGAATAATTGACGTGATAACATTATCTATCAAGCATTGAGGTGATAACATTATCTATCAAGAATAATGGATGTGATAGCATTATCTATCAAGCATTGATGTGATATAATGTTCTCTATCAAGCATTGATGTGATTCTCTATCAAGCTGTGATAGCATCATCTATCAAGAATAATTGATGTGATAGCTTTATCTTTTAAGCATTGAGCAGATAACATTATCTATCAAGAATATTTGATGTGATAGCACTGATGTGACATTATGTTATCTATTGACATTTAAGCATAGTGTGATTTGCTAATTGTCCAGAAATTGATGCAAAAATGCCATCTATCAATTACAGGGATACAGTGAAAACAGTTATCTTACATTGTGATTCTGTTTGCCATCAAACTGAAAACAATCCACAGCAATCGCCACCTTTCTCTTATATATGAATGAATAAATAGCACCCATAGGTAGAAAAAATAGACCTATTTCAGCCCATTTAATACAGGCCAATTCTAGCGCTCCATCCATGTTTGAAAAATACTGAATCCATGTTTTTGTTTTTAAGAAAGTGGGCAACAAATGTTTATCACGCCTGACTGTAGATCAGATAAGTCAAAGGTAGACTGGAATATGTGTATTCCATCCATTTACTACACCATATCTCATCCATGCTCATGTCCTGAAATTTCATTATGTTTATATATAGATAGTAAACGGACATTTAACTGCAAATATCAATAAAAACACTTCCAATGTTCGCTGTCCAATTTTTTGATCAAGGAACAGTGGTGACTTAGCACGATGCGTGAAAAATAAAATCACAGTTCTTTTCTGTAAAATTATGGACTAATCCAAGGAAAACATTGTTCTACTTAACAGATAACAAACATATCAATAAAAGATCAAACAATGGAATGCATTTATTTAACTGATGGTATGCAATACCTTGAAAATCATTGAAATAAAAATAACAATTATTAACAGTGCTCTTGAACAAACGTTTGTTCAAAATCTGAACAGCAGTAAAAGTAAACATGTCTCAAATAACAATTAAATGATATGATGCTATATTTTATACTGAATATAAAACAAAATCTAACAGTACCATATATTTCATAATGCTTCCATTTATATCTAAAAATATTGCTCAGTTTGAAATGAACAACAACATGAAAAATAATAGCATCAATACTTTCTTCAGTGTGTGCTTTATATCAATTTTAGTATTAGTATCTATTATACTGAAAATATATTGTTCACAAAATGAAACAAAGTCCTTTCCTACATACATTCGTGTTCCCAATTAAAGGGTCTAATGGTAATTTTTACTCAACATTTTTTTCTGAAAATTTCATGTACAGTCAAACCTGTCTTTAGCAGTCAGTCAAGGGAAATAGCAATATTGGCCTTTTAAGACAGGTTGTTGCTTAATAGAGGTTAATTTGCTTTGCCAACATAGAAATATTAAATGCTTAACAGAGGTGACCGCTTACACCGGTTTGACTACACATCTACAAATATCCCAGTTATGTAGGCAGACATTTATTTTATTTCTATTTTGGAAAGCAAATTAACTCTAGAAAGTAGCAGAAACTTAAACGCATACATACTGTTCCACATATGTGTGGCCATTCATGACAAATATATTAAAAGGTAATTTCACTTGATCTATTTTTATCAGTATGGTAGAAAAAATGCCAAGGAAATACCAATTTGCATTGTTAAAGGTATTTTTACTAATATTTTCAAATCTAGCATGGCAACTCTTAGATTTATAAAAAAAAAATAATTATCTAAATATGAATATATTATTTCTCAAGAGATTTCTTTTTTCCATATGGTTATACGTTCATAGGTGTAAAGATCGATTGACTGATTGATTGATTAATTGATAGATTGAATATTTAGCGGCAATCTTTTATTAATGAAAAGTTCACAATTTGATCACTTGTAATTGATAATTATATATTATCTTTGTTCATAATAGAAGTAAGTTACTGACATGATTGTTACATTGTTGATTCATTATTTAGAACACACTTTTCCTTTTCGCATATACACCAATGTCAGAAATAAGACTTCCCATGACCAATTCTGTTATTCTTGTTCCTGTTGACGCATTTTTCTTACGTCCACAGTCATGAGGCAGGCAAATATGGTCATTACCATATTCTTTTTTACTTCTACAATATCTTCTGGCAATGCATAAATTCTGGCTCCAATCTTCCTTCCCATTGATATGGCGTACTTGGCATTGGACATCTTTTCCTGAAGAAGTCAACGTAACAAATGAATGAATTTGGTAACATAAAACTTGATCTAATATCTGGTCCAAGAAATTAAACAAATAATCACAATATTCAATATATTGCACAGATCAGTTTAGGAAAGATAGGAATTTGGCATAAATATATGTTTAATTATTTCATTGGAATTGTATTTGTTATATTTAATAATTGACTAATAGCCAAATTTAAAAAATTGGAGAAATCAAATAAACAGGATAAATCGCATGAATGAAAGCTAATTCAGGGAAAAATTCAAATATGCTTTAATAGCGCACACCAGACCGAAGCGCATATGAATAAATAAATTTATGTTTATAATTATTATAGATTCATGTAATAATATGACTTTATATATAAATCCTACACTAACATTAATTTGAAAATTGAAGTATGTATATTAAAATCATTTTCTATAAGAAATGTATCTTAACATCTTTATATACATGTATACTCGAGAATGTCTGGCAGGTCTTTCCGGAGTTCTGCTACCTGTAACTGGAGACTCGTCCAACAAACATATCATATCACTTTGTTAATTTACACCGTAATTTTCTCTCTATATATAGATACACTCAGTAGGACAATATTATCAGCAACAGGAGAATTCTGCACAATCAAATGTGTCATCTACATGTATTCGTCTTAAGTCTATCAAGACAATGAACATAAAAATGACAAAAACAAAACATTTTCCAACTCAGTAAATCAAGGGAGAGAATCCACATCATGCACATCTGTTAAAACGCAGTGCCGTAATGTTGTTTTAAAACTTGGTTAAGTAGATGTTTCGCTACGAATTTGGTACATGTGAAGGTTATAAAGCTCCAACCTTCTGTCTGGGTATTAGTGGAATCTATTTGACTGATAATTAGATCAGTGCTAACTACAAAATTCCAGGTTACTTCAAAACAGTTACTCTTCATTCTAAATGTAAGCGTTACCAGATATGAAGCTCAACTGTGTCGAGATCATGTTGAATTTTGTAGGTCGTACTGAATTATATATTTATACTTCTAATACCCAGAGAGTCGTAACGAAAAATCACATACTAGCTTTTGAAATATTCCGGCACTACATTTAGCAGGTGCGTGTGACGTAGTTCTCCCCCTTGGTGAACAATCACAATAAGCGATCATTAGCTTGAGGGTATTTATGAAGCTGTGCGAGTTGACTCAACAACAAATATGCATGCTCAGGTGCCCAGGAATGATGCAACCCATCCATCTATCAAAAGATGCTGTAAACATTGAAATGTCTGAAGACTCAGAGCTGTAAATACAACATGAAGAAGTAAAAAAACAGAGTTTTAACACTTCTCTAAATCTATTTATTTCATCATTAATTACCTCTTCTGTACAATCATTCTTCACTATGTCCCAATTCACTTTTTTCGGAGCAATACAGTCTATCAAACTCAATATGACGATACCATCACTGAGACTTTGATCTGTAAAGTTCTTGAAAGCGCATTTTTTGCCTCCTTCTTTCATCTAAAAGGAATGAATGAATTAGGAGAGGTTACTCACCATGTACAAAAACCTCAAATAAAAAGACAGATTGATAAAACAAGTATAAAAAGAGGCCCAAGATGGACCTTAAGTTGCTCATCTGGTTTCACAAGTCACTTCCTTTCAAATTTTGTATGGACTAAAAGCCTATGTAGAACTTATTATAATTTTCTCATAGCATTGAGTCCCCTTACTGGACCCGAATAGATCCTAGCCCCTTCATTTGAACAAACATGATACCCCTACTCATAGGGATTATTTGTACCAAATATAAACGAATTTGACTGGACAGTTCTTAAGAAGAAGATTTTTTAGAAAATTCACAATTTAATCTTTCAGGGCCCCTGGTGACCCCTTATTGATATTAAACACTCTTTCAAGGACAAAATAAGAACTTATGATGGCCTGAGGACTGGCTCATAGTGGCCATAGCAGTTTTTAAAATTTCACAATATTTACACTCTTTGGGGTCGTCTTGACGAATTATGGATAAATACCCCTACCACATCCATACTGAACAAAAAGTTAATTGTTATGAAAAGGAAATACTTTAAATTCCCATACCATTCATCTGTAAAAATATATAGTCCCCATACAGAACCCTTATACAATCCAGCCCCTTGATTTGTCAGAACTTCAATCACCCACTCTCAGGGATTTGTTATGAGCAAAAATGCCATAACCAGTTTAGTAAGCGTTCAATTGCTATGAAATGTGGGACAGGCATATAATCCGTTGCTTTTTAACTGTGGGTTAATAGACCTGATTCGGGAGATAGCAGGTTCTGGGATATATTAATTCTTGTCATCATTATTTGTTACCCTGTATGTAATATAATATATTGTAGTTTTGATGTTGAAACCTGGAACCAAATGTTAATTATCTGTTGTAACATGTATATGCATAAACTCTGTGTTCTGTACTAATCAATGATAGGATTTTAAAATCAATAGAATGTGTTTAACAGTAAATGGAAAACATAAAAAATCTTTTTTAACTATTAATATACTATGATCAACCATTAAATCTTACTTTCTCATTTGCCCACATTACAATGTCTTCGTCTTTTATTGGATTGTCATTATCTGACACTTCCTTTAGTATCGACAGGGTGTAAGCTCTCATCAACTGCCATACCAATCCTAGCGTCAGCGTTTGATTTCCATCAAGGATATCTGACCCACCGACACCCGGTAATGAAAACTTCAATTCGTTTTTACCAAGTTCAACCGCATAGTTACAGTTTTCTGTAAAGAGAAATCAATAACAGCAATGACAGATATTTATAGGAATGAGACATCCTGTCCATTTGTAGTATGAATAATATGAAATAAGTACCAAATGGAAGACAATTAATATAAAAAAAATATTTTTGAATGGGGTTTAACGCCATTAACAACACATTTCAGGTTATATATGCCATATCCAGTTTTATTGGTGGTGGAAAACCTCAGACTGAGTCAGACCGAGAAGAACCATCGTCCTTCCGCAAGTAACTGGAAACTTTCTCACAAAAACAATTAATATAAAACTCAGGGGTAGTAAAATTAAGCTATAATTATTATATAATGCTTGTCTATTACAAATTAATTCAAACAGCAATAGTTATTTTCATTATCAACAATTCTGTTTTGTTGAAAACAATGAAGTGAACGGATGGCTCATACTGCCTTAATATTATTTAATTAAGCATTTAGTTCAAATTTTAAAACTGCTTTATAGATTCATCAACCGTTGTTGAAAAATAACCCAAAAGGTATGCCAATACCAAACATAAGGCACACCATGTATCTATAACAATCTTAAATACTGCAATTGCAAGACAAGAATAATAAGCATATCAGGAAAAACTAATTAAACATTACCTGGATTAATTCCAGCAAAAATTTGAAATACAGTGTAAGTCATAGATTATCTTCTGTTTCGAGAGTAGTTAATCAATGTTTTACATATGTGATATATGCACTACCATCATATCATACTGTAATATACCAATTCTTGTAAATGGATCTATTGTCTTGTATCAACACATACATTTTATCAATGCTGGATATCCTTCCACATTCCAAGTTGTTCAGTTTTTTACATATACAATACATGTATATGCACTAACTTCACATCATAAGGCAATATATATCGGTACCAGTTCATGAAAATGGATCTATTTGAAATAATCTTGTACCAGCATGCACAGTTTATCACAGTTGGATACCTTTTCATATTCTATGTTGTTTCAATGTTTTACATATATAATAACTTCACATCATGGGGCCATATATTGGTACCAGTCCATGAAAATGGATCTAAATAGTTGAATAATCTTGTACCAGCATGCACAGTTTATATCAGCGTGATAACCTTTCATGAAAATGAAAAAAAATTTTTTTTAAAAGAAATGAATAATTATATTTGACCTGCAGGCCATCAACTTTGGTAGAAAAATATTTTTTAAGTTTTCCCTATATAACACTATGTAATAGTTTGACCCCTTAGGGTGGGTCAATTTTTCTCCCAGGGTGATGGTTTTGAACAAAATTGAGGATCACAACACTATTTGTAAAACATCTAAGCTCAAGGTCTTGTACTTGTACTACAAACTTTAACTTGCTAAAAAACTCTAACAAAATTTCTTAGTCGAAAAGAGAAATAATTCTGCCAAAATACAATCAAAAGTTCTTGTCACTATGATTTTTCTAGGTGATACTGAACACATATGTGAATTTTGTTCATGTATAATGATAGGTTGATGAAATATGTACCTGCTCAAAAACTTTCATCAAATTTTTAAAAGTAATTCCAAATGGGCCATAATTCTGACAAAATGCAATCCAGAGTTATGGTTCATATCTTTGTGTGTTCTGTTGATGATGATCATGTTGAACACACATGTGAAGTTTCATTCATATCCAAGAATAACTGCATAGATATCTTACCTGATAAAAAACTTAAACTTTAAAAGCCAAAGCCAAAGCCAAAACCGGGGCAAGTACAACAGCGCCACTATTCTATGAATAGTTGAGCTAGAGTTAATATTTAATCAATATTCATGTAAAGCACACTTTACACACGACATAATAAAAATGAAATAAGCATAATTTTGGAGTAAGTTTCACAAGTGTTTAACATACCTAATTGTTCAAATCTTACTTTCAATTTTTTGAAAGTTGTGACAACTTTATTCCAATTGACACAGCCCTTTTTACAGATGTCGTACAATTGGAAGATGATGACGCCACTGGTAAGGTCCTGGTACAGTCGGTGCACATGGGGATTTACTCCCATGCTGTTCATCCAGTTCCTATATGCTGAAAATTTCAGAAGAAATGATAAATATGCAAGTACTGAATGTTTTAGAAAAATAATTTTGTGTTTTTTGATGAATGTCTTAGTGCAACAAAATCTTGTTATCTCACTGTTTGAAACATTAAAATTACCATTTATGGAATTTCTGTTGGAACTATTTATTCAAAGTACTAACTGATTATCTTCCTTGTCATTCAAAACAACAACGACAACAACTGTCTGTCTGTTGCTGTCAAAACTTCTTGGCCACATTTCGGAATACAAACTAGAAATAAATTTGTAGTTTGGCACCCTGTATTCATTGTGAAATACAAGGTAATTTAAGTGAAGCCAGTGTCCACCTTCAGCTCAGGTGAGCTTACAATAGGCACAGATTGGCCTTAAAGTGCTCACCTGTGGCAGAGGAGACAAATCGCAAGGCAATTTTTGATGATGCAGGCCATACCTAAGACAATTTAATTTGGTCAGTCAAGATATTATAAATATATAACTACTGTGCAAGTTTGGTGATTGCTAGAGAGCACACAAAATAAAATATATACATTTTTATGATTCAATGAACAAGCTCTAACACCACTAATCATCTGATTTTGCAAGTTCGCAAACTTGTCCAAGATGTTATGGTTTAATATATAACTACTGTGTCAGTTTGGCGAACATGAAATGAAAACTGCAGGTGCACACAAAATCAAATAACGCAATATTTGAAGATTCAAGGGCCATAAATCTGATGTAAATTATTTAATTTGGCCAGTTCAAGAACTTGTCCAAAATATTACAGTTATATAACTACTGCGTTCGTTTGAAAAGGATCAAAAGATGCACTTACAGTCAAATAGTACAATTTTAAGTTTCAAGGGCCATAACTTCGAATTTAATAACCCAATTTGGCAAATTCAACAACTTGTATGAGATATTATGGTTATATATCTACAGTGTAAGTCTGGAGAGGATCGAATGAAAAATCCAGGTACTAGAGTGCACTCCCGGTCAAATAGTGCAGTTTTTGTTTCAAGGGCCATAACTCAGATATTAATTATCCGATTTGGCCAGTTCTTGAACTTGCTCATTACCAAAAGTTCATGGATTGACAATGGACACAGGGCGATCAGAATAGCTCATCTAAAAAATATCAGGTGAACAACATTTTTTCATCGTAAATAAAAATATACTATCAATATGTATGAGGAGCAGTTGTGACTTTTCATCTGAATTTGTATAAATTGTAAGCCATACACAAAGTATCCTAAAACAAAGACAGTGGAGTATTGCAAGCAAAACATACCAGTAAATCTCCTATTGGTTTACAGGTAGGACTTTAAGATACATGTACATAAGTCTTTTGAAGGACTTGTTTTTGTAAATTGTGTTAACCCTTTACTTCATATAGACGCCTTTGGACACCTTTAATATAGACACCTTTGGACACCTTTAATATAGACACCTTTGGACACCTTTAATATAGACACCTTTGGACGCCTCTAATATAGACACCTTTGGAAACCTCTAATATAGATGCCTTTGGACACCTCTAATATAAACACCTTTTGAATAATTGGGTGAATTATTTTTATTAACTGACAGAGTGGAAAACAGTGCAGGAAGTGTTCAGATTGCTCATTGCGAGCAACCTAACTCTTCCTGCACTTTTTTCAAAGGCCTTCTGTGATTTGTATCTATGGAGAAAAGGGTTAACCAAACACAATTGCATACAATTGTATTTACGACACAGTCTGTACAAACTGTAAATTGTCAAAATAAGACTGATACATTGATACTAAATCACTCTAGGGTCCTCTGTGGCCAAGTGACCTAAGGTTCTGTTGTCCATAATGACCAATGACCTCTCACTGCTGAGGTCATGGATTAGATATCAGCGCAGTCCAAAAACTTTATATGAGAAAGTTTGCCAGTTACATGCAGAAAGTGGTTTGCAAAGCATCTCATTATTGCCCTCTATCCACATGCCAAGTTTCACAAATGTAACTTGGATACTTTGCATTACCAAAGAATCCAGGTTGTATCTATAATTTTACCAATTCTGTTGTCATAGTAACCACAATTTTACCTGCATTACCTCCTTATTGCCCTCTATCCACATGCAAAGTTCAAATACCCAGCTTGGATATTTTTCAAGTGATTTTTCTGAACAGTCGGACACTGGTAGGATGGAGAGACGTACAAAGGGTAACATATTATAGAATATAGTCCCCTCCAGTGAAACCGGTAGGTGACTCATAAAATAGGCTATAACTTTTTACCCCGAGTCCAAACAGTTCAAAACTTACTTTTTTCTTCCCTTGTTTCTTCAATAAAATCTACATCCATATCAACAGGTTTATCAAGTGCTGGATATGTGTTGAACAAATTAGCAACAAATGCAAGGTTGAGTTTTGCATTACCCTTGACCACATCTTTGCTTGTAATGAAAGCACGACATCCAATTTTGTTTGCTTCCATCAGCATAGCCTCTGCTCTCATTTCACCCTCTGGTTCCTGAATTATATACATGGAACTGATACACAGAAAACAAGAAATTGTGTTATGTGTGAAAATGTGTTAGTATTAATATAGGTATACATTGTATATGGGAAACAGTTTTATTGGTGAGTGAAGTCCTTGTTATATCCATGGACATTAATTTGAGCAGAATCAGTTATCCTACAAGCAAATGGCAAAATGTTTCAATTGAAATCTTTGGACTAAGCAGGATTAAGTCATTACCACAGGAACTCTAACCTCTCTCAGGACAACAGATAAACTGAGTGGTTTAAGTCATTACCACAGGACCTCTAGCCTCTCTCAGGACAACAGATAAACTGAGTGGTTTAAGTCATTACCACAGGAACTCTAGCCTCTCTCAGGACAACAGATAAATGGAGTGGTTTAAGTCATTACCACAGGACCTCTAACCTCTCTCAGGACAACAGATAAACTGAGTGGTTTAAGTCATTACCACAGGACCTCTAGCCTCTCTCAGGACAACAGATAAATGGAGTGGTTTAAGTCATTACCACAGGACCTCTAACCTCTCTCAGGACAACAGATAAACTGAGTGGTTTAAGTCATTACCACAGGACCTCTAGCCTCTCTCAGGACAACAGATAAACTGAGTAGTTTAAGTCATTACCACAGGAACTCTAACCTCTCTCAGAGCAACAGATAAACTGAGTGGTTTAAGTCATTACCACAGGAACTCTAGCCTCTCTCAGGACAACAGATAAACTGAGTGGTTTAAGTCATTACCACAGGACCTCTAGCCTCTCTCAGGACAATAGATAAACTGAGTGGTTTAAGTCATTACCACAGGAACTCTAGCCTCAGGGCAACAGATAAACTGAGTGCTTGAAGTCATAACCACAGGACCTCTAGCCTCTCTCAGGGCAACAGATAAATGAAGTGGTTTAAGTCATTACCACAGGAACTCTTATATCTCTAGAGAGGTTATCACAGGAACTCTTACATCTCTTAGAGCAACAGACAATCTGAGTGGTTTATGTCATTACCACAGGAACTCTTAACATCTCTCAGGGCATCAGATAAAAATGAGTGATTTATGTCATTATCACAGGAACTCTTACAACTGTCAGCAAAACAGAAAAGCTGAGTGGTTTATGTCATAACCACAGAAACTCTTAACATCTCTCAGGACAACAGATACACTGATAGGTTTATGTAAAAACCGCAGGAACTCTTACATCTCTTAGGACAACAGATAAACTGAGCGGTTAATGTTGTAACCACAGGAACTCTTAACATCTCTCAGGACAACAGATAAACTGAGTGGTTTATGTCGTAACCACAGGAACTCTAACCTCTCCCCATAATCTCACCTTATGCGGTGCATTGACTTGCATGTACAGATAAATGTGGATAACTACGTCAAGTTATGTTATCAAAATATTTTGAGCTGGCTAGAAATACTGCTCTTTTTTTTTTTTTTTCAGTCACCCATTTGGATGACCCATTTATTCTCCCCGTCCTAGGTGTGCGGGGGTCGGGGAGGACCATCCCCCTACACACCTTACAATTTCAAAATAAATATATATCTATATCAATAGCATATAAAATAATTCACCACATTCATTCATCTTTCATTCCTCAAAGAATTCAATTTTGTAAATGTATAATACTTTATAACTGTATATATATTACTTGATCTCTACTAAGAATGGGGAGAATAAATAATAAAAAAAAGAGAAAAGAAAGGTGAAGATAATAATAATGATAATAAAAAATATTGGGGATAAGGTGGGGGGGGGGGGGGGGGGGGGGGGGTTGCCAAAAGAGGTTGAAGCAAATATCAAAGACATAATTATACAGTCCACATCCAAGTTTGATTTTTTTTTTAAAATTAAAAGAAATACTGCTTTTTTGTTTTTTGTTTCTCTCAAATTGGTTTTCAACAAAATTATATCCCCATGAACTCAAAACAATAATTAACCCCAACAAAAATTTATGATATCTCAGTATGTTAGTTTAAACTTATTTATTTTACTTCTATTGTGAAACAAGTTCTTACAACTTAGACAAATCACTCTCGAAGTCTTCCTGGGTATAACCAGTACAAAGCACATGCGGAAAAGTGTCTTGCTCAAGGACACTACACATAGCCGTAGCAGAGGATCGAACCCACGACCCTCCAATTATGAGTTCGGTGCTCTATCACTGGACCATGCGCTCCACCAGTATGTTGAGCACTGATATGCCTGAAAATCTCTGTTCATAAGCTTTACTTTCATAATAAAAGCATAATTATTTAACCCTTTATGTTATAAAAAGATCTTTTCTGATTTTTTTGGAAGTGTCTACTGGTGCAACAGTTATAGTTATGCCAATTATTTCCCATATCTGCATGACAGTCGTGCCAATTATTTCCCTTATCCTTATCTTTCATGTCTTATTTGATCTTTTTACCCTCAATTCTGTTTTTCTCCTCACTCATGTGCTATGTAAACTAAATGTTTATAATCGGTACATTGGTTGTGCCTATAAGGAAAACAGATGAAGAAAATTATCGTCATGACAGTCGTGCTGAAAATAATAGGAAAATAATTGGTATGCCGGTAGCCGATAGCCTTGGCCGATTTTGTTTGTTTCTTGTCATCCACACTATATCAATGCTTTCATTGATGGCAATAAAGTTAATTATTGTTTAAGCTCTGGTTTTTTTATTTGAAAAACCCAGTTTATGGAAGAATAACATAGAAAAATGTATTGTTCAAATTGAACAGTATATTTCAGTGGTAAAAAATAATAATTCATTTTTCAAATTCTGTAGTATGCTTTTTTAAAATATTACCAAAAGACGATTTTGGTTGCAAATTTCAATGCAAAATTTTGAATGATTTTTTGTTCTTCAAATATTAACGTTATAACTTGTAATATGTCTCCCCTATATTAAGAAATGCTGAAAATAACCAGTTTAAGCAAAACATCCAATTTTTTCCTGTTTTGGCAATACGAAGTTTACATAAATTTTTCCCATTTATAATCAGTTTTTGCTGTAAAAATTGTTTTACTTGGCAGATTTTCAAAAAAAACACATTTTTATTGACCACTATAAAATATTTATCTTCCAATTTCAAATTTTATTCAACTCATAGTGACTTTGCATCCCAAGCAATAATAGTGTAACCTATTTCGCTTCTTTGATTCCTATTATATTAACATTTAAAATTCATTGTATAACTAAGGCCATCCTTAAAAAAATATTTGTTCGCTGTCCTCTTATATTTTTTTTTTAACCAAATTTTGATTTGCATAGTCAATATAAAGAATAAGAGGCCGAAGAGGGCTTGAGGACGCTCTACTGACTTACAGTCACCATAGCACTTTTTGAAATTCTCCTATACAATAGAAACATTGGGCGGGGTCATTTTTAATCCTAGGGACACCATTTGAACAAATCTAACAAAAATATAGTTGGTCATCATTACTACATAAACATTTTGAAAATCTGTTGGGCCGTTCATGAGAGTAGATTTTTTAAGTTTCGGAATATTTTTAGTAACGGCAGGTATTTTGAATTTTAGATAGAAAAAAAAATCTTCTGTATAGTCTCCTATGCAATAGAAACATCCATGTGAAGTTTGAGTTTAATTGGCCTAGTGGCTTCAGAATAAATGAAAAAAAAGAGAGAATTTTCTGTTTTCCCATAGTATCCCTATGTAAAATTCTAAGTCTCCTTACAGGGCCCCTATAAATTTTAGCACCTAAATTCTTAACTGCAATCAAACCCCTACACATAGGGATAATTTATATAAAATATGTACAAATCTGACATACCGGTTCTTAAGAAAACGATTTCAGTAATTCCCAATTTGAACCCTTTTCGGGCCCCTTAAGACATAGGAACACAGTCATTATTACAAATCTGAACCTCCTTCACCAAACAATGCTTTTGTGAAGATATAGGCAAAATAATTTCCATTTAAAAATATATATACTGACATGTGTCCCCTAATTGAACCCATGGGGCAGGGTCATTTTTAACCCTAGGGACACCATTTGAACAAATCTAACAAAACTATAGTTGGTCATCATAACTACATAAACATTTTGAAAATCTGCTGGGCCGTTCATGAGAATATTATATTTTAAGTTTTGGACTATTTTTAGTAATGGCGGCCATCTTGAATTTCAGATATAAAAAAAAATCTTCTGTATAGTCTCCTATGTAATAGAAACATCCATGTGAAGTTTCAGTTTAATTGGCCTATTGGTTTCAGAGAAAGTGCTGCTAACAGATGACAGATGACGGACAACGCGCGATCGCATAAGCACTTCGGCCAGTAGAGCTAAAAATGGACAGAAATCATTAAAAAAAAATTAAATGCTTTGAAAGTCAGTAACAAGAAGCCCAAGATGGGCCTAAGTCGCTCATCTGGTTTCACATGTCACTTTCTGTCAAATTTTGTATGGACTAAGCACATATGAAGAACTTAAAAATTATAGTTATATATGAGACAAATGAGAATTATCCATTTACTCGTAGCATTTCCATGTAAAGTGAAAGCCATCCTACTGGCCTCCAATGGTCTCTTATCCTTAATTTCCAGGAGACTCCTTACATTACTGTACTTGAAAGAAAACTCAGACAGCAGTATCACATATGAGAAAGTTTTTCCCTAGTGCTTAGAATACAGTCATTTACACAAGCGTGATAAACTGGTTACTACAACAGTATAAAAAAAAATTCTATACTATATTTAGGTCGACAGCTACTTTGAAATGGGGGGATTCATTTAACTCTTGGAAATTTTGTTGACTTATGTTATGTTAAATATTTACTGCAATACTATTATTGACTTTTTATATAATAGATTTTTTTTAGTCTATACATATTACCTATTTGGACAGAATCAATAACAAAAAAATAAAATAAAGGTAGGTAATAAACAAGAAATTTTTGACCAATCACCATTTTATCCCTTTTAGGACCCCTGCTGACCCCTTATGGATATTAAATTCCCTTTACAGGATCCAGTGTCAACTGTCACATGTTTGACTAAAAAATGTTCCAGACCTCAAGATAGTTGCAATAATATATAAAATGTGCGAGAAAAACAGAATTATCTGTTTTCTCATAGTATTCCTATGTAAAAATAAAATTCCCCTTACGGGACCCCAGTATATCCCAACCCCTTAATGGTTATAAAGCGGCTTTATTTGAACAACTTTGAAAAGTCTTTTCATAAGGGACATATAAACAAAATATCAATAAATTTGGCTCATCAGTTTTTAAGAAAATGTTTGAAATTTCACAATTTTATCATTTATTTTGCCCCTGCTGGCACTTAATTTATATCAAATCACCTTTAAAGAATCCTGTCTCAACTGTTATGTCTAAGCAATGCTCCAGACATGAAGAAAGTTGAAATAATACCTAAAACAGATCAGAAAAGCAGAATTTTCCGTTTCCCCATAGTATTCCTATGTAAAAAGCAAAGTCTCTTACTGGGTCCCAATCAATCCTAGCCCCTTTATTTGAACAAATCTGAAACTTCTAGTCATAAAGATCATTTATACCAAATATGAACCTATTTGACTGGATGGTTCTTGAGAAGAAAATTTCAAGTGTAAATTTCCCTATGTTTAACTGACATGTCCGTTGGGCGTGGCCAATTTTGACCCTAGGGTCATGGCTTGGACAAACTTGATAGAAACTCATTTAATAGATAATATTACAGGAAAAATATCAAAGCTCCAGGCCATACACTTTCGTCGGAGAAGATTTTTGAAATTTTGAAAAAAATATTGATAAACCCCTGGGGCGTGGCCAAATTTGACCCCAGGGTCACCATTTGAACAAACTTGATAGAGCTTTGTGTAAGAAAGCTTCACACAAAATTTGGTGAAAATCTGTCAAGTGGTTTCAGAGAAGTCGTTTGAAGCAAAAGTTAACGACGGATGAAGGTAGGTCACAATAGCTTTGCTCAGATGAGCTAAAGAAAGGTTTGGGTAGCTGCATTTTGAGAGAGAAAGCAGGAACACGGTAAACAATATATTTTTTAAGGATGACCTAAATATATAAAAAATAGTTTACCATCAATGCATCCAGACCAACTCCGCTATCCTTCGGTGAAATCTGGTGAAGCAGATATGTGTAGGCTTCAGAATCCTGGAACAAAATAATGCGCTGTTTTAGTAGAACTAGTAGTTTTATTCATCATGCATGTCATACAGTATCTATATATATATACATGTATCAACAAAATTTATGAAATACAGCTAATTACATTAAAATTATCATTTATCTAAAATAATTATCTATAATTTACTATGAACATCACAGAATGTCATTATTAATGTTTCCCAAAATTTCAGTACCTTTTCACAGTATTAATCCTTACAAATTGAGTATCTTATTTTACTCGAAACTGATTATTAATAGTTCATAAGTTGAAAAAATAAGCTAAAATTGAAATAAAAGTGGATCTTAAAGTCACATAAAATGCTTGAAAATCCCAGTTAAGTCAGAGGACTTATTTCCACTGAGGTCCACATAGCAAGATAAAACAAGAGGCCCAAGAGGGCCTGAGGAGGCTCTACTGACTCAAAGTGGCCAAAGCACTTTTTGAAATTCTCCTATGCAATAGAAACATCCATGTGAAGTTTCAGTTTAATTGGCCTAGTGGTTTCAGAATAGATGAAAAAAAAAGTGAATTTTCTGTTTTCCCACAGTATCCCTATGTAAAATTCTAAATTTAAGCCCCTAAATTCTTATCTGCAATCAAACCCCTACACATAGGGATAATTTATGCCAAATTTGAACAAATCTGACATACCGGTTCTTAAGAAAACGATTTTAGTAATTCCCAATTTTTACCCTTTTGGGGCCTCTCCTGACCCCTTAAGACAGTGGAACCCAGTCATTTTTACAAATCTGAACCTCCTTCACCAAACAATGCTTCTGTGAAAAATCATTTCCATTTTAAAAAAATATAAATAAATTATTATAATGACATGTGCCCCTTGACATGTGTCAGAGTCATTTTTAACCCTAGGGACACCATTTGAACAAATCTAACAAAACTTTTTTGAAAATCTGTTGGGCGGTTCATGAGAAGAAGATTTTTTAAGTTTTTGACTATTTTTAGTTACGGAGGCCATCTTGAATTTCAAATCGAAAAAAAAAAAATCTTCTGTATAGTCTATGCAAAAGAAACATCCATGTAAGTTTCAGTTTAATTGGCCTAGTGGTTTCAGAGAAAGTGCTGCTAACACACTTGAGAGACGACAGACGACAGACAACGCACCATCGCATAAGCACTTCTGGTCTTTGGCCAGTAGAGCTAAAAACTACTCTTAGACACTAGCAATAAAAATATATTATTCTTTAAAATGTATTAAATAAATAAAATAATCAAAATAACATATTCACAAGTATTATGAATGACTTTGATGTATTTAATAGATTATGCACACACTAACACCACACCATACACACCACACACCACCACAACACACACACACACCCATATAGTAGAAATTCAATAGTCAAAAAATCCAATTGTACAAAATGATTATTCCCCAAATTGACATTTTCAGTTTTGCGACTTCGTAATATGAAAAAAAGTGTTTTCAGATCACCAGGTGTGATAATCGCAATGACAATTATTGTACATGCAAATGTAGGGTAATTGACAGTGACAAACGAAGCAATTATGTTGACTTATACACATGAACTTAACAAAATACACCAATTTGTGTGGCCCACCAAAATATATACATGTAGAAATAAAATATTTATGCTCTGTTCAAAAATTACAAATCTTTATATTCCGCACCTTAATGTCGCCGCTGAAGTTTGCAATTTGTCTGTTGATGCCAGCATTTCTGAGATGGTAGTTCACCCATCTGATGAGAATGTCCTCTGGCGACAGTTTCAACAAGTCGTCAATTGACTCCCCCTCTTCCAGCAGTAAAACAAGACCAGGATGTGATGTCAGGTTGATCTCACTGAGTAGACCAATCTAACAGAAACAAAAGAAACACAGCTATTTATTAAACATTCCTAAGAATGGTGTGATAATATCATTACATTTTATAAACGGTCTCAGTTTTATTAGGCAAGGTAGGACCAATGTCCTTCCACAAATAATTGACCGCGTTAGAATCGACCGCATGACCTCCATGAGATGACAGTGACCCTGAGACAAGATTAAAGTTGTTTTATTTTTTTATAATTTTTGATACATATCATGCAAAAACATATACATGTAAATGAACTATATCTTTGGAAAATAGACTTAAAATATCTAACAACAGCAATAGGTCATATGCCTAAATAAAGAAATGCTGAAAGTTTCACGACAATAAATTATACCTTTTATTTTAATCTTTGTTGTTTTGGCAATCTGGAGATTGACATGTTTAAAATCCTCAAAACAAATGACACAAGTTACTTACTCTAATGACCTGCCACAGAAGACCCAATACAAGATGAGGCTTCCCGCCCTCGAGGTCTCCATGTCCAATGTTTACTACGTTACACCCTATGGATTGTGCCGAGTTTAAGGCCAAGTTGTGATTCTCTGTTCTTAGATATATATTCATTTTTTTTCCTTTGTTAATTGTCCTTTCATCGATAGTGTCTGGTACAGATTCATTTATCAATTTGCTGAAAAGGAAAAAATAAATATGTGAAATGAATAACTACTAAAATGGGACAGTGTGGCCCTAAATCCCTCACCTGTAGCAGAGGAGACAACGCCAAAGATGGCAAATTTCGCAGGTTCTGGAGTGTACATAAATTCATATAATGCAATTTTTATCAATTTAAGGACCATAGAACCAGACATTAATATCTGATTTGGCAAGTTCAAGAACTTGTCTGCGATATATTAGTTATATAACTACAGTGTAAGTTTGTTGAAGACCAAATAAAAAATGAGAGTGCTAAGAGTGCATACAAGGTCATATATTGCATTTTAATGTTTCAATGGCCATAGCTTTGGCATTAATAAACTGATTTGATAAGTTCAAAGATTCCAGGCAAAATTGAGCTACAACTCACAACTTCAGTAGTAGGTGAGACATCTTAATAAAGCGCCCTAAGACTTCATAGCCACGGAGGAACCAGTAGATTTTATGTAAGATTAGTAATTAGCATGAAAACTAATAGCATGCTTCACCTACCATAGTAGAATACCATCGTTAACCTTCGTGTACAGATCATTGGAGTCGGGATTCAAAGGCAGCAGCTCTTTACAGTCTTCGTCATCTTCTAACTTTCTGAAAACAACAAGAGTTGTCAGTTATATACAACAACAAAGTTTAAAGTAATACATTATTCACATTAATTTCTATCTGCCATAAAAAAAAGTTTTAGTTGCAAATTAGATTGATACCGAACATAATTTTTGGCTTTCCTTGCTAGATCATTTTAAAAATCAAAAACATGTATTTAAAGTCACTATTATCGCTGATAATTGAATTAGACCCGACCCATAGTAAAATGTCAATGGTATACCAGTTTATGCCCATATGCAAGCATTTGTGCGACTTACATTGCGATTTATAAAAAAGTTTTGGAATATAAAACTTGCTTCTGCTATTTTCTTAAGCACATTTTATTGTATGCAAATTAGTTTGCCATCTAACATAATTTTTGTCTTCATTTGATAAATCATTTTTGACGTTATTTGAACCAGTGATTTATTTACAAATTCCAATGAACAAGTTCCAGGACTCTCTGGACTACAAATTTGTAAGTCCAAAAAATGGAAGTGTGAGTCCCATTTTTCGAGACATTTTAACTAAATCATTATAGTTCCAAATGATGCAACATTGTGAAAATGGTGAAAATGGGGAAAAAGGGGGTGGGGGGTCTGGGGACATGCCCCTCTGCCCATCAGAAAATTAAGGATGATTTCCTGCGTTCTGATGACATTTCCAGGAGATATGATGCATTTTCAAAAATATATGCAAGCCCTGATTGAAATGTTTATCATAATTATAACACCGTTTCGATTCAATGAAACTATAACACAAAAGGTATTCAAGGTCGGCAATGCGAAACACAATACGTCAGGAATTAAATGTCTTGAGATAATCAGGACGTATCGGCTACGATTTTTCTGCATCCAGTGGATGCACATATTTCAGAATTGTGTGTCTGCCGCAAGATTTGTGCGTATTGAACGCAGGGGTAAATAAAACACTGTATTTCTTTTAAAGCAGCATAACTAGTAAGTTACGTCCTTTCAATTCGATAAAAACACTGGTATAATTGTGGTATTTAACATAAATTGTGACTATTAGTTATAAGTCCATTGTGCATCGGCAAAAAAAAATATTCGAAGTTGTTATTATCAAAGTCATTTGAACTAGACCTGGCCTTCAATGGCATATTAGTCTATATGTTATCCGTAAAAGCATTTGTGTAACTGATACTATAATTTATAAAAAAAAGTGTCGGCATACGTAACTACACTTATGCTATTTTCCGAAGTGTATTTTAATGGGGGAGGTATGGAAAGACTATCAGCATTTTTATCTTCCATTGCTAGAACTAACTAGACAATGGAATTCCAACTAAGGTGTTATCAGGGTGATGAGCTAGGTTTGTAAACAAAAATCGGAAAAAACAAACATTAAACATAAATTGGATAACAAACGATCGTTTCAAGGACTGTTTACTAGTACACTATTTTAACAGAATCAGTCACATGGAATGTAAACAAGAAGACGCTTTACCGCTGCTAGTACTAAATATAGAATATCTACGCTTTTCAGACAATGAACATCTCGTCATTTATAAAGTTTTTTTACGGGATCCTTTTTTTATCTGAATGGCCCCTATTTCCATGCCATGGCCCCATTACCACAATTCTAGATTGAACACTGCAACTTTAGAAGATGACTTTATACATTCAATACAGCAGGGTTAAAATCAAATTCAAAAGTGCAAATGATATCCTGAAGATGACTCAGAAAATAATTGTTATATTGCCTAAACTAAAACAAAGTTGTTTCCCTTCAACTATTATTGATTACAAATTTAAAATCATCGCGATGGTAAACTTTGATTTCAAATTAATCTGGAGTTTGCCGTATAAAGGCTTTAAGTTTCATCAAAGTAGTTGTCACAAATAAAAGATGCAAGCAGTTGATATAAAGATAAAGTTCCAGCAATATGTATATCAAAAACAAAAGACTTGAATTACTTGTTTATCCATGCGGCGAACGCATATCTTTCAGAGTCCTTGACCGAGTGTGTGATGCCATCTGTGCTTCCAGAGTGAGTTTGAAGATCGCTACGCGAAGAGACAGTTTTTTTAAATAATAATGAAAGATCAGTCTCTTTCTTCAACTTGACGTATAACTGAAACAAAATAGAAATTTAATTTAGACAAGGTGTTTTTTAGTTTCAGATGTTGTTTGAGGCCAAATTTAAAAGGTAATGGTTTGTAATTTTCACAGAACAATCAATACGTCTATGAAATTACAGATGCCCTCACTGCAAATACAACATTTAGGCCATTGGAATGCAGCAACATGTGCAATTGGATTCATACAAATACTTCCTAGTAAGTATTTACAAATACTTCCTAGTAAGTATTTTCGTTATTTATTCTTAACATTAGGGGAATAGCTTTGGACAAGATTTAGTCAATGTGGGCCGTAACTCTGCTGAACTTAGTGAATGGACCTGGTCTAACTCAGCTGAACCTAGTTAATGGACCTGGTCTAACTCGGCTAAACCTAGTTAATGAACCTGGCTCCTGTTTCACCAATATCTTAACTTAGTTTAGATTCTTAACTTAAAATCAAACTTAACTAAGTAAGTTTACTAAACTTACCCAAAACCTGTTTCA
Source organism: Panopea generosa (assembly GCA_029582155.1). Lineage (NCBI taxonomy): Eukaryota > Metazoa > Mollusca > Bivalvia > Adapedonta > Hiatellidae > Panopea > Panopea generosa. The sequence continues at coordinate 55,208,835 of CM055902.1, forward strand.
CCAACGTTTAAAACTTAACTAAGTATTCCGCTTAGTCTGTTGCAACTATTTTAAGTATTTAAGTTTTTGCATGTGAATTTAAGTTAGCTTTGACATCGACTTAAATTCTTAAGTATTTTACTTAAAGTTCAGTTTTTAAGTATCGGATTTACGTTGGTGAAACAGGTCAAGCATACTTAAGAAAACTTAGGTAGCAAAACTTAAATTTAAGTTTTTTAATCGCTAAGTATGGCCTTAAGTTTGTTGGTGAAACAGAAGCCAGGTCTAACTCGGCTGAACTTAGTGAATGGACCTGGTCTAACTCAGCTGAACTAAGTGAATGGACCTGGTCTAACTCTGCTGAATTTAGTGACTGGATCTGGTCTAACTCTGCTGAACTTAGTGAATGGACCTGGTTTAACTCTGCTGTACTTAGTTAATTGACCTGGTCTAACTCGGCTGAACTTAGTGAATGGACCTGGTCTAACTCGGCTGAACCTAGTTAATGGACCTGGTCTAGCTCGGCTGAACTTAGTGAATGGACCTGGTCCAACTCGGCTGAACTTAGTGAATGGACCTGGTCTAACTCAGCTGAACTTAGTGAATGGACCTGGTCTAACTCGGCTGAACTTAGTGAATGGACCTGGGTAGTAATTCATCAATAATTTGAGCCTCATAATCCAACTCAGACTCAAAAACTTACTGTTGCAAAAATACAATAATAGGTAAGAAATGTGATTCTATTACATTTTCTGTTAAATAATCATTAAAACTATTTGTTTATCCAAACGTAGATAGTAATTTCTTGTTTAATAGATGTTATTTGAATCTTACAATTTTGACTGTCATTAAATAAATATTACATTCTGTTGAGGACGACAGTAATATTGTCAAAACAACAGAATTACCGTCAACCGAGGTGAGGTTAACATCTATATTTAACGTATATAATTTGTAATGTAATATTTTATTATATTTATTGCATTAATATAGTATAACTACACTGCGGTCCCGTTATTACGTGGTCCGATATAACGCGAATTCCGTTATAATGCTGTTTTTGCTTGGCTCCCATTTTTTCGGCGCGGGGAAAAGTCATAATATAAATCTTGAAAATCTGCGCGATTGATCAAATGACAACCTAACAATAGATTGTCGCCATGTTTTGATTTGGTAATTGTTCATCTTCTACTCACCAATTAGCCTTGATTATAACAAACTATTATAACCATTACCTCATGGTGGTTTAAAGGATAGTTTAAGTGATTGATTCATGCCAGCATTGACTGTTAACAGTTTGTAATAATCCTGAGTGCTTCAATAAATGCTGACATGTGCCAAACACGGAAGCCATATGCAACTTTGTTATTATCGAGTGGTCACGTGATCAAGCAACAAAGCGGTTGACAGGTATTAATATATTGCGAGTATCTTATCAGATCATAAACACAAACTTATTTCTATTATTTTATTGTTGTAAATACTTCAGATATATATTTTTAAATTTAAAAACTAATAGCGTTGAGTTTAAATTGAAGCGCCATTTTTTATATAGACACTGTTTTTTCTTCTTCCGGGTTTAACGGAAATGGCTGCCAATTTTAGTTTTATCAAAACACGAAAACGTTTTTCTTTTCTTTTTTTTGTATTAATTATATACATATCTAAGTGTATCTGTTGTAATAAAATAAGCGTTGTATCATATTACAATGCAAACAATACCATTCACTTAGAGTCGGACAGCACAATAGGTGTGAATAACCGACATCGATTTTTTTCGAGGATATTATCGCTATAACACGGTCCGCTTATAATGCGGTTTTGTTTTGTGGACCCCAAGAGCCGCATTATAACAGGACCCGAGTGTATATATACATAGGAGCGTTTAACAGTATATTTTGAAGAAATAGTAAGAACTGTTATCCATTAGCCTATGGGGATTCAGCATAAGTGTTTTACGGGGTAAATAAAACAATCAGGGATAGTAATGGAAGGAAATCTGGCAATATATGCCTTAATCAAAGGACCAATATTTTTAGTTTGAATGGTTTTCACACATTACAGGTGATATATGTAAATGGCAGTTTGTTGTTGGAGGAAGATTTCAGAATAAATCCGAGTAGATCTTTCATCCATAAAGTTTTTTCAAATCCACAACCTCAGCAGAAATGTTGTTGTCGTATGGTGTTTAGCCTCGCTTTCAACAATTTTCTAGTCATATTGCAACAGTGTCTACCCAGAGACAGTTTTATGAGTGCTGTCACACTGGAGTATTATGTTGCAGACAAATGGTATTATACCCCATCCAGTCACATTATACTGACATGCCACCAACCAGACCTAGAATAATGCCTCTAAATACCAAGCGAGGAAGCTTTAGTACCATATTTCAAATCTTTGGTATGACCAAGCCCAGGATCGAACCCACGACCTTCTGCATGCAAGGCAGACACTCGACCACTAGACCAGGGCTTGAAAATTCCACTCATCTGCTCGCCATGGTAAGTAAACAATTGGTCAGTACAAGTAAGATTTAAGAAACTGACCTTATATTTCTTTGAATAAAAATGTTGGAAAGGGAGGACAAGTAGCTTTTTTGTGAAATTTCAAGCCCTGTAGACCAAACTGCAATCTGCGGAGAGAGATAAGCAGACCTCCAGTGACCTTAAGAGAGTGCATTGGAGTACTGGCCCACAGAGGCCCCAAACAACATTGTGTTGTTGATGAAGATATTCAAGACATAAGTTAGCAAGCAAGGTTTAATATTAAATATTTAAATAATGATGAGCTGATGTGTCTGCATTAGAACATTTTACTTACAGAACGAAATTCATCCATGTCCAAACGGTTATCATTGTTTGTATCATATTGCTTCTGAATGTCTCGGATTTTATATTGTGGAAGGTCAATTCCACATGTTTTCAGGGCAACACTCAACTCTTCCACTCCGATGGATCCATTCCCATCTGCATCTACCTGTAATATAAACACAACCGTTATAGACACTAGAGCTCACACTGATCACTCCCAGCAAGTTTTGGTAAAATCCTACCACAGATGTCGGAGGAGTTATCCGGACACAATTTTTAATTCCAAAAATGCAAAGGGTCATAACTCATTGAAAAATAATTTGGTTGCAACATGCAGACAATATACACAACTAAGCTTGGTACCAATCACTCTTGTGAAGTTTCATTGAATTCCAGCCAATGGATGCCGAGAAATAGCAACCACAAAAAATATGTACGAAAAAATCAAAGGGCTCGTTGAAAAAAATATTCTCACACAACATGTCGACAGTATGCACAACAAGGCTTGGTACCAGTCACCATTATGGATTTCATTGAATTCCTGCTAATGGTGCTCAGAAATAGTGATCACAGACGGACAGATGAACGTGGCTCCTATAAAGCCCCCATATACTTAAAGTATCTGGTGATATAATAAACACCTACTATGAACCAAATTTACAAAATATACATCCAAGAATCAAATCATAATCAAATTGTTGTCACAATCATGACTCATTTGATCTGTTGCAAAATGTTTTGAAATTTTATGCAGGAACATTATTTTAGTTGAACCTGAGCACATTGGCCCAGTTAGGAAATCTTTTTTTAAAATATTATTTTGGTACATTTTGATATCCTTGACCTATAGACATATATCTTATAATTATACAAGTATGCACCAAACTTTAATAAAAAAACACAGATCCTTTCAGAAGTTACTCATCAGAAACCACAGACAACTGAACAAACAAACACATGGACAGACAGCGGTAACAGTTAAGCCTTCAACATTCCTCATATGACGGGAGCATAACAATCCTACATACTTCCCTAAATAATGGTATCATAACAGTTGTATTATAAAGCTAACTTGAGTTCTTTCCATTAATTTTACAATACTTTACCAAATTTTACGTTAAGTTATGTCAATAAAGGTAGAGTCGAAGATAATATAAAAAGGCGTGGCCTGGAAGTGAACCAACATGTTAACACATTATTTTACTACCCATGACATGCCCATACCATCCATAATTTTAAATATCTCCTTTAAAGGGCGTATATCAGGAGAAAAAGCTACAAATGGCTTAAAAAATAAAATAATTTTATTAAAAAATGTATAAAAAGTATATCATTATCATTAATAAATGAAATCCGAATGGTTTGGTTTGTCGAATCCACCAAAACGTGACAAAATTGACATTTGTGTTGAAGTGGTAAACTTGAAATGAAATCCCCATTCTAAAAATAGACAAAACTTGAATACTGCTTCATGACCTTCACATCGTCATTTAGATGAAACAATTTTAACGACGTGTAAACCTGTTTAACCGATCAAACTGAAATCAAACTGAAATCATACGACTCATTTAAAAGAAATATATTGCAATTTCAAGCAGGAAATCCATGTTTAAATTAGCCCAGCCTAGCCGCTTAGCCCAAATTGGGGAATCCCTCGTCAATATATTATTTTGCCATGTTTAAATTGATATTATTTTGGCACTACAGGGTTAGTGAGTATTATAGGCTTGATATATTGTGAATATGTTTATTTAGCTAATTTGAAAGTTTGAAAAATCCTCTATAAACCTGCAGCTCGTGCAACTGCTTGCTATTCTTTTCAGAAATCTTTGGCCATCACATCAAAATTGTTTGCTTGCCATGCCCAGCTTTTTGAAGCTAGATAGGTAGTATTCAGATTTGTTATTTTTCATAGTCGTTTTTAAAATAATGTTCTTTTGCTTCCTTGCAATCCAATTTTTCAAAATTAGGGAGGTCTACTGTCAGTGATTTCTTTTTAAAATAAAAAAATCTTACAAAGATACAATAAAAGTCTTACACATACATATAATTGCTGGTTAAAACCAAATAATGAGACTGTCTCCAAAATCTTAAAATATGAGTAGGCAGTTTTTATGAGGGGTGAACAGAGAAAGCAAACGAACAATATCTTAAATTTTGGTCTAGCTGAATTTTGAAAGGTTACCAAATAACAAGGATGGCCTCAATGTTAATTGTGTAGGAGTACAGAAACTGATATGAAAAATTGTCACCTCCCACACATTTCAAAACACACACATTCTGTAACTCGTGTATACATGTTAGAAACAATAGCTGTTGGAGAAGAGCGTTAATTCATCTATTCTAGCCTTGTCTCAGCATCTATATATATATGTATATGTCTGGCTAGCTCAGTATTCTAGCCTCGTCTCAGCATCTATATATATATATATGTCTATGTCTGGCTAGCTCAGTATTCTAGCCTCGTCTCAGCATCTATATATATATATGTATATGTCTATGTCTGGCTAGCTCAGTATTCTAGCCTTGTCTCAGCATCTATATATATATATATATATGTCTATGTCTGGCTAGCTCAGTATTCTAGCCTCGTCTCAGCATCTATATATATATATGTATATGTCTATGTCTGGCTAGCTCAGTATTCTAGCCTCGTCTCAGCATCTATATATATATGTATATGTCTATGTCTGGCTAGCTCAGTATTCTAGCCTCGTCTCAGCATCTATATATATATGTATATGTCTATGTCTGGCTAGCTCAGTATTCTAGCCTCGTCTCAGCATCTATATATATATGTATATGTCTATGTCTGGCTAGCTCAGTATTCTAGCCTCGTCTCAGCATCTATATATATATGTATATGTCTATGTCTGGCTAGCTCAGTATTCTACCCTCGTCTCAGCATCTATATATATATATATATGTATATGTCTATGTCTGGCTAGCTCAGTATTCTAGCCTTGTCTCAGCATCTATATATATATATATATATATATATGTCTATGTCTGGCTAGCTCAGTATTCTAGCCTCGTCACAGCATCTATATATATATATGTATATGTCTATGTCTGGCTAGCTCAGTATTCTAGCCTTGTCTCAGCATCTATATATATATATGTATATGTCTATGTCTGGCTAGCTCAGTATTCTAGCCTCGTCTCAGCATCTATATATATATGTATATGTCTATGTCTGGCTAGCTCAGTATTCTAGCCTCGTCTCAGCATCTATATATATATATATATGTATATGTCTATGTCTGGCTAGCTCAGTATTCTAGCCTTGTCTCAGCATCTATATATATATATATATGTCTATGTCTGGCTAGCTCAGTATTCTAGCCTCGTCTCAGCATCTATATATATATGTATATGTCTATGTCTGGCTAGCTCAGTATTCTAGCCTTGTCTCAGCATCTATATATATATATATATATGTATATGTCTATGTCTGGCTAGCTCAGTATTCTAGCCTCGTCTCAGCATCTATATATATATGTATATGTCTATGTCTGGCTAGCTCAGTATTCTACCCTCGTCTCAGCATCTATATATATATATATATATGTATATGTCTATGTCTGGCTAGCTCAGTATTCTAGCCTCGTCACAGCATCTATATATATATATGTATATGTCTATGTCTGGCTAGCTCAGTATTCTAGCCTCGTCTCAGCATCTATATATATATATGTATATGTCTATGTCTGGCTAGCTCAGTATTCTAGCCTTGTCTCAGCATCTATATATATATATGTATATATGTCTATGTCTATGTCTGGCTAGCTCAGTATTCTAGCCTTGTCTCAGCATCTATATATATATATGTATATGTCTATGTCTGGCTAGCTCAGTATTCTAGCCTCGTCACAGCATCTATATATATATATGTATATGTCTTTGTCTGGCTAGCTCAGTAGTGAGTCTCCAAGGGCCGTGAGTTCAAATCACCACCAGCCACAGTCTCTGTAATGCTCTATATATTACATAAATGTGGCACATATATATACATGAATATGAGCAGAAGTCAGGCAGTTGTGGAAGGATGGTGGTTCTACTCAGTGTAACTCAGTCTGAGGTCTTCCTCCACCAGTAAAACTGGATATGCCATATATAACCTGAAATAAGTTGAAAATGGTGTGAAACACCATTCAAAAAAAAAATATATATTAGAAGGCGGAGTGGAGTGCTGTTCATATAAGCTGAGAAGAAGCTTTCATTGCGATCAAGCTAAAATTACTTAATATGTCTAAAGTCATGGGGAACCTTTATAGGTCAATGTGTTGGTTGCCTGAAGTTGTCTCGAATCACTTTTCACATGAAAACTGGGTGGACAATCTACCTTAATCTTGTTGTGATATGGGAGTTACACATGGAATGATGCAAACTTTCTGACATAAAGATTTTGGAGCGAGTGGGACTCGAACATAGGACCTTAGTGACGAGAGGTAAGTGATCTCCATCTTCCAAGTAGAATTAGTATTTAGCGTTGTTTACGAGAGCCGTCTGATCGAGGATCAAATATAACCCGCCAACTCTGGTGTGAACAGCCATCACTTTATCCACTACATTACTGCACGCTTTTTGAGAGCAGAGCCAATCAATCACAAATTTGTGTATGATCTATTTTATTAATGGATGCCACCAATTTGTTGTAAACCCCTTCGGAGATAGTGCAGGAAACAAGTAAGACCATCATGTCCATGTAAATCAATGGTGCACAAGTCTCGGTTTTAACCCTCATCTTAAATACTGGAACTTTGTAGAAAAGCTGGGTATAAAAAAATCACGACCACTGACTGACCACTGGATCACTTGTCCAACAAGTTAACACCGGACCACTCATCCGCCATTGTCATCAATCACAGTACAGACTTGAGGCTAGCTCTCTTTTTCTGACCAACAATTATACAGCATGTTTACCTAGCCCTTGACACAAGCCAGCCAAAAATTGTACCATCAAATTCATTCATAAATACAATAGTGCCCCCAGGATGGCAACAACATGACCACTGGACACATATTAACAGTGCTTAACAAATGTTTAATTCAGATATTTCAACACCTTTCCGGTCTGGACATTAAACACCTGCCTGCAGGTAAAGACGGTAATGACACCAACTACCTTAGTACAAAAAGTACAGACCTCGCACTGAGGGAACTAGAGGGGGGGGGGGGGGGGGGGGGGGGGGAGTATGGGTTTGTGGGAGATGTCCAACAAAAGCACCTATTTTAATAAATATGATTAAAACAAAAAAGTATCTTGACCAAATTCAACTCCAATGCCACCACATCCTACCATCTGGAACTTAGGGATCCCCTCTCAGATCTTCATTATCATCCATGTTACACACACCCTCCCTTGCCCCTCTGTGTGACAATCCAACATTTTCCATGACCCTCAAATTTTACGTTTTTTTTCGTCACACATTTTTATCAAATGACTTTTAAAAGTCTCCAATCTGCCCATAAAGTCTCATCATAGGGGTCATATTGAACCCCCTCCCCCTCCCCACACCCACACCCTAGTCCAAAGCGAGAAGAAAAACACTGACAATCTTAGATCTACCTTTGACTTGCATACAAAAATATAATCCCCATGAGAATGAATAAACATTTAACTTAAGTATTTACCTGTCCAGGTAAACTGGAGGTCTCACACCATAAACAGTTTAACTTAATGGCCAATGGTAACTGACTTACAACACTCTGGCCTGCATTCCTACACATTTCATTATTATCAGTAATAAAAATACGTGTGTAATGCAATGTTGCAGCTAAATCTATAATGTCTATGTGATGAAAGCATTTGAATTTAAACACAACATTTATATTGAATAAATTTTGTCAATATTTATCCGCGTCACAAAACGAGTGTCAAAGAAAAAAACCAACCAGGTGCAAGAGGAAGTTAAACCAACACCAGGTCAACTAAAGTGGTTGTATGGAATGACACTACATCATTACAATCAATCTAAATGCTACTATATTTTTTCCATGGGGGGGGTACAATATGTATTGCTTTCCAATCAAATCCAACTGAAGAAAACACTTGGAAACAATGTCATAACCACACACAAGTAGTTATGATGATAAACTATTCCATTAAAATGCACAAGGGATGTTTGTGTTGCCATGGTGCAGCACTAATTTTATTCGGATCATCCCTTGTGCGCAGGCAGGTTGAAATTGCAACCATAACATATATTGGCATACCAAGATCTACACCATTCGCGTATAGACTTTTGAGGTCAACACCGGATGCACACATGTAAAATCAACAGCAGATAAACGGTTAGATTAAATCTACATATTTTTATCTATGTCTATAATAACACTAAATAATCACTGATGAACTGATATCACCATCTACTATCTAGCCTTCCTCTTGCCCGGAGACTCTTATTGTGTACTTGTTACTCCGACTCACTTGAACCTGTCATGAGCATCATAAACAGAGATTTAAAAATGGAAAGAATTGGGTTTAACAATATTTCCAACACAATGAGGTACCGTAATACTATGGCAACCAGTTTTTAATTTAATGGTGAACTGATATCTCAAGACTCTGAGTAGACCTGCCATCCATCAATCCACAAGTTACTGGCAAACTTTCTGTCATAAGGTTCTTGGACTGGCCTGGACTCAAACCCAAGACCTCAGCAGAGAAAGGTAATTGATCTTGAAGTATCACCTTAATAACTTTACCACTTAGAACACCATTATGGTAAAGAGCAAATTATTTTCTTGGGTACGACAAGATTAATAAAACATGATAGTCTTGGACACATAACGGCACCATATGACAATCTTGTCCCATACATAACTAGTGTTTCCCCAAAGATTGAAAAAGGGCCAGGTACCAATTGAAAAAGGGCATTTTTTGGCGCGTACAAAATAATAGAAAAAAAGGTCATTACTTTATTGCGTGTTGTGTTGAGCACCATTTTCAGCACTAATAACAAATATGATACATGTAAGTTTTGGTAAATGTATGAATCATCTTAAATAAGGCTACTTCAATATCATGTATTAATAATGCATAATATCAAGGAACCAGTACCCCAGATAATTTTTAAGGAATAGGGTTTTTCACTCATTGACTTTTATTAATAGGGTGATTTTCATAACTTTTTTAAAAAATAGGGTGAAAATAAAAAATAACAGTGACTCCTACCTGTTCATGATAATTAAGTACTGTAATAGCTGTATGTTCATGTGGGCTAGCATGCAGATATTCTGATTATGTAGCTAGTATAGAAACGTGTTGTCTGACAGAATTTAACTGTTTAACTTAAACTGTTATAACATATTTACATGTTCACTGATACTTAAGAGTTTCTGTTTCATTCCTTTGATTCATTGTGTCTTTCCATGGACGATCTCTGTATATTGGGTGTCCGTTCATCAGACCAAACATTTTTAAAATTCAACTGAGTACAATATGCACATTTAAGCCATTTCTCAGTGTCATTTATTTCCACAATTTCCAACCATGGAAACGAATTTTTCCAGGTTTCATACGTCTTTTTACTTATTTTGTTACCATCGTGTTTTTTTGTTAAAGTTTGGCTGATTCTACATGATCTACAACAGTGCAAACCGTATCTAAATTAATGGGAGTAACGACTGACTTCGCAGATTGATCGGTATTAGGTTGAAAAAAATTTAATATTGAATTATTTGGAGTTGAAACTGTTGTTGTTTTTCTACCTCTCTTCGACATTTTTTTTGCATTGTGGTAGAAAAAGTCAGGACAAACGCTTTATTTTACTTTACACGCAATGAGCGCTAAATTGACTCTGATTAAAATGGACTGATCCGATGGTTATATAGCGTCTTCATCACAGACGCTTGCTTTTAAACCACGTGGCGACATGCAAGCTGCTGAACAATCTGGGGTTTTTTACGGACAGTCTATACTAATAGAATTTACTTTCGGAAAATTGAGAATATGTTTTCGATGATTGCTTACATTGGTTACGCACGTTACTTAAAAGTCATTGCGTGAAAGTCGAAAGCGTTGCGTATTCGATATGCATCATGATTTATTTCTTTGCATATCTAGCAATTTTTATTGAGTGAAATACGCTGATACGCTGCTTATCTGGGGAACTGAAGACACTATAGAAGGATATACTATAGTTCCTTGATGATATTGTAGTAGCATTATTAATAATACATGATACTATGTAGTAATCTTATAATTTATCAATTATAAAGTAATAAATAGTAAATAGTATTTGATAGTTCAAGTACCCTTATTAGATGAAAATTATATTTACACAATGCTTTAATCATGTTAAAAATTTGAACCATTTTAAGTTGGGATTTTATTTGGTGAAGTATCCAACCATCCATTAATGTGCATTTCAAATATATGTTTCTATCCTATGTTAAAAAAATATTGCCATAAAAATATAGTAAAGGAGTGCTTATAAATGGACAACTTGTCATATTCAAAAGTTAACACATTCGAGAAGTTTGCATTTTTAATGTTTGATTCTGTAATTTTCATTAGGTGTCAGTGTATTTCGAAATAAATATAAATTTTATAAAAGGAAACATTAATAGTTAAGTCTTAAACATCGATAATAATGATTGCATACATACTACATAGACTTCACGTGACTGGGAGGTTAATGATTGATTGATTGATTGATTGATTGATTGATTGATTGAATATTTAGCGTCATTTTTATGCCATCGAGGGCTAACAGACAGTCAGTTAACCTAACCACTGTTTCCTGGGATTAACCAGTACTCGAGCACACCCCATCTCCACAAGTAACTGATAACTTTCCCACTTGAATCAGTGGTGAGAGACGAAATATAATGAGACACAATGTTGTATATCAATCATCAAAGAGACTGTTGCCGGGCAGGGGATTCGAACTCACGACCCCTGGATTGATAGTCAGACGCGTAACCGACTGAGCTAATCGGGCCCGGAGGTTAATAAAGTAATTGAAAGGTAATGCCGACACCTTTTTAAATCTTGTGAAACACCTTCAGTTGCTTATCAAAACAATCACACATGGTGTGCGTGTGTGTATGTGAGTGTGTCACTGGCTTCCTAGTTTGTTATAATTGGTTAGCTTGGAATGAGAACCATTTTAAGGGTTCCGCATTCTTTGAAAGGATAATAGGGGAAACACTAATAACAGCACCATATGATAGTCTTGGTCCCATACATAATGACGCCATATGATAGTCTTGATCCCATACATAATGGCACCATATAGAAGTGTTGGTCCCACACATAATGAAGCCATATGATAGTCTTGGCCCCACACAGAACGGCACCATATACAAGTGTTGGTCCCACACATAACAGCACCATATTGAAGTGTTGGTCCCACACATAACGGCACCATATAAAAGTGTTGGTCCCATACATTACGGCACCATATGAGTCTTGGTCCCACACACAACAGCACCATTTGATTTTCTCTATAACATTTACAATAGAGTATAGTAATTGAGTATAGGAAACTATTAGTTCAATAACATTGGACTTTTTCTATGCATCTTTCCCCTTTTTGAGAGTTCAAACTTCATTTTGCTAATTCTCAAAAAAAATAACAATTCCAACTAATTTCATAAATTATATGCAATCTCATTAATTTTATAATCATGACCAACCAGGTCACTGTTACACCAACTTAATTTTGACTGGTTACTTTAAAAATCTTTAACCAATGTCAATGAAATGAAATGCAGTTCTTCTTGAGTCAGTCTAAAATCTCGGTCACCTGGATGCTTTTCTTTGACTGAAGATATTAAGAATTAAGCAAAGATTTCAATATGTTGGTGAAACAGGTGCCTGGTTGCCCAAGGCTACATACATGTTAATCTAAATACTATCTGTATATATAATCAACTTCATCAACAAAACTATAATTATAATAGTGTTGTTTACTTTTATTATATCTTATTTACTTGTATCTAATCATTGATAACCAGACTATCTACAGCATATCTGTGCCTCTGCGGCTCATATCAAAACTGGCTGCATGTGTGAATTGCCTTGACCTCAGGATAAAGCAAATTTTCTTGTCAAGTGACATTTTCCTTTTTTCATAAAACATAAAATATAATTTGAAACCATTTACTTTACATGATTGCGAAACAAGTTCTTACAACTGACAAATCTTATCATGCTCAAAATCTTCCTGGGCAGAACCAGTAATGAGCATATGCAAACAATAAGGACTTGTTCGAGGATATTACATGACTGAGATGGGGGATGGAAGTTTCGAACCTCCCATCCAGGCGCCGATGTTCTACCACTAGACCACAATGACGTGAGACTGTTTATTTGTGAAGATTTATAAAGGCTTTATGAAAATATCATCTTCACTGTTATTTAACTTTAATAATTGAAATGTTTTGTACATGAGGAATCCCTGTAAACAACACAAATAATGATGATAAGTATGTACAAAATGCATTTATTCAACTTTAATTCTGTTTTAACTAGACTTGAAATCTACATTTTACTGAAAAATCATTAATTTTCGTTGGATTAATTTTTGTTACTTTTGGTCATATTCGTAGTTTTAATTTTTAGAAAAATATTTTTTTTTTATAATACTGTGAACTTTTGGCTCATTTGAATTTGAGCATTTCTGTTATATAACATGTTTTAATTACTGACCTGTACCTACACACCAATGGTAAGTCACAATAGTGTTTCCCAACATAGGGTTATCCTGGGGAGAGATGTGAATCAGTCAGTGCTTTGGTGTTACAAAGTTTTAATTAAATGGTTATGAAAACATATTGAATAGGGTGTGTCACATAATTAATGGTGTAAATAGGTCGAGACCAGCGCAAATTAAATTCACTTGTTAATGTTAAAAATACTGGTACTAACTAATTTCACAGCAAAATTCCAAATCCCAGAGTGTCCAAGTTATTTTGGTTTCTGGGAGGGCAAGAGGAGCATTTATTCTGTGGTAAACTTTTATAATATTGTGACATATTTAATTTCCTCTTAGCAATACCTCAAAAACGGAAGACCAAATCTTTGTTTGCTTGTTTCAGTTTTATATTTCCCCGAAATTATCTGTCAGCTTTTGTTTATCTAAGCTTTTCAAGGGTATTTTTTCTATAACACAATCAATTACTATCTCTACTGCAGGAAGGAAAACCATCAACAACAATAATCTTTCCTTGTACTTGTGTTAAGTGTGTTGAACAATTACAGATGGTGATTGTATCAGCTCGTGATCAGGAAGAAGGCTATTCACCATCTCTCATGTACTTCAAAAGTATGTATTAAATTACATATAAAATTTAAACGCAATAACTATACTTCAAACTTCACAAACTCCGTATAATTTTTATGCATCTACATACACGAATTTTAGTTTTCATATATAGTGAAACTAAGATAATACAAAATGACAATTGTAGATCAGAGCCTTAACTTTTTCATTAAACCTACACATCCACCCTTTCGAACATTTTAAATTCAAAGGATTTAAAGTCATTTTCTTAAAGCATACTTGTCCTAGCCAAATATTCACTCGTCATGGCGAGCGAACGAATGGAATTCTCTAGCCCTGAAAAAAAGCAATGTTTTGAGATAACTGCATCAAAATTTTGTAACATCATCAATGTGACAGTCATAAATGACAGGACTGGTATGCCTTGCTGTTATGGAATGATTTACCATTACTGACCAAGGGCGTATTACGTAACATGACATCAGACTTCAAACCAATCATTGATGACAAACAGTTATGGTAGATTCCATCATAAAACTGTCCACGAAACTATCACAACATATCCTACAGTCATCATCATCTAATTAAGTGATTGCATTCTTCTCACTATTTTTTTATTACTTTAAATAAACATAATGCCATATTCAAATCAGTAGAACAATTCCATAATTATCCCATTGATTAATAAGCTTGCTATATGTAATCAAACCTGTGTGAGCAGCCACCTCCATTAAGCAGCCATATTTCCTATTTCCCATTTCTATGCTTTCACAGCATATTAACCTTTATTAAGCAATTACCTGTCATAAAAGGTCAACTTTGCTTAGAAATAGTGAATCTGTGCATTTAAATTGACAAAAGCAAAAAATTATCAACTCGTACAAAAGTGATAAGTAAAATTTCTTCATGGAAAATATTACTATGCAGTCAAATATATATATATGATATGTCTAAATCAGCCAATCAAAGAAAGGAGCAAAAGTGGTCTTATGAGACAAGTTGTTGTTTAATATAAGTTTTTTACTCTAAAAGAATAGGAATTGGAAATAGAAAATATAGTTGCTTAAGAAAAGTGGCTGCTTACATAGGTTTTATTATATAATGTACAACCAGGTAATTTTTTAGCCTGTGTCCTTATGATAATAGAAATGAGAGATGTATTTTCGCATGATTAGATCATCATAGATACCAAAAAATCTACCCCCAGAAAGAGAACAAACAATCCATTGCCGTGTTTATGTTTCTGTTATCCTACTTCCCACACTAGAAGAAAATGCGCCGGGCGAGTAATTAAGACAGGAACATTTAAATACATTAAATCCCCCTCCCAAACCCGTCTAGCTCAGTTGGTAACATGCCTAACTGTAAATTCAGAGGTTGTTAGTTCAAATCGCCACCCAGAGTCATAGTCATAGAAAAAAAACTCATGGCCAATCATCACAGAGACTGTGATTGGACAGGGATTCAAACTCACAACTCCTGGATTGACAGTCAGAAGTTTAACCCACTGACTGAGCTAGGCTTCATTCTTAATGATGTCATCCTTAAGTTATTCAGTATTTGTGATGCAAAGATCCTTAAAATTACACAAGCATGTCATTCTTGTTTTAAAGTTTCAACAAAAAAATGATTATCTTTATATCTTTCTAGATCTCTAACATTTCAAATGTTAATGCTGAATAAGTGAACACATTCATTCATAAATAGAACATAAAACCAACATCAATATGACTAGTTAGGCTGTGGACTTCTGCAATATGACCCATATCGTATCAAATGTCAACATTAATACGTGCTTAAAACCCACATAAATTTCACACCAACTACAAACGAAGCCCTTAATAGACAGCTGAACTGATTTCTCTACATAAACTGTTCATAAAGTCAATAAGAAATACAGGACTTTATTATCAAGGTGTATTGAACATACAAATATTGCAAGCATGTGACAGGCAGCCATTCATTTACCTCACTTTAAAGAAGTGTATACGCCAAACTGTGCCTGGATGCAAAGAAAATTATGCAACTTGAAGAAACCAGCGAGATATTCTGCAGCAGCACTTGCTGCTTTCTAGCACCCTGTGGTTAAAACAATCAACTATAATCAGTTGTCTTTGTGATTGTTTCAAGTGCACTGTCTAGGAAAACTCTGAGTGTTCTTTACTTAAAGGAAATCCTAAATTTGTTATTATGCATCTCTGCACTTTCAGTTATCATTTTCAACACATTTCAGGCTATATATGGCATATCCAGTTGGTGGAGGTAGACCCGCTGTCCTTCCTCAAATAACTGGCAAACTTTCTAATATAAAGTTTTTGGAGTAAGGGGAACTCAAACCTACAACCTTAAGCCACATGACAAGTCCAGTCTAGCGAAACTTGTAAACACGCCCATAAAGATGAACCATTTAGGTCCTAGAATTCACCTGAATTTCCCACAAAATTGTTTTCTTTATTTTATTTTTATATAATATTATATAGCCCCCGACAAATACCATAGCCCGAACAATGGCGGTCCCTGCACTCTCAATGAGAAAGTTTAATAACAATAATTGGATGTGTAATATACGGCAGGATTACCTTTTATCTAATGTACACAGTCTAGCCTCCATACAATACACCTCCATAAGCTGTGCTTACATATACAAATATTTACAATCATCCGGACTTGTTATATCATATCAT
The DNA here is from genome assembly GCA_029582155.1 of Panopea generosa. Classification (NCBI taxonomy): domain Eukaryota; kingdom Metazoa; phylum Mollusca; class Bivalvia; order Adapedonta; family Hiatellidae; genus Panopea; species Panopea generosa. The sequence continues at coordinate 55,225,545 of CM055902.1, forward strand.
AGTTTGTGGAAAATAATTACACACATGTCCGAGTGGGCCTTCTGCAATGTGAAGAGTTAACCTGGTGCTATTGGCAAGGTTGCAAAGGGGTGGGTGTTGAGGTTTACCTGGTGTCATTGGCAAGGTTGCAAAGGGGTGGAAATTGAGTTAACCTGGGACGGTATTCACCAACCATTCTCAAGAATATTCTTAGACTTGAACTCAAGAATCAATTTTGGAAAACATACTTTGAGACCATTATTTGAGGTCAAAATTTGCAAGCCTGCAGGGAAACCTGATATAAAGTCAGCTATACTCTCACAATTACTCTATCTGCCATGGTACACTAGATATCTAAGATTGAAATTTGGATTTTCAAGCTCAAGTCTAAGAATATTCTCAAGAATGGTTGGTGAATACAGCCCCTGGTGTCATTGGCAAGGTTGCGAAGGGGTGGGTGTTGAGATAAACTTGTGTCATTGGCAAGGTGGCAAAGAGGCGGGTGTTGAGTTAACCTTATGCCATCGACAAGGTTGCAAAGAGCTGGGTGTTGAGTTATTCATGTGTCAATGGCAAGATTGCAAAGGGGTGGGTGTTGAGTAAACCTTGTGTCATTCCCAGGATTGTAAAGACGGACTCCATTATCAGGTGTCATTTTCAAAGTACAAAGGGGAGGGGGTGCATGGGTTCTTAATTTAATGTGCCCTGTAACCTTCAAAACATAGGCACAAATTATAGGGGTTGAAACTCTACATTCAAACCAATGATAGGGGTTGAAACTCTATATTCAAACCAATGATAGGGGCTGAAACTCTACATTCAAACTCTATATTCTAATCTAAATAAAACTACACAATGACACAAGCTCTTTGATTTCATTAAAGGAGGTGATTGAACCACAGATTTAACAAGGGGTCAAAAGTCTGCAATATGTGTCCAGAAAGAAAGGTCAAAGCTCTACATTGCATTATGCAAAAGAAATAGGGGTCAAAATAGTGGCACATAAGTTCTAACTAAGATATAGAAAGTGCCCTTCCCCCACCCCAATAGTTCTTAGGTGTATTTGGCAGTAAGTCAAAGGAGTGGGGGAGAAGATCCAAACCCTTATAGCCCTCTACAAAGTCAGCCAATGATTTTTATGGTCTGACAGCTGACCACAGTAATTATTGAAGTAAAAATAAACAATATATGACAATATTGGCTGTGAAGCGAGCTATATTGAATAAACACAAGAAGCTGTGAAACCCCAGCTGACCAAACATGCATCATGTGTTAAACAGTTAACAGCTGTGACCAAATGATGTCTACTGGGCATGCCGAGCACTGACAATCTCATGTTCAAAGGATCAAATTTGTTCAATACAAGTTACTCAGAATAAGTGCAATTATTGCAGTCACCGAGTGTGTTCAGAATATGCAAAATATGTGCATAGCCTGATAAAACATTGACAGTTAATGCAATAGATGGTAGTAACTGAAGGTGATGATTATGCAAACAAGCATGCACATGAAATTTGAGCAGCTGAATAATATTCTGCCCCATTCTCAAATGGCAAATAGTAAAAAAAAATCCCAATCCAAAGTAAAAAAGTTCCAATTTTCAAAATGCAAAGAAAAAGTTACCGGGTAAGAGATTTTTTAATATTATGATTTTGATATAGTCTTCTACAGAAACATCATATTTTTTATACATTACACATGTATTGAAGGAACCTGAGCTATGTAATTTTCCCAAAGTCAAGGTTCCCCCGCCTTATTTTAGCCGGTGAATTACTCCAAGTCAGTTCAGGTTCTACATATATGTAGAACAAACCCATCTCTCCTGATTGGGCCTATTAGATAGCAGCACATTGATTGGTCGGTTGCTTCAGGGAAAGTTTGAATGACGCCATAGTCATTGCTATGAATTATGGGACTGGCATGGAACTTGCTTTTTTTCATTAGGGGTTAATAGACCCTCTTTTGGAGGTATCAGTTTCTATACAGACTACGGTCAACTTTGTATCCATCCATAAGCACCTTTTATCAACAGTATTTCAGTTATATACTGAACGATTAAAAACAACAACATATTTCTAAGGGTAATAAAACCATAACCAATTCGATACAGGAAAATAAAATTGACAGATTATGTTTTATAGGATGGTATTTTAATCATCAACAAGCGTTACCTTTCCCTTCTGGTAACACAAATGCCTGTACCTCCCATAGGTATTGTTTCCACATGAGGCATACGTGCACTGATTAGCAATGCGCAAAATGTGTCACACAGACACTTTATCAAGATCACGACACAATCACAATGTTAAAATGGCTCATGAACAAAATCAAGTCTCAAAAGCAGGGCGGTAGTGTATTGGACAGAGTGTTGGCCCATGCCTCTGATAAAACAACACTCAGTACTGGTTCTACCCAGGAAGCAGACTAGAAAGAGGTTCATATAACCTCTGAACTTTCATCACAATCGAGCTAAATTAAATAAGTGTAACTAAATCAAGTCATCAACTGTGCAAATAAAGAGTCTTGCTCAAGGACACTACACATAGCCATGGCGGAGGATAGGATCGAACTCCAAATCCTGGGTCCCATGATCAACCACCAGACCACACCTCTAAATGACAAAAGGAATGGTCAAGACACTAAGTAAGCATGGAAGAGTCTATTCACTATTCCTGTATTTTACGTTATTAGTAAGAAAATAGCGTTCAAATGTCACTAAAATTTAGCATTAATTTAATAACTTTTCAATAATGTTTGCATGAAATTCAGATAACTACAGATTTACCCATTGTCTATTAACATACTTAAGAGTTATATGAAAAAGCCATCTTAACACTGGTGATAACACTTGTTACAAAACAGAGGGCAGATCTCCCCGGTATCCAGGTATGGCAGTTCAACAGACTTTGTAGTGATAAGCAAACAAAAGCTACCAAGTATGCCTGTAAACAAATCCCTGAAAAGGGTCAGAAAAATATATAAAACCTATGGCAACCAGTATAGAATTTACATAAAAACAGGAAAAAAATGCACATAGATTCAATTCAACTGACAAATTTAGGACAGTAACCAAGGTACTTCCTCAAAGTAATAATGAAGATATTTACAATATGAACAAAAAAATACACAAAAACAAACTGGCAATCCTTCAAGCTGACTTAAAATCTGTCTATTACAAATTACGCATTACAATTGCTCAATTTAACATTAAAACATTAAATGTGGGTTTCAAAATTGTTACATGAATCACACAGAAAGTGGTTTAAAACAATTTACAGATGTGTGTGCATTCTTGAAAAAAGAATATATCAAACCTATCAACCTGAAAAACTGCCACAAAATGAAGAGAATTTTGCTCTTTCTGTTTACACTGACAAATGCAACTCAATGTAGAAGAAATAGTCGCTCTTTTGTTAAAAAGTTGAAACAAGCTGAACAGTAAAAGTTAACCTTGGCATAACAAGTACACAGATTGTGCCCTAAATAAATGATTTAGAAGCCTTTTTTAATGGGATTTAACGCTGTCTTTTACACATTCCCAGTTAAAATATGGCATATCCAGTTTTATTGGTGGAGGAAGACCTTAGAACGAATCTGAGTAGAACCGCCGTCCTTCAAAAAGTAACTGGCAAATGTTCTGGCATAAAGTTAATGGAGCAAACATGACTCTTAACTTAGGACCTTAGTGACGGCTGATAAGGTATCTTGAGACGGTGCCTTAGAACACTCTGCCACGGGGCACCTCCAATTTAGAAGCCGCATCAAACAGTAGATAAAGGAAGATCAAAGTCTGACAAGTCATGTCATATCAAATTGGCGTGAAACTCAACAATAAAATAATTGCATTTATTATTTCAAACATATGCTAACTGACACTGTGCATAATTTCAGTCTTAGCTAAACCTTGATATAGCTGCCTTGACCTTCCCATAAACATATGACCATACCGTCACTTTAATATGTTTATGAATAAACATTTCCAATAAATTGGACAATGAAAAGGCAATTCATCAATACGTTTGAAACCACTTTGATGATAAGTGTCATTATGGCCCTATCAATTAAGACAGCTCATCAACATAATGACAGGTCATGTCTGTCTTTGCAAGATAAACATTGGAAACAGGATGCACTGGTCACGGCACACATTAATTATTATCATATTTATCACTATCTTAACAGTCAAGGAAAAGTCAGATATCTACCGCATAAATATTAATATATAATTAGTTAAGATTTGTTGACTTTCGTTTTTGGAGATTTGTTGCTATGAAGTATTCAATATTTAGAGGCAAGTTCCCATTATATTACAATACTGAATTCAGACCTTGTGAAATAGTAGCAGATAATCAAACTGTGTTTCATAACAACAAACAACCTTCTATGTCCTTGTCTTTCCACCACTCCAATTACACCAAACAAGCCACTGGCAACTATGAAACTAAATTATTATGGAAAAAAATTGCAACAGTATTAATTTTTCCAATATATTTTAGCTTGATTGCAAAGAAGATACTGAAATTTTGTGAAACACTTTCAATTAACGGTAAAACCAGCACTCGGTGTTGTTGAGATGCCATCAGAGGTTAGGCAGGGCAGTGCTCCAAGAAAAAAAAAATTTGGGACTAGCCCAGGGCAAGTAGATTGAAAAAATCTACTTGCTCTGGCTGAAAAATAACTTGCCCTGATCCACAGTTCACATGCCCAGATTTTTATTACCAATACACCTTGCGGTATAATATGAAATATGTAAACATAGACTTAAATGTATTCATTTTATGTAGGGTAAGCTCCCCATAACATTATGCATGTCTAAATCACAAGTTTTAGAGTTTGAATAAGACTGGGAGAAGTGATACTCTATCAGTATGTTGTATTTAATCTTTGTTCTTTATAAGCATAAAAAAGATGCTAAATATTCAATCAATCAATCAATCAATTGTTCTTTATTGACTATCATTTCTGTTTTGTTGATTCAGTGGCAGTGTGGGAGCAGGAGTATATTTAAAACATTATTTTAAATATCTTTCTCTTATTTTCTAATTATTGCTGTCACAACATACAATAATGGCAATGCCAAGCCTACAAAGCTATTCAATCTATCCAAGAGAACTTGGCAATATGATAAATGAATGCAGTCTATAATAGCCTTCAAATATTTAGAAAGTGCAACTAGTCAACTATATTTCAAATATTAAAAAAAACACATAATTCATCTTAATTGTTGTTTTCAATACTATAATTAAATCATGCCAAAAAAATATACGCTGAAACTACACAACCAAAAAGCAATGTTTATTACTATAATACCCCACCCACATTTTTCTTAACCGTAAACTCAATTTCAATATCAACTCTCACGTTTTCACAGAAGAAAATTTATATACATACAGTTCCAATAATTGTAAATCTACGAAATATTTATAAAATTACCAGAACCTAACGCTGACATTTTACATTACGCGATCGATCGCAAATTATCTGCAAAAACATAACCAGATTTTTTGAAATCGTTACCATTTTAGCAAAGGGAGGTAATTTTATACTCTTCATAATAGAGAATTTGAGAAACACCCACGAATTATGTCATCGTCTTTTTTTTAGTCTATGCTCGGGTAGGTGGTAAGAAACATGTTTACCTTGGGCGTAGATATCCGACCAATCAGAGCGGTTATTAAAAATAGATTACTTTATATTCAAAGCTATCCACCAATCACATTAGAGGAATTAAAATAGATAAATGAATATGCATGAGAGGTTTACCAAAGCTGCATTATCGGACATGTGGTATGATAAACACCACAGGGGTCAATTGTTTATACTGATTAGTTACGGTCTTTAAACAACAGTTTGACCTGTGTCGTTTCGAATAGAGATATTTGCAGACCTGTGTTTTGTGAAAACTAGCTTGTCCGATTTTTTAAGACAAGCCCGATGGGCAAGTAACTTTGAAAAAGGCACATGCCCGGATCCAGATTTGACAAGCCCCGGGCATCGGGCTATCCTATTCTTGGAGCACTGCAGGGGTTAAAAAGTGCAAGTCTGAAGTCCGGGACCTTTGATTTTCGCTATCGAACCCTTGTACTGGGTCCATAGGACCTTTCAATTTTCTAAAATGAAAACTATATCAATGCCTATGGTGTACTAATTTCCATGGCATTTCAAAACTTTCAGGCTAATGGAACCTATGAATAGACAATGTAAATTTTATATGTAAATTTCAGATATTTCTAAAATTCTTGCGAACCTTTGACAATTTTGCTGAGAGGTTTCGGACCTGAAAGTAAATCACTTATTTTAAGACAGAGTCCGGTATTAAACCTACAACCTCTGACACAGCTAATAACATTGTATCATAGCAGATCTAGTTGACAGGGGACCTCCATTCGTGTGTTCAATACACTAAAAATGGTTCCTTTGTTCCATTAAATATTAGAAATATAATTTTATACAAATGTTATATACGTTTATTGTATTAAGCTTTTTTAAAATTTATTTAGTATATTGAAAACTCATGGGGTTGATGTACCTGTCCCATCTAGATCTGTCAGTGAGTATGCATAAAGTATGGCTAAGTTATTACGTTTTTTATACTGCATACAGTGATATACATAATATCAAACAATGTTTGATATACATTCCGTTGTGTATATTACGATTGAATTGTAACGCTTATCAGAAATGATTCATCATTACAAAGTCCCATCTAATTTGGTCAGATATGATGACAATGTGGTAAAGGCAGTTGTCATAATATTACTTCTCATTAAAAATAAAACATTATTCTTTAAGATCTGTTTCTGGGCATTGTCAAACCTTCATCGTAGATACTACTTAAAATACATTGCATCTTCATCCAATAGCTATTATATACTTAAAACCTCTTTCATCTTTTGGAATATATAGCTTTTTAATTATTGTTTTTTCATTTAAAATACATAAACAGTCAGATGTCTCTATTTCAACATACACTTAGTTTGAGAAAATGACATACACCTGTTCATATAAATGCATTTATTGCTATGTTCAGATTTCTTACTGATAAGAGTTGTATCGTGAAAAATAGTTGGTAATTTATTAAAATATTTGACAGCTAGTGTTAGGTGTAGTATGTCACTCACAAATTATTAACCAGATAAGTAAACTCTCCTTAAATTTTATTGAAACATGTAATTTTTTAAATTGTTTTCATAAAAGCTGACTCAGGCCTTTATTTATTGAAAGAAGAGCACCCCACTCAGTTGGTTTGGTCTTGCTTCAATGTAATAACCCTTCAAATTCAAACTGTCAGAATATTATTGTAAAACAATAAAAAGGCAATCTTTATTTAAATAGCATTTAATTGATAAGACATACACTTATTGACTCAATCAAGGTGTGCCCAATTACTTGTTAATTGGTAAAAATTGGAAATTCATTTCCTGGATAGTCGCAACATAAACTTCCAACTTCAAATTCGCAGTTAATAAATAATGTCTACGTTAACAGCCTTTGCAAACAATAAAAACTATTAAAATGTCGTGCCCACGGTTATCAGCTAGGTAAATTAACATGAAATTAGGCCCATTCTCGGATGGGACCTTCCTACTCGGTGCGGTCACTTAATCCAAGATGGCGTCCAACATAACCGGTATGTCAGAGGTAAGTTTAATTGAGTTACCGTCGATCAGCGGTGAAATCTGTTGTATGAAGATAATCACAAATATTACTTACATTGTCAAAAACTTCTCTTAAATCATCAATTTTATCCTGTTCCAGCATCACAGATTGCCTGGAAGACATTTTTACAGATATTTCGTAAAGAACACACTGCAAGCAAGGGTGGGACCGTCACGTGACTATACACTGTGTGTACGTTTCCCCAAATGAACCGAAATTGTCACAGCACGGTGATTGGCAGGTGCCCGTGACGTCATTATTGATAACGTATGCCTTATATGGAAATGATTACTATCGGCGGAAGATAAACACTTGCATGACTTGAGTGATTCAATTTGTACACACGCCAACTGAGGTATTCCTTATAATACGTACGGTAAAATAATGTTCGTCGAAAAGAATTAAAGTCACTAATACAATTTACGTATTATTTAATAGAGAATCAAAGCCAGTGTTAGGGCAACCGATAGGAACTGGATCGAAAAACAAAACACAGTAGCGCATATAAACATTTAAGCCACTGAGTAAAGTAATTAACGTGTTCAGTTTAATCAGTTTAACTTATCTATTAAACATCGATTGCGAAAAAAAATATAATAATATTACGCTTAGACAAATCACGCTCGAAGTATTCCTGAGTAGAACCAGTACTAAGCATGTGCGGATAAATTAAGTGTCTTTCTCAATGGCACCACGCGTGACTGTAATGGAGGGGCGAACACATGGCCCTGCTATCCTAGATCCAAAACTGGAAGTAAAGTTATGGACGCGTTTATTAACCATTAAGTCATTGTCCAACTTAGCCTCACAAGCAGTGAACTTATTTACATTCAATTAAGTCACGGTTTTAAACTTATTTATTTTACTTCGACTGTGAAACAAAACATCACTGCACTTCTTAAGACATAAACGCTCGAAGTCTTCCTGTGTATAACCTGCTTGCGGATACAATGTCTGGCATATAGCCATGGCGGAGTATCGGACCCACGACCATCACGTCCCGGATCCGATGCTCTACATTGAGCCACGCATTCTACTGGTACAATGGAGAAGGGTGTACTCCCACTTTGCTAACGTTTAGTATTTTGATAAGCCGTCAAGTTGGCCAAAACCCCTGGTTGGCAAAGTGGGAATCTATTATTTACGTATATCTATACAAGTTCTTGCTTCAGTATAACAATAGCATAGTTTGGTGCCAAAATTCGACTTTTTAGCTCTACTTAACCAAATGTGTCAAATAAAATTAAATTTCTGAAGTTTTCAGTAAAAAAAATTTGGCAAACAAAATTATATTTCTGAAGTTTTCGGAAATCCGTCTGTCAAACAAAGATTTCTATGCAATAATCGGTGTTAACAACTATGCAAGAGATGAAACTGGTATAGAAATCGCAACTTTTAATTATGTTTGTTGACAACTTATACAAGTCACATTCGAGATATTCCTGGGTAAAACTAAGCACATGCGGATATAGTGTCTTGCTCAAGGACACCATACATAGCCGTGGTGGAGGAACGAACCCACGACCCTCCGATCCTTGGTCCGATGGTCTACCACTGGACCACCGCTCCAGATATGTTTACCTTTAGTGTGGAGCACTTGGTCAAGTGGTAGAGCAATGTGCATAGGGTCGGAGTGTTGTGGGTTAGATCATTCGTCACGGCTATATACATGTAGTGTTATTTAGTAAACCTGAGACACTTTACCCGCATATGCTTTGTACAAGATACAAGAAACTTTATTTTGTGTCGGATAAACAAATATAAAACCTTAGCTGTAAAGCTATTTGCCAACAGTAACAAAGATACATAACATGCTAACATTTATTTTATACTTTCATGAATATAGCATAAGCGCGCACGCACGCACGCACACACACACACACACACACACACACACACACACGGAGATAATTATTTGTGGATAACCAAGACATTACTGTACAGACTACGGCGATTGCGCCCAGCTACAATGCAAACCATAGTTATAATACCATGGCCTCTGCCAAACCAAATAATTTTATGTCGACCATGACTTATATACTATGGAATTACATGCAACACATCTGTACAGGGTGGACACATTTACATACATGAGCTGATAGCTTTATATGAGTAGGATCTACTCACATGCTATATAAAGGACAGATTTATAAACCGGTTGGGACATATAGATACAGTGAATTCATATATATTTAATTTCATAAAGAGAGATAATTAAATTCACAACAACGGAATTCACGATTTTTTTTATCTTTCAGATGCTCATTCACAATGCATGATATATATATATGGAGATAATTATTATATACATACATATATACACACAAGCATACACATTCATATACATATAAATAACACCCACACATACAAAGTACTCATGCATGCACAACCTATATTGCCATACATATATACGGTACACACACTCTCACACACACACGCACGCACGCACGCACGCACGCACGCACGCACGCACGCACGCACGCACGAACGCACGCACGCACGCACGCACGCACGCACACGCATTTGCATGTACACACGCACATATCCACACAAGTATTGTGCAGTGCAGTTAAAGAACAGATGAAATTTACAAGAAACTAAAGCATACTAAAGCAAAGTTTAGAGAATAAAGCACGTGTCACATTCAATATATTGTAGCGTGGAAGTATGTGGCAAGGGTAGGAGACACATCTATGTACACAAATAGCACCAGTCCAGGTGCGGATCAGTCTCCCAAACTCCTTGAAGTTTTCGGTTTTCCTGATGTCATTTGGGAGAGATTTTTTTATCATCAATTGATTTTTTATGTAGACGATACGTTTTACCTCCTCTGCCTGATAAACTGTCAACCTTTTGAATGCCATGCATCCACCCTCAAGATAAACAGTCATATTATAATAAGTGTTTCGTGCTCTAGAAGTATCCCTCTTCCCTTCCTCCACCTCTGCCTGCCTGCCTGTCTGCCTGTCTGTCTGCCTGTCTGTCTGTCTGTCTGTCTGTCTGTCTGTCTGTCTGTCTGTCTGTCTGTCTGTCTGTCAAACATCATCCGCTGTAGTCTGATGGTGGTTTGTCTCGGTTTATGACGGCGGGGAACGACACACCCATTTACCTGTTTTAAGCTCTCCAGTGGTGTATGTTGCTTCTGATCGTTACAAGGGTGTGAACCATATTGTCACTGCTTCTGTAAGTTTGTATTGTACGTGGTATAACTTTTCTGTATATTGTTTTTTGGTGACTGTATCCTGCGAATGCTACTTCTAATGCTGGTCATATGTGACCGGCTGGATATACGACGCTTACTTTCAATGTTATATAAGATATCTATTCGTGGAATGCTCACTTATATCCAATTTACATTATTTTAATTTCATCTTAATTATCTAGTTCATTTCTAACAATTCTAGTTTACATTAACTTCTTTAATTAGCCTTCCTTATAACGTTTCCTATTACATCTCTCTCATTAATTCCTAACTATCTTAATTGTAACTTCTCAACCATCTAACAATTACACCTTCCTTTCTTGGCATCCTTTATCCTACTGTTGTGTTTGTGGTATACACCTACGTTCACTTCTTAACCTTTCAACCCCCATTTCTCTTACTTAAACCTTCAATCTTCTTTCTCTTACATAACCTTACAACCTCATTTCTCCTACTTAACCTTTCAACCTCCTTTCTCTTACTTAACCCTTCAACCTCATTGCTCTTACATAGTCTTTCTACCTCCTTTCTCTTACTTAACCTTTCCACCTCATTTCTCTTACTTAACCTTTCAACCTCATTACTCTTACTTAGTCTTTCTACCTCCTTTCTCTTACTTAATCGTTCCACCTCATTTATCTAACTTAACCTTTCAATCTCATTACTCTTACTTAGTCTTTCTACCTCCTTTCTCTTACTTAACCTTTCCATCTCATTTCTCTTACTTAACCTTTCCACCTCATTTCGTCTTACTTAACATTTTAACCTCATTTCTCTTACTAACCCTTCAACCTCCTTTCTCTTACTTAACCTTTCAACCCAATTTCTCATACTTAACTTTTCAATCTTCTTTCTCTTACTTAACCTAATATCTCCTTTCTCTTACTTACCATTCAACCTCTTTTCTCTTACTTAACCTTTCGATCTTCTTTCTTTTACTTAACCTTTGTATTCTTTTGTCTTACTTATCCCTTAGGCCTCCTTTCGCCTACTTAACCTTTCAACCTCCTTTCTCTTACTTAACCTTACAACCTAATTTCTCTTACTTAACCTTTCAACCTCATTTCTCTTACTTAACCTTTCAACCTCCTTTCTCTTACTTAAACTTTCAACCCCATTTCTCTTACTAAACCTTTCTACTTCATTTCTTTTACTTAATCTTTCAATCTGCTTTTTCTTGCTTAACCTTTCAATCTCCTTTCTCTTACTTAACCTTAAGACATCCTTTCTCTTTCTAAACTTTTCAACCTCCTTCCTCTTACTTAACCCTTGAACCTCCTTTCTATCACTTAACCGTTTAACCACGTTTCTCTTACTTAACCTTTCAACCGCCTTTCTCTTGCGTTACCTTTCAACCTCCTTTCTCTTACGTTACCGTTCAACCTCCTTTCTCTTACTTAACCATTCAATCTCATTTATCTTACTTTAAATTTCCACTTAATTTTTCGTACTAAACCCTTCAGCCTCAGTTCTCTTATTTAACCTTTCAACCTCCTTTCTCTTACTAAACCTTTCAACCTCATTTCTCTTACTTAATCTTTAGACCTCTTTCTTTTAACTTCCTTTTTCTTACTTAACCTTTCAGCCTCCTTTCTCTTATAAAACCTTTCAACCTCTTTCTCTTACCTAAACTTTCAACCACGTTTCTCTTAATTAGCTCTTCAACCTCATTTCTATACAAACGTTCATATTTAAAAATCATTCTTCTCAAACTCCGCCTATATTTAGTATCATTCGTTCACCTCTCTCATAATATTAAAACTCCCTAATCATCCTCATTGATCCTTGTCTTTCCTTTGTCAATTTGAGTAACTAACTACTTATACCACTTATCATTTTACATTATACAGATGTACCCAATTTGTTACAGAACTATTAAGTAAACATTCAGGCACTAATATTTCCTCTCAGTCTAGGATGTACAACATATGTAACACCCAATGACTCTTAAGTTTATTTACTTGGGCACTTTGATAAAACTTAGGGTTGATTATATTCAAGTGATTATATACCTAGTCTTAATAACTGTATTATTACTTTTGACAGAAACTTCTAACATATTAATATTAACTTTCATTTATAAATTATATCATAAGAATTATTACATGGTTACACATATATGTTTTTAATTTCGTAGTGGCTCGCTCTGTCCTTCCAATCCTACTTATAACACTGGTCATACATTTTCTTATATTCGTGGTACCTCGCTGTGTCTTTCGAATGCTATTTCTAATACTAGTCATATATTTTCTTATTTCCGTGGTTTATCGCTGTGTCCTACGAATGTTACTTCTAATACTGGTCATATACTTTATTTATTTATGTTCGTGGTGTCTCGCTCTGAGCTTCGAATGTTACTTCTAATACTGGTCATATACTTTATTTGTTTATGTTCGTGGTGTCCCGCTCTGTCCTCCGAATGTTACTTTTAATACTGGTCATATACTTTATTTATTTATGTTCGTGGTGTCTCGCTCTGTCCTTCGAATGTTATTTCTAATACTGGTCATATACTTTATTTATTTATTTATTTATTTATTTATTTATTTATTTATTTATTTATTTATTTATTTATTTTCGTGGTGTCTCGCTCTGTCCTTCGAATGCTACTTCTTATACTGGTCATTTATTTATTTATTCTTGTGGTGTTTCGCTCTGTCCTTCGAATATTACTTCTAAAACTGGCCATATACTTTATTCTATTGATGTTCGTTGTGTTTCGCTGTGTCCTTCGAATTTATTTCTAATATTGATCATATACTTTATTTATTTATTTTCGTGGTGTTTCGTTCTGTCCTTCTAATGTTACTTCTAATATTGGTCATATACTTTATTTATTTATGTTCGTTGTGTCTTGCTCTGAGCTTCGAATGCTACTTCTAATGCTGATCATATACTAGTAATTTATTTATTTATTAATGTTCATGGTGTCTCGCTCTGTCCTTCGAATGATACTTCTAATACTGGTCATATACTTTATTTATTATTTATTTTCGTGGTGTCTCGCTCTGTCCTTCTAATTTACTTCTAATACTGGTCATATACTTTATTTATTTATTTTCCTGATGTCTCGCTCTGTCTTTCGAATGCTACTTCTAATACTGGTCATATACTTTATTTATTTATGTTCGTGTTGTCTCGCTCTGAGCTTCGAATATTACTTCGAATACTGGCCATATATTTTATTTATTTATCTATTTTCGTGGTGTCTCGCTCTGTCCTTCGAATGTTACTTCTAATACTGGTCATTTATTTATTTATTTATTTTCGTGGTGTTTCGCTCTATCCTTCAAATATTACTTCTAAAACTGGCCATATACTTTATTTTATTTATGTTCGTGGTATCTCGCTGTGTCTTTCGAATGTTACTTCTAATATTGTTCATTTACTTTATTTATTTTCGTGGTGTCTCGCTCTGTCCTTTTGGACGTTACTTCTAATACTGGTCAATTACTTTATTTATTTATTTTCGTGGTGTTTCTGTCCTTCGAATGTTACTTCTAATACTTGTCATATACTTTATTTATTTATTTATTTTCGTGGTGTCTCGCTCTGTCCTTTGAATGCTACATCTTATACTGGTCATATACTTTATTTATTTATTTTCGTGGTGTCTCGCTATGTCCTTCGAATGCTACTTTTAAATCTTGTAATGCATGTTCTTGTTTTCGTAGTGGTTCGCTCTGTCCTTCCAATCCTTCTTATAATACTGGATATCTATGATTTTATTTTAGAGGTGTCTTGTTGTGTCCTTCGAATGCTATTTCTAATACTGGTCATATACCTTATTTATTTTCGTGGTGTCTCGCTCTGTCCCTCCAATGTTATTTCTCATACCGGTAATATATGTTCTTATTGTCAAGGTGTCTCGCTGTGTCCCTCGAATGCTACTTCTTATACTGGTCATATATTTTCGTGGTGTATCGCTCTGTCCTTCAAATGCTTCTTCGAATGCATTTAAACCATTGAAAATTGCCTTTATTCACATTCATAGCTTTCGGTCAAGACGACAAACCTTCCAACAGGCCAGTGAAGGAAAGTTGATCTATAATTAACTATTTACACTTGCATGTATATATTATCAGCTTGTCAAATATACACTATGATTTTCCGGACCAGCTCGTCAATTAGCTCGCGTAGTGTTTCTGTTTAAACAAGTGATAGAACAGTGATATGTATTGATTGGACAATTATATATTACCAAGTAGAGGACTGTCTTTTAAACAGTAACATCGAATGACATAAATCAATATTTGATCTTGTGTGTACTTTAGTACCTGCATTTTTCATTTGATCATCATCAAACGTACACAGTAGTTATATAAACATAATATCTCGGAGAAATTGGCCAAATCGGAATATCAGTGTCAGAGTAATGGCCCTCAAATTGTAAAGAACAGCACTATTTGATTCTAGCAGTAGCATTTTCTGTTTGATTCTCACCAAACTCACACTGTTGTTATACAACCATATTATCTCGAAAACGTTCTTGAAATGGCCAAATCAGGTAATTTTGGTCTGAGTTTTGGCCCTTGAATCATCAAAAATTGCATGATTTGAAGTTGTGTGTCTTCTTGTACTCGCAGCCTTCACATGATGTCCACCAAACTTACGTAGTAGTTATATACTATAATATCTTGGACATTCTTTGAAAAAAACCATTTTAAGATATAAAATAAAATTTCATTGTAATGTAGAATTTACCAATGATTAAATACGGCAAGAGCATTCTCTACGTACCAAAAAATCACAAACATCAAATGTAATCTTCATGTACATGACCCCGCCTTCTGAAAAATATTATCTAAACCGTACACAATATCTTGATATAAACCGTACACTCGCCAAACTGACATGGTTTATAAACCGTACACTTTCGTTTTAAAAAAATACGATTTTAACCTTGTTTCGGCTTAACCCTTTACTCCATAGATATGCGTTTTCCCATACCAATCACAGAAGGCCTTTGAAAACAGTGCAGGAAGAGTTCAGATTGCTCGTTACGAGCAATCTGAACACTTCCTGCACTGTTTTCCACTCTGTCAGTTAATATAAACATAATTCACCCAATAATTCAAAAGCTTTCTATATTAGGTGTCCAAAGGCATCTATGTTAGAGGTGTCCAAAGGCGTCTATATGAAGTAAAGGGTTAAAATGAATAAGCATATGTATTTTTCATTGAAGAGAGTCCCTTAATATTGCAATATTAATTTAAATGAACTGAATATCATATTAAATAATGACACACGAAGCCAAAAATGCATCTGTGCTCCGCTACTTTTGACAGCCGTAAATATGTCCATGTTCAAAATACCTTCAAAGAGAATATATTTGTTTCTGGTGAATTTTCGGTACACACACAATACCCTTGTAATATTTAATCAATAATAAATTAAACACCCACAATGAAATTTTATTTTATACCATGAATTGATTTTCTTTCAGGTGTGCACTGTTCAGGTGTTCCTTCTGCAATGCAACAGGAATATTTTCTTCGACACTTGAACATTGCACAAGTACACATTCAAGACAGGCCCTTAAAATTGAATACAGAGAATTAGATAGTGAAACAGGTGCATACGGTTATCGAACTTGGAACTAAATGTAATTTCTGATATTCTTCAAGAACGTATAGTTTGTGCTCAATTATGATCATTGACAATGATTTTGGAAACAAAAGAAAACGACTGAATTTTCAACAAAATATAAATGACTGTGTGAATAAGGTAAATATGATTACATAATATAGGTATATACGAAGGTATTTTTGTATGTAGATAAAATGTACTTAAAAAAACATAAACGGCTTCTACAATTTAGAATTATATATTAAAAGTAGAAATTCACTCATTAAAACGTATTAAAAAACGAGTTCATATAGTGAGACCTCGTTTATATATATATATACAAACGTGCATGAAGTCATGGACTGAATTATAAGATACATAGAAGAGATTTTATTAAAGTTTACACATCGATAAATATTAAAGAAGACATTGACTTAAGACAATTGTTTCAATATATCAGATACATTTACCCATACGACATCTATAACAAAAACAACAACAACAACAACAGCAACAACAATGTCGTCTTCAAATATCAAACCTTTCTTTTTTTTCTCAAAAAGTCGTACTGAGCATTGCTTAAATGCATCACCCGTGGCAGTACTAGTATGGCAAAATTACTGCGTTTCGGACGGGACCATATAAGTGGTTCGAGCTTTATGTGGTGTTCCAGTCATTCGTGTTCGAACCAACGAACTTCTACTGTATATCCCATTTAGACAAAGTACTGGGTACTGTCTAATCTTGGCTAAAGTTGATTTTCACGTTGATTTCTGTGAAGATTTAGCCATTTCAAATGTCAATATATTGTGTACGTTTGTGTAAATCAGTTGACTGTAATAATGAAACTTGACGAAAACTTATCAAGAAAAATAATAACAAAATCGAGATATTTTTAAGTGATGGCCATTTTACGCTTCCTTACATAAGGGATGACCCTTTAACGTTTCCATAAGTTATCACGTTTTAAACATCCTTGTATAGTCACGTATGTGTTTGATGATAAACCAAAACGAAATTTTAGTTCTTGTAAATCTGTGGAAACCTGGACCGACACTTATTATTAAGAGTTAAATATATAAGAAACATAATTTTTTCAAGATATTTATTTTGAATTTTATGAGCTATTTTGTATTTTTACTCCTTCTAAACTAATATAGTTGAACCGAAAACTTCAACATTGCAAAACAATTTAAAAGTCAATACAAAGTTCGGATTAGGTATACTTCCGAGTAATAAACTCATATAATTCTTTTCTTCTTCTTCTTCTTCATCATGATCATCATCATGATCATGATCATCATCATCATTATTTTCTTGTCTGACACGGTTGTTTTCTTCTGGAGCAATCTGTTTTTTGCTTGCTGTGAAGAAAAGGTTTTCTGACGACCTTCTTACGAGTCTTCCACAAAGCGTCAACATCAGTGAATTGTGCTACCATTATAACATAGATAGCTCCTATAACGACTAGCGTACTGGCCCTCATCCTGAAACAAAGTATACATTGAAGTGGAAAATTGAAAAGCAAAAATGTATAAACAATTTAATTACTGTTAACTGTCTTACATTTTTGGTTTTATTCGTGTGTTCGTTTAAGCTGACTTTTTCTAGTCTTCCTGTTTTTGTCGTCCGTCCGTTTTATTTTATAAGTAGCATAGTCCCATGACACTCTATCAAGTCTGACCCCTTAGGTTTTTATATATTTAGCCCCGGCCCTAAGCATCCAAATTGAATCTTTCCAGAAACTACGGGTGATATGGCTTCCATATTTTGTATGTATGATAATGTTATACATTTTACACAGACTTATACTGGGAAACTATTAAGAAATATTACAGATCATAGAGCTTAGGTATTATATATGAAGCATATGTATACCTTTGGTCATCAGTCCAATTCAATTGGATCTTATTTTGTGCTACAATTGAGAATTTTACTTTTAAAAGAAAATAGATTCTTCTCTGATATACAGGTGAGCAAGCCTTTATATTTTGCATGTAGCATGACGTTATCGTCTTCTTCCAAGTTCGTTTATATCAATACCATATGGTATTTTTGTGCCGCACCAGGGGTTCAAGCTTTAATACTACTTCACTAGGAGACTTGCATACGTTTCCTTTTCGGAAAATACTAGGACTCAAAAATGTTATATGTTGTATGCAACATAAATCCATGTTACTCTTCTAGGTTTGTTGAAATTTTGACCCTCGGGTCACATTGGTCCAACGTACCCTTGGGCATCACACTTTTGATAAGATAAACAATTAAGAGACCCTATCTAAAACCACTGGTGTCTTATCTTTCTTATTTTTTACATATAGCTTACTGCTCCCTCACTAGGTTTGTCAAAAGCGACAAATGTCAATAAACATATGTTAATTGATGTAAAAGTTTGTTATAGCTTTTGTCTCATTGTTTACTAAGTTTCATTATGCTTTAAAACATGTCATTACTAAATTATTCTTCCTTGTTATAATGCATTTGTCACTCCATATAATAGTTTAAGAACAAAATCAAATACTAGATGTTTTGTTGTCTCATGAAAAAAGGTTACTCAAGTTTTAAGACCGAAAACATGAAGACGTAAACTAAAAAAAAAGTTCATGGCTTTAGATGATGAACCACATGAGCTAAGGGATAAAACAGTTTACGGACATTGTTATGTCAACAGTAACATTTTCAATTTTAAGTATATCAGGTATGCTTGTATTCTTACACCATCATTACTTTTGGAATACAAAGACATTCAGATGTTGCAAATACTTGCTGACAAATGTTTACTTCTGTATATGTATCATTTTCCTAATCAGAAGGACACATATTCAATCTTTATTTGACTAGAAGTCTTGACCCTGATGATCTTATCATTTTCAGCAGCAGATATTTACCAAATGTGTAAAAGATACTACAAAAATTAATACAACATGTATAACAATAATCAAAGCACTATAGTGATGTTGGGGGGCGGGGCATATAAGATGTAAAATGTCGCTATTGTTTTAGACAAACAGGTCAATTTGCAAACGTTGAAGGAGAATAATCCCGATTACCTTTGATTCTTATACATGGTACAGAATCTACATGTTCTATGCTTAACGTTGACTCTTTTCTCGAATATGTCAGAAACGTAACTGAATGGTTTGCCTTTGAAAGTGTATTTCTGCTATAGTAAGAATATTAACTTTTAAATTTGGCAAATGTCCAACTTCAAGATATTAGTTCAACTCAATGCTATGAGATTTGTATCTTCAACTCAACTCGTGATATTTTCAGAGATGCCAAGCTTTCTATCATATAGTATATATAAATTATCAAAGTATTCTGCACGATGAATTCCACTTTGAGTATATTCATTTACTATTTTCGTTATTGATTTCTCTAGCGCAACAGTGAAACAATTCGTTTAAAAGACGAAAAGTAGAAATGTGTATGTCGACATTAATAATTGATTCTTGCATTTATATTTTCTAGGGCCCTATATCACCCCGTAAACGGAACCGCACTAACCAAAATGTTATGGCGCCGATTTTTAGACACATCTGGATGTTTGCGTAAACACAAATGCTTTAACTCTTATCTGTTTAAGTAGAAATTATCTACCGTTCCAATTATTGGAAATATGTGAAATATTTACTAAATAATAAAAAAACAGCACTGACATTATTCATAACTCGATCAATCTCGAATTCTTTTTTTAGGAATACAAGTCTATTTTTAAACATTTGGGAGAAACCGCAAGTCACATGATCGACATTAGCATATCTCTATTTTTAGAACGAGTATTGATTGTTTATTGACATAAGCAAGGAGTATAGTTCCTTGGCATAAGGGACATATCTAGAAAAGTTTCGTCACCGTACACATTTTTAAAATGATAGAAAAAAGCAAAATCAAACTCCCGAATCAAGTACTTATTATCTAAAGTCCTTGCCGAAATATACGACTCTTTCAATGTGCATGTTGGCGATATAGTTCGTGACCTGGAATTTGATTTACAAGATGGCGTAATATTTTGGTTCAGCGCGTCTGTATTCATGCGCTTTAATTCCTTTGTGCTGATTAATGCTAAATAATATAAACTTGGAATGTATACGATGCGTAATTGTTTATAGGTATAAATCGTCACTGTATGTTATAATATTAATATTTTCGTTGAAATAGGCGAATCTACTGTTTATAGTGAGTTCGAGCGCTTATCAGGTGGAACTATTTAATAAGTGGTTGTTAGGTTTGCATTAAGGTGTCATCCCACCATTGATTTTTGTTCTTTATTCTATAGTAAATAATAAAAGTTTGAAGGCTTGTCATTCATAGAGAATCCCAAATGAAAGAAGTGAAACCTACATTTTACTGTTTGTCAACCTCTGCACTATCAAAATATGATGAGAAAAGTAGGGGTCATGTGTCATATAAGAGATTTTTTTTTCTGCTCAGTGGGTACACTGGTGACAAAGTGAAAGTAGACTTCCGAAATCATGTATTCATACCCCAATTTCCAAGCATCAATTTTTTTTCTAAATTCACAATTCAAAAATGACAATGCTATCAAAGTGTTCAAAATACATCAATAATGCCGTTCTAATAAAAAAAAAATGAGCATTAAAATAAGGAAAATGCATTTTTAAAGAAGAAGAAATGAGGATTATTTAAAACCGCCATTATGCACCTACCCCACGGAAGCACTTTCTTTTTGCAATGGTGGTACTATGCCTTAAGGTAACACGAAACACGGTTGCAGATTTGCGGTATTGAAAATAAAATCATGTTAGCTCTGAGAGCGGCTGCTAAAGCACCGCCCCCAAAAACTGTTAAAAATGTTCTAACAATAAAATAGAATGTGTTTGCGTGTCCTTAACCTAGAAATTGAATAAGACAGTTAATCAAATATTGATTGAAATCGCATTGGTCTCTAACGGTCATGGATCTTCCCCAACCGACTGTTACAGAGAGGTTTTACTTTATAATTTTAATTGCGAGTACCAATCTGTAGAAAGTGGTAGTTTGTAGAACGGACCCAGCTGCTCTCCTGGTTGGGTCCGTATAACGCAATGAAGGGAAAGCTACATTTGAGCACGTTGATTGGTCATTTGCTTCAACTGAAAGTTTGAATGACGTCACAGTTTAGTAAGCATTCAATTGCTATGAATTGTGAGACAGACATAGAATTTCCTGCTGTTTCAATGTTAATTAATAATGATTCGGGAGATATGAGATTCTGAAATAGACAAATAATGTTGTCATTTGTTGGATTAGAAATAGTAGAAGTACATAAATGGGCAGATGGTTGCGCAGATTAGTAAAAAGACAAGAACCTATTTTGTCATAAGGCAAGAAATTGTTTTGTTATAAAAATTTGAGATATATTCAAAGAGTGACAAGAAACCTTTTAGAGATTAGCAATGAAAAAATGTTTGTGATAGTTCATTCCTTACTTACGGCTGTTGGGGCGTTTGATCACAAATCCAAGATGGCCACCAAATATTGAAATTCATGTTATAATATACACTGTGATAGAAAACACTACAAAGTGTTAAAATTTAGATTAATTGTGTTGTTGTTAGTTGAATGATATGTTCTGGGGTAAAATAAGATGGTTGATTTATGTACAATAAGTCTAAATAAGGGACTAAACGGCTAACAAAATAAGAAAAAAATGCTGTTTTTCTGCAAACATACGCATTTTGTTGAATGCTTTGGTCTTTATCTATAAATGGTTCTGAAAAAACTGAACATGATTAAGAATTATACTTTGCTTCGTCTACTCAATACAAACTTGAATATATTATTACCTTCTACGTAATGCTTCTTTCAATCTATCAAAGCAGTGTAATAAATAAGTTTATAAAAAATCAATTTTAAAGAAATACTCTGATAAAAATACATCTGCTCAGTCATGTTTCTAGAGGTAAGTAAATTGTATGCCATGTTCCAAAGTTCATATCCAACTAACAGGTGTTGGAGAGTTTTGTAAAAAGAACACAAGATGACCGCCAATATGGCTATTATATATTGAAAATCATCAAAAATTATATATAACTTGTTAAAATTTAGGTCTATTGTGTTGTTCTTTGTTGTGAAACATGTTTCAGAATTATATTTTTTTTATTTGTATATTTTACATAGGGACCTTCGTGGCCGAGTGGTCTCAGGTGCCGTCTCAAGATCATTTACCTCTCACCGCTAAGGTTCATGTCCCGCCTACTCCAAAAACTTTATGTGAGAAAGTTTCCAGTTACTTGCGGAAGGACGGTGGTTCTACCCAGTCTGAGGTTTTCCTCCACCATCAAAACTGGATAGTCAATATATAACCTGAAATGTGTTGAAAATGGCGTTAAACCCCATTAAAAAAAATTACATAA
Organism: Panopea generosa; assembly: GCA_029582155.1. Taxonomy (NCBI): domain Eukaryota; kingdom Metazoa; phylum Mollusca; class Bivalvia; order Adapedonta; family Hiatellidae; genus Panopea; species Panopea generosa. Next base: position 55,248,312 of record CM055902.1, read on the forward strand.
TAAGCTGCATTAACAAATCAATGTAATAAAACTAATTACTTCATGTTCAATAAATGTTGTTGTTGTTTTTGTTGTTTTTGTGTGTATGTTTTTGTTACTTCATTTGGTCTTACTGTCTCTCCTTCAGTCAGAACGCAAGAACAGTTGCTCCATAATCATTAAGTCACACTTTTACTTTAGTTTAGCATGCTGCATTTCAATTATTGTAACATTTTACTTGATAATTACTTTGTTGCACCAATATTAGTAGTTATTTTATTGTTTTAGGCTCATATCAGGTAGGGTTAAACATAGTTTAATATTAAATGTTTATTATCCCTTCAAATTCCTACATTTATTTGATTGTTTTTATAACCACGCCTTACTGAATAACATGAATTTTGTCATTTATCACCAATTATAGCATGTACCTATAACCTGATTTCACAGTAACATCATCGTTATTGCTACCACAAAATAAAATAGTCACATATTGTTCTTAGAGCGCACTACTCATATTACTTGAAGGCCATTTTCTTAATATTCTATCATACTCAAAATCTGAGTCACCCAGTTTTTAAACATGCAAATTATCATCATCAATTCCAGCTTGAACAGTGTCATTGAAAAGCACACCAGTGACTGGCAGTGGCAATTTGTCTTTCATGCCAGTTACTGACCGTGGCAATTGGTCTTCCATACCAGTGACTGATCGTGGCAATTTGTCTTCCATGCCAGTGACTGATCGTAGCAATTTGTCTTCCATGCCAGTGACTGACCGTGGCAATTGGTCTTCCATTCGATGCTTCCACACATCAAATTTAAATGTTCATTCGTGGGGAGAATATTAGTTATTAAACTTATTTATTTTAATTCGATTCTGAAACAAATTCTTACAACAAATCACGCTCGAAGTGACTACTGAATTATACAATAACCCATTGATGTACATGTATTAAAGAAAATAAGATCGTCTGTCGCATTGCTTTTGGTGTTTTCTGGACAATTCAAGTTTTTTCGGATGCCTTCATAAGATGAAATATCAATATTCTGTTTGCTTCTTCATGTCTACATTGTTAATGTCTTTTTCGATCGTTTTCCATATATGCAGCTAAAGCATCCACTATATAATATGACATGTTTTAAAGCAGAATTACACATGACCGATGCCTTTCATCAATGAAGAGAAAACAATCAGCTTAATGATAGAGACTACAGTGATTGTTGTACTTTTTTTATTCTGGATCTGAGAGACAGATAGTTTTCCCAGTATTGTTTATTTTCCTACATCTGAGCCAATGTTTTATTTTCATTTTCCAGCATGCTATTGACGTTTGAAACCTATAATCAGCAAACAAACAGCCTACTTGTAAAAAGTATGTATGCTGCCAGTTGGTTATTAAATTGACCTTGACATATAAAACATCATAAAAGAGTTTCAGCTGCTTGACTGCATAGCTGTTTTTGCCATATTCCAACATCGTATTGTTACACACGCATATCTGCATATGTCCTTTAATTAGTCGGAATGTTTCATTGTTTCTTCTGTGACATCTGCGCGTGATGGCAAATTTACAATATCTATTACGATATTTGTTGATTGTTCTACCAGCAAGGTATTCAACTCAATCCCCATTGGTGTTTGCTGTTGTGTGGATAAATTGATGATTAAGAATAAGTTATATTTCTACTCATGAAATATGTTTTATTAACATGGAGCATCTTTGGTTTATTTCGTTTAGTTAGCTGATCTAATTTAGCTGAATCTTTGGAAAATCCAGTTGTCTGATTTAATTGCTTTCTTCTCTTTGTTTCTGTTGCTCCTTTTGTGTTTCTAATGCAATAGCTATATAACGGTAATCTGCTGAACTTTCAACTGAATTCAAAACATTTTCTACCAGTCAAATGATGCTTTCCTGGTTTTATCCTGTCCAATATACTGCATGTTCCCTAATATAATTCACAAGTCTATGTACTTAGACGAATCATTTTAATTGGTAGAACCTATATAAAGTACTTAAAAAAACACTCTTTGAGTTCTTTAGGATAGGTGTTATCTCCGTCCTCCAGAACCTTTGTACTTGGAGACTGGTAGAACATCAACAAGATCAGCCTGCCTTGAATAAGGTCAGTGTTCTTATGTGATATACACTGCCTCCGTTACAAAATCAACCCTAACAGTGTCGTCTGTAAGACTTGCAAAATAAGTTTTTGTAATGATTTCAGATCCTTTAGAAATTCTTTCAAAAATATTTCACATATATTATATTGTTTGTAGTTTTATTACCTATCCCAAATGATTGTGTATATATTTTGTTTTTATGTGTTAGTTTTTAAATTTAAAATTATCAATTAAATTTTGCTTATGATAATATCTTTAAAATCTCTTCAAATGCTTTATTATTTGTTATCATTATGGTCTCTGCTTTGAAAAAAACTTACTGACACTTTCAAATTTGCAGCAAATATGCGGTAATTTCACCTTGTTTCCGTTTAAGTAATGTCCAGAAGTGTTTGTCATCAATGTATAATTATTCCGTTTATATTGAACAATATAAAAGCATATTTATACAGATATTGACACCGCAACACTTATACATGTACAGGATACTAAATAAAAGATATGTTTCAACATGCCCGGCCACCGATACTACCCGGGAACATAATACATTACGCGAGGCATATCAATTGAACAAAGAGATTTAATTATGTAATTGGTTGAGAATTATGTTAATACAGCCTAATAAGCAAATCATTGTTGAATTACTCAATTAAAAAAAATCTCAATATACATAAAAATATTGCTAATCAGTTCTCAAATGATCTGATCAAAAACGATAATGTTTTTTTAAAGATATTTTTAAATATGTGCAATAGTGCTATTTTTCTTCTTCATCTTTTTACTTAAAAACCTAGTTTATTGCAGATTTTAGTATAAAGATAGCAACATTTTACATGGAGCTTTATCATTTCAAAAAAATGTGCTTTGTATTGATATTCCTAATTTATGTTTTAAAATGTCTCTTATAATAATTTTAGAATGGCTATGTACAAGTTTAAACGTTCATGTATAATTTATGTTTTGTTATATGATGTGTAGATGAGACGATAAGAAAGATAATACCAATGAATGAAAAGAGCAACCCCCCCCCCCCCTCCCCCGCCCCTGTGTTTCAAGTCTCAAACAATGCCAATGTTTGTTTATCAACTTAATTACCCCCTACTCCGGAGGCAAAATTTTATTGGGGGTTATAATATAATTTGATAGAATGTAATTGAGTAATTATATTTTAACACAAGTTTGTTGTTATTTTTTTTTTAAATTAGCTATTTGATTTAATATCGATATTCACATAAATTGATAATAAATTCAAATTTTATAAACAGATAATAAAGCGGGGAAAAAAGAAATATTAGCGGTTTTCTACAAATATGTGCATATCTCAAATATGCGAAAGCTTTTTAATTAAATGTGTTGGTAATAATTCTTTAAATAACTTATTTTTTATTTAACTTCGTACATGTATAATCACCTTTCGTAAGTCACCTATTCAAATGATTATGTCAACATCTGTAAGTGACTAACTGGCTCAAAATGCAAATCTCTACAATAACAAAAACACTTTACAGGTAAACATTAACCTTGTACTTTACTGCAATTAGTGAAATCTTGATATTGATATGAATGTTTTTTGCACATTGTATTGTTAAATATCTATTTTAAAACATATCGCGTGTTCCAATATCGTACTAACATTACATGATCTGAAAGAAATATTTTGTGAATGGTTTAGTGTTTACTTTATTAAACATGAAACACTAGAAGGAATATAAAGCTTTAGATAATTGCAGTATTACTAATCAAAGCAAAGAGATTTGTAAATCTGCTGCGTAACATATTAGCTATTCACATTTATTACTAAAATACTTAAATGGGACACGCTGCAATTTTCACTTAAAACTATTTCTGAAAAGTCTATATACTTATTATGTAAAGTTACATTACCATAGCATTATGTTAAAACTATTTTGTTCCTGTGTTGAAAACAGTGCATAACTCTTGTAATTGTTTGAAAAACATTATATTTGGCAGATCTTCGGCAGCAAGTGCAAATCATATATTAATTTCCTGAGTTGTATCGGAATGATAGAACTTATTCCAAGTATATAAAGATAAATACAGTAGAACTTCGATGGATCGAACCTGGCAAAATACAGGTAAATTTGTTGACTGGACCTGATTTCTAGTTCGACTCGGTGTTCTAGCCGAGTGTATATCAAAATCCCCTTCACTGAAAAAAGACGGTGTTACAAAATCCCCTTCACACTTTCGCAGTGGGTATCATAATTCCCTCTGTGATTTTAACAGGGCTATCATAATCCCCTTCATGAAATTTACAGGGCTATCAAAATCTTCTTGATTGAAATCCCTTCCACTGAATACATTATTGACAAGGCTAAGTCTATGTTTAAGAATTGTGTGGTTCCTTTTTTCATCAACTGTAGAAAGGCAAAATGGAGGGGAAGTTTTCAGAAGTTTAGTATTGAAAGAAAGATGAGCAGTACAACACAAATAAATACTATGACAAAGTATCAATTTTACTCATTTTAATAAAACAGCATAGCTGGTTATCAAAATGAAATGATAAAAAATTATTCATAATATACACCAAGCATCATACTCATTTCTCACCATATCCATGTTTATCGCATTTATAAATTAAAGCACAAGACTTATCTGTCAAACAAACAAACATAATAACATTTGTCACGATCAACTTCACTTATAAACTACTAAATGGTACTTGTTTAAGGAATCCTTATAAACTGTCCCATAGCATTGAGGAACTCATCAATATTCTTCTGACCACTAGCATATTGCTCAAAAAGAGTTTTCAGTCTCTGCTGGTGAGCCTTTGTCGCTCTTCTTCACTCTCTTCTTGGTTGGCTCTCCACACTCGCACCTCAGAATGTCGGCTTCAACCATTGTAGCATCCTTGTTTAAGCAACTTACTACATACAGTCCAAAAGGGTGGATTTGAATGTCCTAACTGTGGTTCCACGATTCACATTTATTGTATGTTCTGTTCCTGTCCATAACCGTAGCTTCGTATATTTCTCTGATATATTAATTAAAGTAATTAGCAGAATAGATCTGAAGCAATTTCACAAAATTAAATCAACAGCAACATTAATTGACAAACAAACATCAATTAAGCACTATCATTAAATGGCAAACTGTGACCCACATGCTTAATTATTTTAAAGGGCCAAACAAAAGTTTTTTTAAAAAAATCACACTTTCAATAGATAGTAACAATGTAGCAACCTCCAACAATTTTCAAAGTCAATGGGTCTCTATGAACAAAAGATGTAATCTTTACTCAATTTTCTCACAAAATAGAAACTGGTCGATATGAGGGTATTAATGAGAATAACCGGTTATGTCCTTTCTGTAATGATGCTATAGAAGATGAGTGTCATGTTATTTTAAAATGTGCCTCTTATAAAGATATTAGGACAGATCTGATGCTTAAAGCAGTAAGCATAGATGCAAACTTTAATAATTTTGATGACTGTAATAAAATGAAGTTTCTCTTTTCCAATAAAGATATGATAAGAATATGTGCCAAAACCTGTTTTACAATACTACAAAAACGTAGAAATATTTTATATAAATAATGTATTATATCTTAAATGTAAAACAAATTAATTTTATATTATGTTGAGAAATCGGTGCTAATCAGGTCATTCCAGATCTGATCTGGGGTGATAACTGATCTTTTAAAATATTTTTTAAAAAAGCTTTTGACTATATAGCGATGCATTTGCATTTATTTTTCCTTTCACGATTTAACAAAAGTTATTTTAATAATCTTTTAGGTCTAGAGCCAAGATTAGCGCCGGTGTCTCAATTCTTAGTGTATAATGCTTTATAGTATACATCTTTTTCAAAAATAATGCATGAATAATCTGTGATAGTTGTATATATTTTATGTCAATTAATTTTATAGCGATAGTCTCTTGTAATTCTAATATTGAATGGCTATGTACGTTGTATGTGTTACTGTAAGTTTTATTTATATGTTTGTACATAGATGAGACTTAAATAAAGATATATATACACAAAATGGAGCAAAATAATCATGTCTGTAAACGTGTCAAACTGTTAGTGTTTGTAACACCAAACAGAAGCATCATTATACAGTTTGATAGCCCATTTCAATTGTCTCTGTCCAGAAACGGAGGAAGTACTAACATTTTAATTAGAAAGAGGGGATTTTGATAGTCCTATAAATTTCATGAAGGGGATTATGATAGCCCTCACTCTTCAAGCGGCTGTCGAGCAGGACGGATGTCTCCTGGGCAAGCTCAAGATTTCTAAGTGGGTCACGGTCCCTCCTCCACTTTTACATGGAGGGTTTTTTAACCTATCATCGATTTTATGTTTTTAACGTGGTGTTAAAAAGGGTCGTTTTTGGAATAATCAACAAGAATCAGCACGCTATTACAGCAATACAGCAATACAACTTCTCCAAGAAACAGCTTTTGACCGGAACCTCTATATTTGCATAATCAACTTAGCACAAGAATCGTCTTCATGTATCATCTTTAAACAACTTATCTACAACTACAAGAATAGTCCTAGAATGTACATCGTCGGGCGACTCTGATTGACAGCTTCGGTTCCAAATCGCTTATACGCAAGGCTTCAAGCTCAGCGGGTTAAAATTAACTCATTCAGCGGAAATTTTAAACTCGACAAAAAAGATGATCAAATACGGAAGAAGGAACATAATACCATCGCGAAACATCTTAGAAAGTAATCATCTTATCCAGCCAGTGGTGCAGCACCGGGAGGAGTAGTGAACCTGCCGATGCTGTCCACTGGCATCTTAATCTTCTGTTCCTGCTCGCCAAAATGCTCAGAGCTAAGTGCGAGGGTAAACAAACGCTTAAACATACATGATAGCCCTGTTATTTTAATGAAGGGGATTTTGATAGCCCTGTTAAAATCGCAAAGGGTATTATGATACCCCTTGAAAAACTATGAAGGGGCTTCTGTACTCCCGTGTCTTTTTTCAGTGGAGGGGATTTTAATCAATGGGATTTTGATTGTCTCCCGTTCTAGCCATCATATGTAGAATAATATAATTTAACTAGTATTTCTGCCGGGACCAAATAAGTGGTTCGAGCCATGTGTGGTGTTCCGGCCATCCGTGTTCGAGCCAACGAAGTTCTACAGTATATCAAAGTGGTATGCGAGAAATATTAATCTGTTGTAACAATATAATCTCATGATATTATAACACGAGGTACTTAAAAGAAGTTGTTACAAATGGATTTTGGTCAAATACCGTTTTAGGCTTTATTAAAAACGCTTGCGCTAATATAAAGATGTCTGTTTAAAACAACCATAATAATAATATTTTGAAAAACAACATGAATTTTAAAATATCATTTGAATATCATAGCACTTGTCCCGTTAACTCAGCCAGTAATGCGTCCGACTATCAACCCTCGGATCGAGAATTCAAATCCCCGACGGCACCATTCTCTGTGATAATTAATTTACGACATTATGTTTAATTGTTATTCTGTCTCTTTCAAATATAAGTTTATATACTTATATAATCGTAATGAATATATTAATTACAGTAACACAAATTAATCAATCTTTATCTGTTGATTGATAATAAAATAAACTTTATCAAAGTTTGAAATTTGTAATTAAAAACATTAATCTTTGTTATAATTTTGACAGTTAAAGATTCATGACTTCTCACATGTTATATACACATTTCTATTTCTATTATATGAAAAACATTTCAAAAACTGTTTCTTTTTTACTTTTTTATACTACACATCAAACCACCAAAACTTGCTTATTAAAACCAAGGACTTATATAAGTCAAAACGAATAGATATATCCCGAGGAGATATAACACGTCACGCCTAATTGATTTTAGTGTCAGAGCGGAACGGTACCAGTATGTTTTATCACGGTCTAAGGGAAGTAATTGGAGTCATCTCCAATATCATCGAAATGCACAGGGGCAATTACCGGATAACTCTTGGGAAATGTCTGAACTAGTCCAGTATGGCAGAAGATTTACAAAACGCATTAAATGTTTGAGCAGAGTATTGTACTAGGTGGAAATTAACAGTTTATAGGCAAAAACTAAAACTATGGTGTTCAGAAACGGGGAAAGTTTACCAAAAAACTTGAGATTCAAATATATTGATACAGATATTGAGATTGTAAGTAAATTTAAATATTTAGAGATTATATTCGCATCAGGTGGATCTTTTCATGAAACCGATAAAGTACTTTCGGGGCAAGCCCTTAAGGCTATTTAAACAATTTTACTAATATTTCTCCAAAACATATTTTAGAGTTATCTGATAAGCTCATTACGGGTATTCTGAACTATTCATCGGAGGTATGGGGTTTAACAAAGGTACGCAGGTAGAAAAAATACATTTAAGTTTTTGTAAGATGCTTTTAGGCGTAAAGCTATCGACACAAAATAATTTCATTTATGGAGAGACAGGAAGTATCAGTTATATAAATAAGCGATATTTAAACATGATTAAATACTTAAAATTTGTAGCTCAAGCAATAGCAAATATATTAAAATTGTATATCACGTGCTAAAAACTGAAAATGAGAGGTTCCGAAATAGAATTCACTGGGGTTCACAAGTATATATATATATATTCGTTTATTAGAGTCTCATCATAGTATATAGAAAAAAAATAGCATAATATTTAAAATACAACTTACACAGATATTAAATACTATGTCATTATCTACAGAATTGTAAGAGACAGCTCGGCAATATGTTAATATCACCGTAATAATACACTACTGAAACAACACATACAATCACGCTATAATATACTTACTAGTTAAAAGCTGTGCAGCCATTGTTAATCCGGACAAAAGAAGAACATAAATCTTCATTGTATTCATTTGTCTAAAACAGTATTAAAATAAGTTCTGTTAATCCACTTCTTTTTCTAAACATTAGCAAAAGGGCAGAATTGAAAAATATTTTTAAAAAAATCAATTATCGCCTCAAGTTAGATTTGGGACGACCTGATTAACAATGACTGCATTCACTACTAAAATATCCAATAACAAATGAAACAATATCAATCATTATATACATTATAAAATAACGTTAAATAGACCATAAATGCTGTCTGTTTGCTTAAAAAGAGAGATATTCTTTCAAGTACAACATTTATTATCTAAACCAGGTTTTTATGAGGTATGGCATAGTCAAGGAGTATGAGATAACAAACTGTTTTTATCCGTTTTTAAACAAAGACTGAATGATATTTTTGTACATAATTGGACCGCAGAACTAAATGATTCACCGAGAGCATTATTCTTTAGAACGTTTACTTCTTTGGAAATTTCACATTATCCTTATGTTATAAATAAAGAAAAAAATTCAAGATTACGACTATTTTCTCATAGACTTGAAGCAGAATGCGGTTGGTGGCGAAAACCTGTTAGTGTTCCATTTCAAGACAGAAAATGCAGATAATGAAACTATAAACAAAGTTCATCTCATCAATACCGTATATGTCCACCATTGGAATCGATGGATACTTGGCAACGACGCCTCATTGATGCGACAAGTGTGCTGAAAAATGCCTGGGAAATACCATTCCAGAGTCGCACAAGCGCGCGTGACAAGTCAGGTACAATCGTGAAACATTGGGTATTTCCGTATCCTCCGTCTATTGCGTAGCATAAAGGCCGAGGTGATCAGATTGAGGTCAGGTAACGTCAACGGCTGATTTTGGAGGCGACGTAAGCGAGGCTGCATCTCATCCCACATGTGTTCTATAGGTGACATATCCGGTGACATTGCAGGCCAGGACAGCACATTCACATTGTTCTGGATCAAGAAGTCAGTGACGACCCGCGCGACGTGCGGGCGAGCGTTATCCTGTTGCAGCGTGGCGTTACGTTGCTGCACAAATGGAAGGACGTGAGGCCGTATGATTTCGTCACGGTATCTGATGCCTGTAAGTGTGCCGTCCACAACCACAATGAGATGCCACCTTACACCATGACATTAACTCCGCCGAATGGACGTCGTTGAATCACACAACTGTCATGGAAACGTTCACAAACACGACGGTACACTCTAGAACGACCGTCGCTGCTGTCGAGATGAAACCTGGACTCATCCGTGAAAAGAACACGTGCCAAGTCCTGTTTCGTGAAGTATATGTGTCGTCTACACCAGGCAAAACGTGCTACACGATGAGGTTGCTGGGGAACAGGACTTAAGGCTGGACGTCGTGTACGTATGCCTCGTTCAAGCAATCGATTACGTACCGTTGGGGGACTAATTCTCCTAAGGCCAGGAATAATTCTAGCTGTCAAAGTAGCAGGTCTGAGTCGTTCACAGAGATGAACGACCCGGATTTACCTATCCTGGCGATTAGACGTTACGTGTGGACGTCCTGACCGAGGCCGGTCTCTGGTGGTCCCAAACTGTTGGTACCGTCTCCACAAGGTGTTTACAGTATTTCGGTGCACACCAAATTGTCTGGCAACGCCAGTATGACGTACACCAGCTTCAATGATGACTACGGCGCGGCATCTGTCAGTTTCATTCAACCTTGGCATGGCGTATCAAATGCGTTTTTCAAAATTATGCTGGTTTTGTGTCTTACAGGTATCAACACTATGTTTTTACACAGGTTTAGGCGACAAACGTGTTTGCGATTGACTGCTGACCGAAAAAAACGTCAAAACGAAGACGTTGGCCAGACAGACAAACTACACGTGCAACTCATGTACTGACCAGTGTAAATGACCGAGAGAGATACACAACTTACCTGTGTAAAGTTTCAAGCTTTAATTTATAAAATTGAGCGATACATGAACATTTTACACATGCACAGTTTCTTTTTTCCGCTAGTATATATAAAACCATATTACTGGACACACCCAAACTATTTAAAATGCACACAACTATTGAAATGCACAAACCAATCTGAATTAAGAAAACTCTGCGTTTATAAATACAACGCATTTAAATTAAGAATGATAACAAATTAACATACGATATAGAATCCTTATTATCACATATTTATTTTATAAATAATAACAGTACTATATACATGTTTAAAATGAGTTATATCCCTTGCAGTCTAAATTCGAATAATACGTTGGTTTTTTTTAAAAAAATCATATGTTGGAAGTGTTTCTACAAATTATTCAATTTTATTGAATAACACTATTTCATATTGTATACCTACAGCTCAGGAGTGGTACACGACTATCGACTATGGACTAGTAAAATATATTGAAATTGTAAGCTACTAAAATTTGAACAAAATAAGTACGCTAATTAGCAAACGACTTATTGTGACCAAAAATAAATAAATTATCTAGATCTGTGGATAAAGGGAACAACTTCGCTTCGAAAGATCACAAAAATGCGCGACAACCCACAGCGACAAGCTTCTCTCCCAATGGACCGAATTTTGTTAAAGTATGGAGAATGTACCAAACCATTAACAATGATGCTTAACATTGTATTCTATGCAAAGTAAAAAGCCTATACCATATATTCAACATTGCCATACGAACTATGTTAAAAATTCATGCATATTATAACTTGCCATGTTTCAATGACATATATATGTTTGTAATTAAGATAAATATACATGGGCCATGTTCGGTTTAATAAACGAATAAAACTTTCATTTCCTATAACACACTATAGTGAGTGTACATACTTGAGATGTCATTGTCGTCTGATCATCTGATCATTACTTACAAACACAACAATTAGTCATATAACATACATTATTGATATGTTAACAACATTCGTCATCAGGCGCGTAGCGTGGTTTACTCAGACACTCTGCTGAGTAATATTTGAAACCAAAGCCTAAATAATGAAAGGGCTAAAAAGTCGAAAGAAGCAAAAGAAATGTAACAGGAGGGGATTACAAAATCCCCAGGAAGGCGCACCCTGTCTCCCACCAGCGGTTCCAGCGGAATCACATTCGCACACCCTGCCCTGAGTAACTTGCAAATTTGTCACGCTAAGCCCCTGGTCATGTAATGTTTACTGAGTGTCTCGCTGGCCTGGTACCATCGTAAAACATAAACATCTACATAAATGCTGGTGATGCCGGGGAACAGAAACGCGCGACTTCGTGAGTTTATGATAAGGGGTATGAAATTTTAAGGGTTTTTTTTCTATTGGAATTTGATAATGGTGATAAACAACTAGATTGTTATAACAAGGGTTTGCCAATTTTAAATCTGTACAATCTGAGTGACACTGCTGGTAAAATCGTAATTAAATATAAATACTTAACGGAACAGCTAAACCGCCACTTTTTGTATTTTCAATTACTCTTTTTTTTAATTATCGTGTGAAAACTGATTTGACATCCCATTTCAAGGACTTAAATAGAAAGATAGGAAACTTGCATCTCTGTACTAAATGTTTATATTATAGCACACGAAGAACTACTAATTTGGCAAATTAATCATTTAAATGTAACAGACAACTGCTTTATTTTGTAGAAAATGTAAGATGTATATAACCTTATATGTTTTATAATGTTTAAAACACGCACAATGTAGATAAGAACTCGTTTATTTTGATCACTTGTATTGGTAAGTCACAAATGATGGAACTATCTAAAAGTACAGTAATCACAAGTTGTATTAATGTGTCTATTTTATTCTCTATCTCCCTCCAAGTCTTTGGTATGTCTTTACTGAAGTAACTATATAAACTGAAGTAACTATATAACAAGGACTGATTAATAATGTGCATAATGAAGACATTTAGAATTAACCTTTCTGGTCGAACACTGATTAAGAATGTATATAATTAACGCGGTTTAAACTACCCCATCAAACACTGGAGATTAAGTCACTAGATAGTATTTATAGCAAGGATTATTCTGTAGACATATCATAGTCTCCGGAGTTTTACCTAGCGGGTCGTGTGCGGGTTCGTGTGGATCCCCTGGTGACAGTGGCCGATGGGCATTGTTATGGTATCCGAGACACAGGTGTATAACTTTGTCCTTAAACTGGAGACGTATGTGGATACGGAATTGGAGATATTGAAAGCCGTCGCAGAAGTGTGCCACATGTGGCCGGCTGAGAGCAGGCAGGTGTGCTTGTGGTCTCGTCCACCGTTGGTGGTTCCAGCGTGGTGGAAGGTGGATTATGAGCCATGGTGGTTCGTAAACTGGCCTTAACCGGTGACATAGGCACACGAATTGTTGGCGATAAAGCAGGGCCGGGCGGCAAGGTCTGTATGATGGGAATGAACTTTGTGGGACTTTCAGGTGCTTGGTTTGGCCTGAAAGTACCATTCTTCATGTCATCCTCGATACTGATTCGTTGTCTCTGGGAATAGACTGGAACATATTTGCGTAAGAATTTTCTGTTGCGCAGCCATCAATTCTCGCCACATACTGGGCATGTTGGCGTACCTCAATTAACATGTTAGTTTTAACCCATTTTCGAGGGTTGGGTCTAGTCTGGTTTTGGATGCGGACATGGTCGCCAACGATGATAGGTGGTAGTTGTTTGGTATGTTCAGACCAACGCTCAGCAGCCCTCATGTGTCTGTTTCTAAGTGCCTCTTCTATTGCGGTCAAGTTCTCCTGCAATGTGTTATGTGGTAAATATCGGTCAGGGAGGACGGAAATGAAATCTTTGATAGATCTGCCAAAGACACACATAGCTGGAGATAGTGTAGTGTCCTTGTCTGGGCAATTGCGGTACTGTAATATCGCTCGCTGGAAAGAGTCAGTGTCAAGTTCGCCAAGTGGTCCAGTGTTGCCGGTTATCAGTCTCTTGATAGTCTTAACTCCGGCCTCAGCACGGCAGTTGCTGTGGGGGAATGCCACTTGCGATCATTGATGACACGCCTTGGTGCGCAGCATGTAGCGCTGTCAGACAGTCTTGTCGGAGTGCGGTTGGAATCACAACACGGTCTTTGTAGACTACTACACCATCCACTGTGTACAGGTGATTGCGGAATTGATGGTACTCACGAAGCGGTTCAGGCAGCTCGTGGCGGAATTCCGGCATTCCATCTTCAACTATGTTGACTAAAGTGGACATATTCTCATCACTGGTAGTTGCAATGCGAACCTTGTCCTAGGTAATGGATGGTAATGTGTGCAGGGATGAAGTTGCAGCAAGGAGTACAGTGTCTTCGCTATCGTCCTGGTATGTCTCTATGCATCGAATGCCAGTAAGGAAGGCATGTCGTAGGTCTGGGAGCGATGGTAATATAGACTCAGATGCTTCATTAAGTGGAAATGTGTGTAACAGTGGAGATGTCATCTCGTAGATGCATTTTGGGAGTGTAACTTTCGCCTGTGTGGTGGTGGGAGACAGTATCGGCAGCCCTGTTTCACTCCGGGTACGTGTGTCATGTGGAATCTGTACCGGAAGGTTTTTTCTTTAAGTTTCGAAGTCATGTGTTCGATATATCATCGAGTGACCGGTCTCCGAATAACTTAAGGAGTGGTTTATAGTCCACGGCAATAATGAACTCCTCGCATCCTAGAATGAGGTAACGAGCCTTGTCCAGGGCATCGGCAACGGCTACGGCTTCCCCTCCACTTGAGCATAACGAGATTCAGCACTGTGTGTGAAGCGGCTTCCAGCAAGTGTTATTCTCCAACCTGTTGGGCAACAGAACAGCTCAGTCTTAGGGCAGCTACAGTGTTTTTGAAAGAGCCAGAATCCTATCCCGACTTTAGACCAATCTGTGGCAAGGCATGTAGATTTGGACTTGTCGAAGATCCGTACGCCCTCTTCTATCTCGCTCACAATCACTCGCTTCGATTCTGCCAGTAGCTCTTCGAGGTTTTCATTCCAATGGAAGGGTGTGCCTGGCTTAAGGAGGTCACGAAAGGGAAGCATTCGGTCAGTCATGCTGAAGGCATGTGAAACCTGGTTGTTGAGCCCAAACCAAGATCGGATGTCCGTTGTGGGAAATCAATGATTGCAATAAGGAACTTTCTGCAAGGTGTTACACTGTCTACAGTGATTTCGAAGCCTGCAAATTCCACTGTTTCCTGTCCAAAGATGAACTCCGGATTGAGGGTTATGCCGTTCCTACCACATATTTCCAGCCAGTTGCTTGCCTGGAAGAAGCTTTCCTCCAGACTGTTGGACCAGAAGAGTGTGTCATCGATGCACTTAGTCTTTTGGGACCTCTGCGCAAATCTCATCAAACCATTTCGAGTAGTCATCGCCCGACGCAATGTAGCCCTGTGGTGCAGTGCAGTAACGGTATCTTCCCCAGGGGGTGATAAAGGTGGTAAGATGCCTATCTTCTTCTCTGAGAGGGACACTGTGATAGCCGTTCCATGCATCAAAAACAGACTTTATTGTCCGCTGTGGCACTGATCTTGCTTGATGGAATGATGACTGCGTGTGGTGGGTCTCACGTGTGGCGTGTGCATTCAGAGGTTGCAAGTCAACGGTGCGCCTCGGTTTGCCATTTTTCCTGGCACAAACGACCATGCGATGGCACCATTTCACTAGTTCAGCAACCGGTACTGGTTCGATCACTCCTACTCTGACACCTCTGTCCAGTCCCGCCTTGATATCGTCTCGCCAATGAATAGGTACTGGCACAGGAGTGTGTATCGCTACAGGTGTGGCAGAATAGTCCACCAAAAGATGAAGTGGGGGACCCTCCATCATAGGTAATTGCTGATGTTCACACGTGTTGAATGTTCTAGACTGATAGTGGTTGGGTAGATATTGTCGGAGTGCCTCACGATTGTTCTCATTTGCAGGGAATGGCAGCTTTGTAGAAGGAGGTGGTGGCATCTGGCGGCGTGGGCAGTTGCATTCAGTGGCTAGCCCACTGTCATTGCTATCACTAGCAGGTGGACCATCGTTCAAGGTGTGAATTGTCTGGTTGCCGTTAGTATCACCTATCGTTGGAAATGTGTCCGTAATCATTTGAACGCAGACACAGGCCTCCCTGCTGATGTAGGGCTTTTCTGAGTTGTCGATAACATAGGTTAGCTGACGGGTTTCGATCATGATGCCCTGTTTGTATTTGTCGGCGAATCGAAGTATGACTGCACCTAGAATGGTTGTCCGTTTGTTGTTGGCAGCATGCATTTTTAATATGACAGCTTGCTGTAAAGCTGATGGTCAAGAGTAATGGCCTTACTACAGCGGTTCTGACCAAGGTTGTTGATAGCGCAGAGGGAGTCGAACACGGCACCTTCATTCTCGGCAGACGATTTTGCCATAGGCTCAAATTTGTTTTTATTCCTACACATATTGTCAAAGTGGTGGTTGATTCCACAATGTTTACATGTATGGCCATAAGCTGCACACTCTTTTTTTCTAATATGTGGGGACGAACGAATCCCGTGTCTTTTCTTTCCACAATAGGCGTGAGGCAGAGCGTTTACCAGATTCTTTAGCCTCAACAAATTTGAACATTCCTCTAATGTTATCTCCTGATTTTTGTCACCCAGGACGTCGAGCTGGATTTCACTGTTATCTAAGCCTCGACTAAGCTCATCATGAAGAACTGCCTCTGTATAGTCAACATTGTCATCAAAATTGGGGCTTTGATAACAAATTTACAGACTCCTGCCTGGCCAAGGAGCCGGGCACCAAATGAGCGAATCGGTTCATCTCTGTCTTGGCGCATATTGTGAAGAGTGACCCGAGCAACCAGGGTATTTTCTTCTCTCACGGACACTGTCTTCATAACCTTAATGACTTCTGCCTCGGATTTATGTGTTAATGTTCCACCGGCTGTACGAGTAAGATCCTTTCGTAAGTGCTCATTGCAACACTCTTAACAGTTGAATCACTTTGTCCTTGCCGGAAACCTTGGTGGCTTCAACATTATCAGTCTATCTGGATAGGAAATATGACCAGTCTTCACTGGTGCCTGCAGATGATATAATTGGTCGTTTGACTTTTTCAACCTTCGCGATAGTAGCAGGTGAAGCGGTGGCATTATGGATGAATATGAGTGGCGATTAGAGCTGCGGCCACAATGACATCCACGTCAGGGGTGGCGTATTGTCTGCAATAGGGCAGTCGATCACTGCCATCTTTTAGCAGGTGTTTAGATTCAGTGAGTGGTGGTAACTGGGTATTGTATCAGCCGTCAGTCCCATCATAGATAATAACTCGTCTATTTTGATCACTTTTATTGGTAGGTCACAAATGATGGGACTATCTAAAAGTACAGTAATAAGTTGTATTAATGTGTCTATATTATTCTCTACAATGAACTTGAATTTAAAATATTGCAGTTTAAGTAAAATATCAAGTACTTTCCTTGATATACAAATTTTGTAACCATCAGTAAATAACACTTTAATGGGAATGGGTTCGTTTTGTAGATAATTCCATTGTGTATTATCAGTTACTTGCGGAGATGGGGTGTGCTCCAGTACTGGTTAATCACAGGAAACAGTGGTTAAGTTAACTGATCGTCTGTTAGCCCTCGATGACATAAAAATGACACTAACTATTCAATCAATCAATCCATTGTGCAATAAAAGAATTTTAATTTGTATTTCGGAGATGAATGGAAGTCAAGATATTTGAAAACGAGAATTTGCGTGAATACGCGAACGTTCAAATCTTAATTAGTTGCCTTTCCTTCTCTTTGTAAGTCCTTACCCATTTCAATAATTTTGATATTACTGCAATCATTTAGTAATACAGACTTCGTCATTGTTATCCTAAATATCATTTCTGATTAAAGTTCAAATTTTAAGCAAATTGCTTTCATACTTTTTTGAGAGAATACATAAAATGTCAGGTGGTAGGTTTGCTATTTCGTACAGAATATACAGTTGATGCCCTCTATACCCTTTCATTTGTTTGCATGATTGTGATGTTTGCTAGAGATGCCAGACAGACAATCAGACTTGCATTGGTGATGTAGGCCGTTTTTATTTCTGATTAATACAAGAGGCCCAAGAGGGCCTGAGGACGCTCTACTGACTCATAGTGGCCATAGCACTTTTTGAAATTCTCCTATGCAATAGAAACATCGGGGCGGGGTCATATTTAACCCTAGGGACACCATTTGAACAAATGTAACAAAATTATAGTTGGTCATCATTATTACATAAACATTTTGAAAATCTGTTGGGCCGTTCTTTAAGTTTTGGACTATTTTTATTTTGCTTAAATAGATGGAAAAAAGAGAATTTTCTGTTTTCCCATAGTATTCCTATGTAAAATTTTAAGTCCCCTATAAATTTTAGCCCCTAAATTTTTATCTGCAATCAAACCCCTACACATAAGAACAATTTATGCTAAATATTAACAAATCAGACATACCGGTTCTTAAAAAAAAAACGATTTAAATATTCCCAATTTTTACCCTTTTGGGGCCCCTTAAGACAGTGGCACCCAGTCATTTTTACAAATCTGAACCTCCTTCACCAAACAATACTTCTGTGAAAAGAAAGGTAAAATCATTTCCATTTTAAAAAAAAATAAATAAAAAACTTAAACGACGTGTCCCCTAATTGAACCTTCGGGGCGGGGTCATTTTTAACCCTAGGGACACCATTTGAACAAATCTAACAAAACTATAGTTGGTCAATATTACTACATAAACATTTTTAAATCTGTTGGGCCATTCATGAGAAAAAGATTTTTTAAGTTTTGGACTATTTTTAGTAACGGCAGCAATCTTCAATTTCAGATTGAAAGAAAAAATCTTCTGTATAGTCTCCTATGCAATAGAAACATCCATGTGAAGTTTAGGTTTAATTGGCCTAGTGGTTTCAGAGAAAGTGCTGCTAACAGACGACAGACGATAGACAACGCGCCATTGCATTAGCACTTCTGGCCATTGGCCAGTAGAGCTAAAAATCAATACGAGTGTGCTATAAACCTTCGGTACTACTCTGTCAATGGTTTCCAGAAGTTGATGTCATGACTAGGTTTGTCGCATTTTGTTACTTCATATTTATCTGCATTAAAGTAAATTGACCAATATTCTTCTATTTTTCTAAGTGCCTGAGATTTTGAAGTATTTAATCAAGTGTCCGGTCCAAGTTTCACTAAACAACTCAACTCTAATTTTTGAAATGCTACAACTTAATCTAAATTGATCATTTATCACATTATCCTTTACCAATGAGCCAAAGCTGTCCTGTAGCCATTTAATGTGTACTGGGTTTGAGGTGCTACCATTACTAGGCTACAGTGCACACACTGCGTGAATACTTGAGTGTCAAAGGGCCTAAAATCATATTTGCTATATATGCATACTATATATTGTGGCAATAAAATGTTTAACCCTTTACTCCATAGATACGCGTTTTCCCACACCAATCACAGAAGGCCTTTGAAAACAGTG
Source organism: Panopea generosa (assembly GCA_029582155.1). Lineage (NCBI taxonomy): Eukaryota > Metazoa > Mollusca > Bivalvia > Adapedonta > Hiatellidae > Panopea > Panopea generosa. The sequence goes on from CM055902.1 coordinate 55,267,691, forward strand.
CAGGAAGAGTTCAGATTGCTCGTAATGAGCAATCTGAACACTTCTTGCACTGTTTTCCACTCTGTCAGTTAATATAAACATAATTCACCCAATAATTCAAAAGCCTTCTATATTAAGGGTGTCCAATGGCATCTATATGAAGTAAAGGGTTTAACTAATAACCTGTTTCATGGGTCACAACTCTTAACATCTATTTTGGCCAATTCAAAAACTTATCTGGGATAAAGTTATACAACTCGTATGCAAGTTTGGTGAAGATCCAATAAAAATACACATGTTAAGAGTGCACAAAACATGAAAAAAATTAGGACACGGGCCGATCAGAATAGCTCACATCAAGATTTGGGAACTCTAGCATGAGCAAAGACACAATCCATAATACCACCGGACCTTAAAATTGATGTGTGAACGTAAAATTTGATTGAAACTTTGGTGCGCAGTGCACTTTTTTTAAAAATAGATGGCAAAACAAAACATGACACTTATATTAACACATGTTTAGTTTTAGGCTTGTTTATTTTGTATTCATTATAACATACACATCACTACTATACAGACAATATATACACACGTAGGGCTTTAAAATTATGCTGAACAAAATCAACCTTCCTCATAGAACAGACAATTATTACATTTTACAGTGCAATTCTGTTCTTGTATACAGTTTTCTGGTCACACTTGTTTTCCAAAACAAGAGGTGTTTTTCTTTATAAAAAGATTCTGTCGTTCAAGACAATTTATTATAAATGAAATAATTTACAATTTAAATACGACATAAATCTAATGTATCATCATTCGCATAAACTTTTGTTTATTTCGACATTATTCCGTTTCTTAATCAATATGGCCAAATCCACAGATCCATTTTGTTGGAATATTTAGCGCAATTTTAAATCCATTGAGCACTAACAGCCGATCGTTAACCTACCTACTCTTTTCTAGGATGCTTCAATATTAACCAGTACTCTAGCACACCCATCTCTGCAAGCAACTGATAACTTCCCTTTTGAACAAGCGGTTAGGGATGACTGACGAGACTCAATAGTGTATATCAATTATCACAGAGAATGGTTGGGCAGGAATCCTGAATTGAATTCTTTAACAGATTATAGGTTCAAGACATTTCATTATATACCAAATAATGTATAATTTACATAATATCACCTCTAAAACAATGCAGCCAAAAGAACACACTTGCTTAAGGTTTTATTTCCTTTGACATAATTTCACGTCAAAATCAATACAGATAAATCCACTTGTCTGGAGGGTGAAGACTTACCATAATGTCAGCAGTCAGTATGGAATTATATATATATATGAAGTGCTCCCACACATACTGGGTTGGGATGATAAATGTATCTATCTGATGTACGATACCAGTTCAACTATTTTAGAACACTATCATATTAAAAAGCATACCCACTGTGGAGACATGTTGGTATTATACAGTAAATGATACAACTGTTTATGTTTTCAAAAGTTTCTTTTATTTAAAATTTGTTTTAATCTTAGAACATAAAAAGGATTTGGTATTTTAAGAAATTTCTTTATTTAAAAAGTCAGCTTTTTGTTTGCAGTTGTTTGCCAAAAATAAAACAATTACTTCCAGGATGGTAAACTCATTCAATATGGGTATTTTCTTTTTGATTTAAAAGGAATATATCAGGATTTTTTAAAATTGGCTGAACACCCCCCTCCCCCCTCCCCCACAATGTCATGCCCATGTATACTCACTGACCCCTTATTGCCAAAAGGATATTTATTTAAACATGCCAAAATAACACAATGAAAAGGGATTTCCTAATTTGGACCATACGCCTAGGTTAAGACTAAAATGGATTTCATACTTAAAAAAAAAAAGAATTTTGTGACATATTAAATGATTCGCATCATTTCAATTTGGTTTCAATTCGATCCATTATACAGTATAACATGTAGTAAAATTTGTTTGATCTTAGACAGATTCTGAATGATGTGAAGCAGTATTTAAATGCTATTTAAAAAATGGAGATTTTGTTTCCATTCCAATTCAAATATCGATTTTGTGTGCATTTGATAAAAACCATTCCGATTGCATTTATTTTTGATAATGAGGTGTGTTTTATCCATTTTACAAATAATTTTATTTTTTGACACATTTATAGTGTTTTTTCCCCCGGATATATACTCCCTTTTAGTCCAATGTGCTGGTCAATCATACATAAACATGTATGGTGTTGCTAGTCCTAATATAAGAGACAATTTGTATATTAAAGCAAAAAATAATCAATAATATAAGCGCTGCAACTGAAGCAGAAATTTCATTCAAATGTGTCGTACAACAAAGTATTTGTCAATTTGCAAATAATTTGTTACTTGCTGTATTTCCCAAATCTGATTATTAGATTTAAAGAATAAAGAAAAAAAGCCATTTCTGTACAACGCTGAAATTATATATTTTTCCTCAATATGTACACATTTGTTTTCATTGCATCACAAACAAATATATGTACTAGATACATGTAAAACCACTTTGTGACGTGCTTAAAATAGAAAACAAAACAGAGAATCGCGAATTTATCACTTATAGCACTTTTTTGGAAAACCTTAATAACACTGAGACTTGCAAAGAAAAGGAAGCATGCAAAATCTTTAAACATTGGCCTACAAACTATCACACAAATTGAGACCATGATTAGAGCATATGTAAATGTCTACAACACAATATATATATATATAACTGAAGCAGGGGGCATCTGTCCAATGGACACATTTATAAAACCAGAAATGTGTCAATGGAAAAGATGCCTATGTAGTTTTTTTTATATACATTTTGTTTTCGGAAACTTCAGTTAGTAATTTCCATAAACAATGAGTGCAAAGCAATATATATATATATGTGCTCATATTAAATTAGAAGCATTCAAAATGATGTAAATGGAGAAAAAGTGTTCCTGAGCCAGGAAAGTCTTACAGATAAAGCAGAAACTTTTTTCTATTTTTAGCAACAGTGACCATGACCCAATCCAAAGTTTCAACAAAATTATTGAGCAGAAATATTTTCAGGACGGATGAATGCAAGCAATACAAGGGTAACATATGCACCCCTCCCATTTGTCAAATGGTCAAGGCATAATAATTGGCAATAACCCTTTATACAGTATATTAAAATTGTACATGTGTTGGGATTTGTTAGATATAAAACTAAAAAAAAAATGCTTTCTATATATTCCCTTTATTTGTAAAATAATAATTTTTAAGACTGGAATATTTTTTTACTTAATGGACTGGTCATAAATCCGTTTCCAATGAGAGCAGATTGCCAGATTTTATATCAAGCAGACTGTTACTGAAAATTTGCATCTATAAACTGTGAACAATGAATTGTTTGTTATAAAGATAACTTTCATTTGAAAGTCAAACAAACAGCCTTTGACGGTTCTTTAACCAGATACAATATGTGTTTATGTTTAAAACATAGAAATCAATCTTTCCAGCTAAAATAATCTTGGTTGAACAAAAAGTTGCATGCACTCGTATGTATGTAATGTGACTCTTCTCCAAGTTCATAAATTCGGAGAAAGAACTGTTTTATACAGCACATAATATAGCAAACACAACAACTAATATTATTACAAAGAGAATAAATTAACATTTGACATATATGTTTTGGTCAACAAAATCATTTTGCAGAGACATTAAAAAAAAAAAAAAAAAAATTCCTGCCGTCTATATAAATACAAAATCCCTTTTCTTGTATAAATGACTACGACGATTTTGTAGTAAATATTTAAAATTACAATCATAATTTTGAGAAGTGTATTTGCCCACATTACAGATGATTCAATTTTAAAGTGGAACTCAGTATCTCAACATGTATTTCCTCTCATATAACGATTACCGCACTTGATTTAAGTAAGTCTTTTATATTATAATCTTAAAAAAGCCATTAATTACAGCTATCATAAGCAAATTTTGTTTTAAGGGTACAAATCCCAGTAGGCCTAGTTGAGAAGTGAATGCGTCTAGATCAATAGTGGTTAGAAGACAGATGTTATCAACACGATACTGGTCTTCCCCATAGAAAACATGCTGCAGGTCTCCTTGTCAAAGCATTATTTACAATCTAAAAGACCAACCATCTACAACAAATTCGACATGAAATGCAAGGTTTTATGAAGCACATGATACAAACATCTTGTTCTTGGACTGGGCCAGAAAGCAAAACACTACTACCAAAGACTTTGCCTCAATTTTCAGTTCAACTATTATTTAAATTATGAAACACGATATAACATCAACACCTGTGTTAAATAAGTAATATAACTCGTCTTGCAACAGTTTAGACATATATTTGTGCAGAAATAAACAATGTGCGATTGACTAACAATTTTTTCCCCCCCACAATGTTTAATTTGCCAGTTCCAAAAATAAACTTACATTTTGAACAATATGCAATTTGTTAATACAAGTATAAACTTTCATATGAAAGGGAAGTAATCTGGATTTTTTTAAAGGGCTAAAAATTTGAGAGTTATTTCATTTTGATTTAATCTGTCACATTTTGTTACATGCAGTTGAATCTGTTACATCCTTGATGATTGCCAAGTTGTACTATATTTATTTTTACAATAAGGATTTTTGTTTCAAGTGTGCCGCTCCTATTAAAATATGGTTTGTTGTCCTATTTATGAAATGCCAAATAATTTGTATTTTATTTATAAATGATGCCAGAGACGTTTTGTGTCTATTTTAAAACCAAATACATTTACAGTGATCCCCCTGCCCCCGCCCCCCTGATATACTGCCTTTTAATAATACACTATTTTATATATAAAATTCTTCATATGCAAAGAACAGTGAAAAAATAGAAGGTAATCATAACTGTGACAGCCATTATTTTAGGATTTAGGTAACTGAAATGTAAAGATTAACAAACAGCTGACCGATGTCAGTTGTCATCTTACAATTTAGATAAACAGAAATCGATGGAGAAGCAAAGCAACTCACTAGAATGAAAATTACGATTTAACATTTTTGATGGGTATAGATTTCTAATGTATGATGTATGATAAAACATTTATTATGTCTATAAAAATACTTTTCTTCTTTGTACAAATTTCCTTCATGCCCTTATCACAATTCCTAAACAAAATGCACAGGTGGTAGCCGTATGTATACACGAGAGAATATGTGACATGTGACAGTTAAATTCATAATGTTTCACAGCCACTTTATCTTTACACAACATCACTACATCTCTGCCAAGTGTACGCTCACATGCAGTCTATTTATTTACTCCTCCGCGATCGCCGACCTTCCTCTGAATCATTATGATCACCAAATCCATTGGTAACCTTTACACTGTCACGACTATAAACATAGATGGGCAGATGTTTCTTCATTAAATCAACAAAATGTTTTTCTGATACCTCTATGCAATCATATACTTCACTACCAACCTGCAATAGAGTTCAAAAATAATTATTGAATACATATCATTGCAACAAAACATACCATGCTAGTGTGCAACTATTACATTCTGCCAAGTGTGACAGTAACTTGGGGGGGAATTGACTGGACGCTGACTGTCAATCAAACAAGTTGATAATCCAATCAGTGATCGATATTAGCCCCCCCCCCCCCCCCCCCCCCCCCCAGTGCCTTTTTCCTTAGACAAGCTACACACCACCATTTTCCTTAGACAAGCTAATGATGTACAAGTAAACACAACATTGTAATTACTTAGGCAAACAACATGGTCAGTGGGCAGAGAGATAGTTGTTCTTGCGTCAGGTCCACTTCTGTTAACTGAGACATACACAAGGTATTACCATTATGATATACAGTAGGACTTGTGGGCTCAAACACGGATGGCTGGAACACCACATATAGTTCGAACCACTTATCTAGTTCTGACCGATTCCTATTTCGATGTATATATATTAAGATGTTGAACAATACTTGGCTCGAACAACCCTTATCTCAAACTTTTTGTCAAGTCCATTCGGGTTTGATTCATCAAAGTTCTACTGTAGTTGTAATATATAAAAATATCAAATTATGTTTACACATAATAATTCATTCATTAGAAAAGCAGATCTATTTATAAATGTGTGATAGTGTAACACTGTTACCCGCTTGGGTGGTTAACAGTAGAGCTATGTATTATTATGACAAATTCTATCTGCTTGGCCTTGGGATTTCTCATGAGATATATTAACAAGAGGGTTACTTGGACCTACATGTAAATTGCTCAACTGTGACATAGAATATCGTACCAAATATACCGCATTCCCTCAGATCATATAACTAATACATTGTATATAAGTTAAGTCAACTACCGTTTATCCTCAAGTATTATGCACTTTTTAAAGATCTTCGAGAACGGATACACGATATATATCAGTACAGAAGATTTCTTTTTTTTTATGTAAAATTTTCAAAGATTTATCGATTCAGAAAAGATTTTGTACACCAGTATGTTCAGATATTAATTTCAGGACAATTTCTTCATGTGAGCTCCATTATAGGTGGTGTTTACCTAGCGGAGAATGTTTTTTTTCAAATTCAGTCCTTATACTTTATATATGCAGTAAACCATGTCAAATAAATCGAAAAATAAGAAAGTGTTTACTGTTTATTTGTCGTGACCGGAAATAACATTTAAAATAGAACAGACTGGTTTACGTAAAGGTGCACAATAAATGCAATACTGTTATTGTCATAAATGTATTTATTCACACGGTTATCTTTAGTTTGTGCAAGTTGCAGTAATTTATGTTTATCAATAAAATCAATATAATATTTGGTATTTCGTTATGATTGAAAAAAAAATATTGTAAGATTTTAAAAAAACAAACAACATGACTTGTGTACAAGTGTCAACGGTCATTTCGGAGTATTGAAAGCGGGTGCTGCCATGTGCTTCTGCATATTACCGGTAGTTGACATCTTAATTGGCACACCTAGGCAGGTGTTGACAGCTCTGAGTATAAAAAATTGTCAAAAATAAACAATATATTCATAACAAAATATAACTTGATTAAATCTTGGGAACAAATTCAATATTTTTTAGCGAGTACCAGTCTACTGTTTTTTTCCGGACCAAACAAATTCTGTTTAACATATCAAGTCAGGTATTCCTTCCAACATGTCGCCACAGCCGAATCTGAACGAGATTTCAAAATTATGATGCACGATATACACATATATAGGAGAATTGTATTTTTTTTTTAGTTCTTGATCTTAAAACATGGATGCACGATATTCGTGAGGATAAACGGTATTAGCAAAAAATGTTTATTTAGAAATATATCATTATATATATATATATATATATATATATATATATATATATATATATATTATATAATCATAAGAGGGCCTGAGGACGCTCTGCTGACTCATAGTGGCCATAGCACTTTTTGAAATTTTACAATATTTACCCTCTTTGGGCGAGTCGTCTTATTGATAAATACCCCTACCACACCCATACTGAACAAAAACTTAATTGCTTGGGTATTAAAAGGAAATACTTTAATTCCCATAACATTCATCTGTAAAAAATATATACAACCCAGCCCCTTAATCTGTCAGAACTTCAATCACCCACTCTTACAGATTTGTTATGAGCAGAAATGATTCAAATTCTAAAAAGAAGTTTTTTTGTACACATGGATGTAAAATGATAAAAATCAGTTTTCCCTATAATATTCCTATGTAAATTTAACCCCTTCAGGGTCATTTTTTACCCTAGGGACACCATTTGAACAAATCTACAGTTGGTTATCATTACTACATAAACATTTCGAAAATCTGTTGGGCCGTTCATGAGAAGATTTTTCAAGTTTTGGACTATTTTTAGAACAGCGGCCATCTTGAATTTCAGATCAGAAAAAAAAACACAAAAAAACTTCTGTATAGCTTCCTATGCAATAGAAACATCCATGTGAAGTTTCAGTTTAATTGGCCTTGTGGTTTCAGAATAGATGAAAAATTTTTTTTTCGGTTTTCCCACAGTATCCCTTTGTAAAATTTTAAGTCCCCTTACAGGGCCCCTATAAATTTTAGCTCATAAATTATTATCTGCAATCAAAGCCCTACACATAGGGATAATTTATGCCAAACATGAACAAATCTGACAAACCGGTTTTTAAGGAAACGATTTTTGTAATTCCCAATTTTTATCCTTTTGAGGCCCCTCCTGACCCTTTAAGTAAGTGGAACCCAGTCATTTTTACAAATCTGAACCTCATTCACCAAACAATGCTTCTGTGAAGATAAAGGCAAAATCATTTCCATTTAAAAAAAATAATTAAAATGACATGTGTCCCCTAATTTAACCCTCGAGGCGGGGTCATTTTTAACCCTGGGGTCATCATTTGAACAATCTAACAAAACTATAGTTGGTCATCATTACTACATAAACATTTTGAAAATCTGTTGGGCCGTTCATGAGAAGATATTTTTAAATTTTGGACTATTTTTAGAAACGGTGGCCATCTTGAATTTCAGATCGGAAAAAAAAAAGAGACATTGAAATACCCCGAAAAACCATGTTTTTCAAACATTTTAGCTATTCTGTAACTATAACTATAAACTGTAAATTTAAGCATTTCTGATTAATTAAAGGGCCATAACTCAGAAGATAACTGTCCGTATTGGCTGGTTATCGAACTTGGCCTAGATATTATATAGGTACACACTTTGTGTAAGTTTGGTTCAGTTCCGATGAAAATTACTCTAGTTAATGAAGGGAACCGAAAAACTTGACGCCGCCCATCCGCCCGCCGACTCCGCCAATCTAATAACCAGGTTTTCAACTTTGAAAAACCTGGTTTAAAATCTTCTGTATAGTGTCCTATGCAATAGAAACATCTATGTGAAGTTTCAGTTTAATTGGTCTAGTGGTTTCAGAGAAAGTGCTGCTAACAGACGACGGACAATGCGCCATTGCATAAGCACTTCTTGCCTTTGGCCAGTAGAGCTAAAAACTGTTCTATGCAATCTACATGTATATATGCTCAATGGAGGAAAAAATATTTGTGTATCGGCGATCATTTACGAGCGCATGAAACACGTCGGACGTGATTTTAACAATATGCTGAAAAACATGTACATATAACGGGGAAAGATTTCATGATTCCCACTTGTCACAAGAACTGGAGACAAATCACTGCCGTCAACACTTACCTTGTTATACTCTACAGCATTCCTGAACAATAATGCCACATCATTGAGAACCTCCTGTGGGGAGCCATACACGAGACAGTTAAGTCGATCCTTGATTCGTTGGAAGCTGATGGGGTTCTTAATAATCTCAAAATAGTCGGGCACCTTTATAAACAAAAACATTTGTATGATTTGGTAGTGCGACTAAAACAAGTTATTTTGTTATCAGTTATTTACATCAAAATAGTCGGGCACCTTTATAAACAAAAACATCTGTATGATCAGTTGGTGGTGTGACTTAAACAAGTTATTTTGTTATCAGTTATTTCTAATTGAGAAAAACTTTCAAGCACTTTATTTATCAACTTCAAATATTTTCTGTATACTTTCACCTGCTACTATTTGTATAAAACTTCAAAGACTAAAATAAATGGATCCCTGTGGGCAAGGCTACTGAAGCACTCGACACAAAAATTCTAAATAGCTGGGTCTTACAATATAATGCAGGTCACCATAATTTATAAAACATATATTCCTCGACCTGAATTATTGCTGACTGGGGTTCTACTGCAGCTGTAACTTGAATTAATAAAGATTAATCAATTCAACTATCTAAATAAACTACAGTCGAACCTGTGTAAGCGGTCACCTCTATTAAGCAGCCACTTGTCTTAAGCAGCCACATTACCTTTTTTCCATCTCTATCCCTTCAGAGCAAATTCACCTGTATCAAGCAACAACCTGTCTTTAAAGACCACTTAATTGCATTCCCTTGATTGGCTGCTCAAGACAAGTTTGACTGTATTTACAATTAAGGGGAGGAAATTACTGGTAATAAAAACTTAATAAATTCATTAAATGCAATTGAAATCAGTTCAATAGAACCCTGGGCGTTTTTTTTTTTTTTTTATTGTTTTTTTTTTTACATGTATCAGAAATTCTACTGTATGAAAATATTTGCAAATCAAATGCTACCATGATGTACATGTACTCAATTCCATTATTTGGATTAAGACCTCATAGGATTTGCGCTTGTATATCTATCTATCTATCTATCTATCTATCTATCTATCTATCTATCTATCTATAAAAATATTATATTATAAATTTTGTAAAAGTGACTTATATCTTGTAAAAGTAACTAGTATATTATAAAAGTGACTTGCATTGTGTAAAAGTGACTTGGCTTGTAAAATTGACTTGTATCTTGTAAAAGTAACTTGTATCGTGTAAAATTGACTTGTATCTTGTAAAGTAACTTGTATCTTGTAAAAGTGACTAGTACATTCACTATACACATACCTCCTTCCTGCTGACTTGTAGATGGAAAGGCCAGGCATGTTTGAATGACAACATCTGATCTACAATGTCCTGGATCAACTGTAATATAAATATTATTTTAGGGTAAACATACTATTATGCGAGTATGTGTCATTCAAAATGTACCATTTATGTATGTACAGTGTATCATTCAAATGTACATGTAAATAGTAACTATTGATCATTTTCCTTTTATATATAATGTTCTCATTAAATAAATCTGTCACGAAATATATTATATTAGACACTATCATGATAGATGAAGCAAATATCAACGAGGAAACACTTCTCATCTCAGCTGCAAATCAACTTATCTCTGCAGCCTTCCTTCTAAATGGACAGAGGCAATTTTCAGAGAAAAATAACATTTGACCTATTGACCTCACAATTAATACATGTAATACAGTCACCAATCTACATGTGCACACAAAATATGAAAGTAACTGGTGCAGACACCTGATAAAGCATGATACATTATTTTTTCTTCTCTATGAAAACACACACTTAACAGAACTTACAGACAGTTCAGATGGGGCTCTGCGTGAGATCTTTGGTTTGCTCTCGTATTCTACCTCTGGAGATGGCACAGACCTTCTCCCCTTTGGACGTCCTGATCCGCTCTTCGGCGACTCCGTTTTCACTTTTGAACCCCGTTTGGATGCAAAACCTCCTCTTGAAGTTCTTGCTGCCTTTTTGGGGGGTGGTCTTGTTTCCTCATCTTCATCCTCTGTCTCATCTTCATCTTCTGTAGACTCGCCTTCAGATGAAGATTCAACATATTTCTTTCTTTTGACAGCTCCTACAATGTAAACATATCAGTTTAGTTTATACTAATTTATTTGTGCTCAAATGCAATGAAAACTCAGAGCTTATATGAATCGCTCTCGAGTCAGCTTCCTGGGTAGAGCCAGTACTGAGTGTTGTTTTTATCGGGGGATCAAACCCGCAACCTCTGAGCGACCAACACTCTATCCGTTACACTACCACCCCGCTTCAAACATATTGGGATCCTCACTTTAAACATAATGGGATCTGAACAAACACATCACGTATCTATGTAATGTTTCAACATCTTACAATATATACAAGAGACCCCACCGACACACAACATTCTCATCTGAAGTATATTTTGAATATTCAGTGTCATTTTTATGCCATCAAGGACTAATAGACGATCAGTAAACCTAACCACTCTTTCCTGGAATCCTGGAAGGTTAACCAGTACTCAAGCACACCCATCTTTACAAGTAACTAATAACATTCCAACTTTAATCAACAGTGAGGAACGGTTGACAATGAGACACAATATTGTGTGCCAATCATTACAGAGACTGGTGGCTGGTCTTTCAAACCCACAACCCCTAGATTGATAGTCTGACACGAGACACATGGAAATGTTAAATCAATTTAATTACGTTCACAAATCAATTTAAAACTACCAGAGTAGTTGGAAGACCTAAGAATGACTCTGAATAGAACCACTGTCCTTCCACAAGCAACTGGTAAACTTCATATAAAGTTTTGGGAGTGAGCCAGACTCAAATCTGCAACCTTAGATGGGGAGAGGTAAGTGATATTGAGATGGCGCCTTAGACCACTCGACCAGGGAGGTGGTTATCACTGATATTTACGTGACTATTTACTTAACTATCAACCAACATTTGTAAAGAACAAACCTTTACCTCTGCTTGTCCCTCTGGTCGCTGCTTTTTTAACACCCCATCGGGTTTTACGAGTGACGCCATTTTTACAGTCATTACACACCCATCGTCCTCTACAATGAAATAATTATGCAACATACAGGTAGTACTTTTTCTATAATTGTAAGCCAAGATCTAATACATTTCAACAATAAAGGGTGCTTTTGAACTACACTTTTAATTCAGTAGCCAACAAATCATTCTTACAATGATAACTTATTTATTTTACATGGATTGTGAAATATTTTCTTTACAACTTAGATAAACCCTACTCAGGTCTTCCTAGGTAGAGCCAGACCTAAGACTAACCAGTGTCGGAAGGCACTTATTTTTTTACCCACAGAGCATAAAATTTAATTGTGATATACACCACCATGCATAAAATAATAATAAAAAAAGGCTAAAATTATTAATCTGGACGTTTGCTTACTTTCTTTGAAGTACACCGAAGTAACACTTTTGATCTAATGCCGATGAGTGATGACTGTGTGACGGTCGTCAAGTAGTATCTAAGTGTTGTATATTTAAGGAATGGGGATTTTGTTACAAGTTTACCGCTTCAATTAAATTGTTATTGTCACGTTTCGGTAAATTTGATACAGATCTACCAAATTATTCGGATTTTTTAAATTTATTTAGGATAATGAGATACTTTGTATCCATTTTAAAAGTAATTTTATTTTTAAGACATTATAGTGTTTTTTACCTGATATACTTTTAATATACCACTCCATGTCTCAAAACAAATTTGTCACTTAAGCCATATCTTTATATAAAGTCAAAACATTTGTCACTAAAGCCATATCTTTATATAAAGTCAAAACATTTGTCACTAAAGCCATATCTTTATATAAAGTCAAAACATTTGTCACTAAAGCCATATCTTTATATAAAGTCAAAACATAACATTTGTCACTAAAGCCATATCTTTATATAAAGTCAGAACATTTGTCACTAAAGCCGTATCTTTATATAAAGTCAAAACATAACATTTGTTACTAAAGCCATATCTTTATATAAAGTCAAAACATTTGTCACTAAAGCCATATCTTTATATAAAGTCAAAGACTGTCTCAGTTTAATGTCGTTAAATACTTCACAAGTTCCCATCAAACCTAACTGTTGATCCAAAAATATGAAGAGAAATTTTAAAACCAGTAAAATTATATGGTCATGTGCCGTTTGAAAATCCACTAAGTATATGTCTTTACATCTGCAGTCGTGGACCTAAATTCTGAGATTCAGACTAAGACTCAAATTGTCAAAAATTTCACATTCAAATAATATCTATTTAAGAAGCAATTTGCTATATTTATTTGCAAAACCAATGGTATGTTTACAGCCATTTAAAGAACGTAAGATTTGAGTCCGAGTCCAATTCTCAGTCTTAAATTGTTGATGAATTTAGGCCCTGCTCACCAGCTGACATATTCTGCAAAGTCTTACCTTGGAGGATGTCGCAGTGGAGGCTCGTGACATTCTAAATGAAATACAAGGGGACACTCCGCACATTCTATGAGGTTTTCATCGCCACCACATTCCACGCATTTGTCTTCATGTTTGATACTTTTTGTCTTTGCTACCTTTATATTCTCGTCCTCATCCGTGTCATCCTGCAGTAGGAATATAGTGAATAAGAAAATAGTTAAAGTTTGTGGGGGCACTAACTATACAAGCCATGCCCATTTTCGGCAGTGAAAAGTGCGTAGAAGTGAAGAGATTATTAACTTTTAATGAATCTTGAGGTTACACAAGAGGATTAAACATCTATTTTATACAAAACATTATGAACAAATGGACAGACCCAAATGAGCCGCCCCCTCCCCCCAACTCTCTGAACAATAGGAATGAGCTCCCACACCCTTCACCTCTTAACAATAGAATTTGATTGTTTCTTGGATATTACTGGTAACAGTGGAATATTGACAAGTCTTTTTCTAGCATGGTTTCTAGCCTGGCCTTTGGGAAATGGATTGGTGAACAGCAACAGATAGCTGGACTTTACACCCTGCAACAATTACACTAATCTATTTACATATATATCATCAAAGCTGAAAGAGTGCTTCTAAACTGCTAAAATATTACTTGTAATTAAATACCAATGCAAAAAGTACATCTATAGAGTCGTGCACCTATTTAAAGTATCTATTGTATTCAATCGTTAATCCCATTTATTATTCAGATCAGATGACTTTCAAGACATTTGATTATTGCCAAAAATATTATCCAACATCGAGACACGGCACATACCTGACCTTCGTTATATCTTCCAGGTACGTCCCTAACTCTCTTTCTGTTTTGAGGCTAGAATAAAAATGATATATTTTAAATAAACACAGATTAAGATGACAGTTTTGTTACATTTTTCCATAATATATTCAAATTTTTATTATTGGTTTTATATAACTTTAAATGAATCATTAACAACAGTACGAAACAAACAGTACAGCTGAAGCTTGGCTTTAAGACCATTCAGCCAAATAGTACCCATTTGACCCAATGCGAGAGCAACTATCACTCCGCCCACTGACGTGGCATTGTTTGTCCATTTAAATACAATTTAATACAAGGCAGTGTTTACTTAGGACCATTCGCTTGTCTAAGGAAAAATGGAGGTTCTAGAAACAATATCGATCGCTGATTGGATTATCGATTTGTTTGATTGACAGCCCGTGTCAGGTTAATTTAGAAAAGAAACAAATTCTGACTAGTATATAAACTAAAGTTTTATTATACAGCACTTACTGAACATGCAGAACAATGCCAGTCTCCCTGTGGTATTTCCGAGAGTGCAGGACGTAGACAGTACATATGGAAGGCTTGATTGCAGTCGTCACAAAGTAACAGTCTGTCTTCATCTCCCTTCTTACGACATATCTTGCATTTCTGTTGAAAAATAATTAAATTATTTAACAACAAACATTATAATACAAAACTGTTAAGTGACTCCAAATATTGCAGCTTTTTTGTAGTACAAACCTTAAAAGTGAAATATTACAAGAGCCATTCATGGATTTGAGTTTCAGATACAAAACAAAGCTGTGTCCATAAGGCCATTATAAAAATGAATTGCTAGATTATCATCCAAATTTTTCTTTAAAAGGGGGAGCAGGGGAGGATTTTTAAATTATTATTATTTTTAAAAAAAAAAAAAATTTCTTAAAGATAAAAAGGGTTGAGCGGAATGATAATTAGAGGGCGGGCAGGATTGGTAATTAGAGGGAGGGCGGGGATGATAATCTAGCAATTAATTTATTATGGCTTAAAAAATAGAGCCTCATGACCACCAAAAACATTATTCCTCTCGAAAGAATGTTAAATACAAACCGAAAATGAATTTTTCTTTTCAAAGCATATTAAACACATCGAGTAAATACCTCAAATTCATTAAATTTGTTATAATCTTTCATTGTCTTTCAAATCACTTCATTTCGACCCTAAGATAGATGTATTTTAAACTGGCAGATAATCATATCTGGTAACCAATGTGAGAATTTAAACTATCAGTTCATTTACTGGAGGTTGTTTATCTGATATTACCAAAATAAGCAACTTTTTTGTTTTCAATACTTGCAATATCGTTTTTAAATAATAATAAGTGTACCTTATACATGTAAACATTAACTTACAGCATTTTCAGATGACTTTTCCCATTTGATACATGAGTCTAGTATACCTAGCAAGACATGAAGTCTTGAGTATGTTGTGGCAGCCTTTACTGCCTCTCTCCACTGTACAATCCCCTGGACTATCTCGGGCTGTTCCTCCTCCTCGTCTGTAATGTAAGAAATATAAATGAGACTAAAGAGAGGAACACAATTTACTATTTTACAAGATTCAGAAAAATACAAAACATTCAAACACAGTCAGTATTTCAGGTGAATAATGACGGTCAACAGACCTAAATATCGTTCCTCAGATCTGCAAGGTGGTTAAACAGTACTGAAAACACTGGACTGCTTCCCAAAAATTCAAAGGTGGGAGACTTGTAGCAGTAGCCAATCAAGGCCAATCATTAGAGATTGCAGCTGTGTGGGGATTCACTCATAACCACTAGACTGACAGTCAGATGCATTACCAATGGAGTTAACAGGGCCCCAGATTGACATATAAGAATATAAATGAAACTTTAGTGGTGAACACAATTCAATATCGTTTACAGAACAAATTATTATTATTTTCAACATACATGTATTTCAGGTTATAAATATGGCATATCAATTTTTATTGGTTGAGGAAGACCTCAGAATGAATGCAATAAGAACCATCACCCTTCCACAAGTTACTGGTGGCATACTCTCTCACATAAAGTTGTTAAGAGTGAGTGGAACTCAAACCTATAACCTCATCGGTGAGAGAACAAAATATATGAGAATTCAGGGATAAGTTAAAATCCATAAGTTTTGAAAATTGTCAGGTACTATGTTCAATATCGTAAAACGAGATCCAACACAAACCATTTTCTTCCTCTTCTTTCACTTCCTCCTTCACTTCGGGCTTCTTCTTGACCTTAGCAACCATAATGCCATCTCGGAACTTCCGCACCACGTGATCTTGTGTCTCCAGGAGACATTCAGCCTGTAAGATGAATACAAAGTTGACTTGTTTCACAAAGAAGCAACTTCCCCATTTCAACATTCAAGGAATTACAATGATTTTGGAACTTCTGGTGAAACTGGCTCTTCAAGAATGTTTGGATTTATTTCTTATTTACAATCTAATAATACAAGGACCAAGTGATGTTTATAAAAACTATATAGTGATACTATAAAACTTTAAACAAACTGGTTATTACTGTCCTTGTTTGCAGTTCTCCTACCTACTCACTCAAAATTGCAGCTACTCAAACTTTTTTATTGCCTTTGAAAGCGTTATTTTTTTTTATTTTTTTTTTTTAAATGACTCACAAAATCAAAATCTGGTAAAAATCCTGAACAGCTACCTACCTATCCACATGAAAACTCCTGGGTCGGAGCACAGCAGTTTTTTATATCTATTTTACTAAACATATTTTTTTTATTATAATGTGTGTTTTTTTATGGAGTATTCCACCATTTTTTCTTAAAAACAAACATCAATGCCAAAAATGTTGCCTATGATACCTTCAATGAAGTTGGAGAACTTCCACATATCATCCAAAACGTTTTTTTACTTTTTTACTTTTGCTTCTGATGTTGAAGGTGGTCATTATAAAATTTAATTCATCAAGTATAAATCAACACTTTATAAATTCTTTAAATGATTTTCCATCCATATTAACATTTCAGGACAAGTACTTACCAAGGAGGACACATCTGTGGAAGTCTCCAGTCGGGCAGACCAAGTGTGGAAATCATCTACTCCGCCCAGTCCTCCATTACGTAATCGTAATTCTGTCTCATGGACCTCCTATGAATGACATGTTTAAATACTGTATACCACAGAATCAACAATACTTTCTTAAGGAATAAAAACACAATTAAGAGTTTTCATCAGGTGATGAAAAACATTAGGGTGCATAAGGGCTTCTTGGCAACATAAAACTTTCAACAAAGAAATGTATGGTTTGATAAGATGTAATGTAAGTTAATGAAATGCTCGATTTGCCTGTTTTAGTGCCTCGATCATCTCCACATCCCCATAATGTAAGTTAATGAAATGCTCGACTTACCCGTTTAAGTGCCTTGATCATCTCCACATCCCCATAATGTAAGTTAATGAAATGCTAGACTTATCCGTTTTAGTGCCTCGATCATCTCCACATCCCCATAATGTAAGTTAATGAAATGCTAGACTTACCAGTTTTAGTGCCTCGATCATCTCCATATCCCCATAATGTAAGTTAATGAAATGCTCAACTTACCAGTTTTAGTGCCTCGATCATCTCCACATCCCCATAATGTAAGTTAATGAAATGCTAGACTTACCCGTTTTAGTGCCTCGATCATCTCCACATCCCATTAATAATTAAATGCTCGACTTACCCGTTTTAGTGCCTCGATCATATGCACATCCCCATAGTGTAAGTTAATGAAATGCTCGACTTACAAGTTTTAGTGCCTCGATCATATCAACATCCCCATAATGTAAGTTTATGAAATGCTAGACTTACCCGTTTTAGTGCCTCGATCATCTCCACATCCCCATAATGTAAGTTAATGAAATGCTAGACTTACCCGTTTTAGTGCCTCGATCATCTCCACATCCCATTAATAATTAAATGCTCGACTTACCCGTTTTAGTGCCTCGATCATATCAACATCCCCATAATGTAAGTTAATGAAATGCTAGACTTACCCGTTTTAGTGCCTCGATCATCTCCACATCACCATCACAGTCTCGCAATTCTTTGTTGGATCTAAGATAAAAGTTAAAATTAAATGACTAATACATTTGAAAGTAAATGCCATTTCTAGCATATCTAGACTTTTACTGTTTAAATGCAAACTGGAATGTTTAAGTGTTATAAACACAATTATTTGCGATGTTTTCTATCCATTTATGAGATATACATTATTTTATATTCAAAGGCTTACAATTTTATATGCATAATAAAAATCTCTGCTCTTCTGTAAGTTACTGGCAAATTTTCTCACTTTTTCTTTATTCTCGATTTAAATCCACTGTTTCAATGCAAGATAATGGAAAAGCACACCAATTGTATTATTAACTGTTAATGATTTCATAAATATGTTCACTTAGTAATATAAGAATAGTACTAACTCCATGTGGTGTTAAGATTGATATGATCTGTATAAATCAGTATAGTTGATTTCAAAATTGCTGTGCGCTTTTTCGGAGGTGAAAAAATTACCTCTTAAATTTAAAGATGGCAGAAGAAATATCAGAATGTCGCTTCTGCAGTTCCTTTTTCAGTTTACTTTCCCGGGACCCCTGTGGTTGTAGCACCTCAATAAGAGCATCAACATCTTTCATGCTGTCGTATGTGAACCACAAGTTCTGTCCAATATGTGGAAACCTGGAGGTGAGAAAATGGTTAAAGTGTAACCAGTAGAGTGGAATCACATGTGTTGTCATACGATAGAAATCTTAAAGGTGAGAAATAGTTAAAATGTAACACGTAGAGGAAAATTATGTGTCATGTGATGACATCTTTCCCACATGACCTGACAAAAATCGTGAATAAAATCTATTTCCTATTCCACAACTCGTAATCATTACATATATATACATTTTTATTTTCACACCTACTTCTGAACTTTACAACTTGATTTTTTTATTATAGAAAACTGTAAAAAAAGGAAATAAAAGTTATGTCAGAATAATGACATCAATGCATATTTTATGAGGTCTTGCTTACCAAAGAGATAAGGGTCAGCAGGTCAGGGTGAAAATTAAATTTGAAGTGAAAAAATGTGTGGGAAGATCGCAGGTTTAATTTATGTACTATAAAATGTCAATTTCTTCACATATCTGTGAAAGTTTTGGTGTAAAACACACGTTTAAAAAGTAGTACGTTTTTGTGATGGATGGGAGGAAAAATAATACATCATGAGTTCATACGCGTGGGATAGAAAAATATCTACTTCTGGGTCAAAATTACATGCAGGGGACTAAGCCAAGCCACTTCCCAATATGTAATTTTGACCCAAAGGGTGATATTTTAAAATCACACATGGATGAACTCATGATGGATTCTTATATTCTGTCATCCACTTCATGTTGATAATTATACCAAACTTTCAAATAAATTACATCAAAACCATAGGATTTAGCTTGTCCAGGTTAACTGTAAAACAAAAAGAGGCAAGTGCTCCTTCATGTTCCTTAATCTTTGTTATTTTATTGTCATTTTCAACACATTTCAGGTTATATATGGCATATCCAGTTTTATTGGTGGAGGACGACCTCAGAATGAATACAAGTAAAAATATCAACCTTCCGCAAGTAAGTGGCAAACTTTCTAAGTAAAGTTATTGGAGCAAGTCAGACTCAAACCTATGATCATAGCATTGAGAGGTAAGTGATCTGAGATGGCACCTTAGATCACTCAGCCAGAGGAACCACGTTCCTTAATCTGAATCTAATATTGTTATAGGATATGAAAGAGGCTCGATACTGTTCTACCAACTTGTTCAAGCAGAAGATACACAACTTACGTCGTATCCACACACTTCTCAATTTTTGGTGGTTTGCTTTTCTTGCCTGCAGTGGGGGCATCTTCAGCATCATCTTCATCTTCTGACGAACTGGAGGAATCATTGGCCACACTATCTGCGTCCTTACAACATGTGTATTCCATCTCCTCTCCCACCCAGCCTGCATTATAATAATACCACAGATAAGAATGGGAAAATAGTCACAACTAGAACTTGTTTTTCAGATTTCGGAAGGGTTCTACGGACAAGATTTTTAATTGCAAAAATAAGAATAATAATTCCAGGGAAAAATATACACGCACAACACATTCACAGGTTATTGCTATCAGATGTGCCAAGTTCTTTCAAAAGCCTTCAACAATAAATAACACTTTATATACAAAATATGACCTTGAGATTTTTTAAATTCCTTCATGCATGACAAAGTTATGGACCGCCCACAAAATTTTGGTCAGACAAACACACTCACTTAAATATTCCACCAACTGGGAAATAAACAAGAGGCCAAAGAGGGCCTGAGGCCGCTCTACTGACTCATAATGGCCAAAGCACTTTTTGAAATTCAACAATATTTACCCTCTTTGATGGGGTTGTTTTAACAACTTATGAATAAATACCCCCACCACGACCATACTGAACAAAAACTTAATTGTTATGAAAAGGAAATACTTTAATATAGTCCCCTTTACAGAACCCTTATACAACCCAGCCCCTTAATTTGTCAGAACTTCAATCACCCACTCTTAGCGATTTGCTATGAGCATAAATGATTCAAATTTTAAAAAGTTTTTTTGTACACATTGATGCAAAATGAAAAAATTCAGTTTTCCCTATAATATTCCTATATAAAAGTCACATTACAGGGCCCCAATATATCCCAGCCCCTTGATATGCATAATCTTCAATCCTTGCTGAAGTACAGATAAATTATATCAAATATGAACTAGTTTGACTGATAGGCTATTGAGAGGAAATTTGTGAAAATTCCAAATTTTAACCTTATTGCCACCCCTGGTTGCTTTGGAAATTCAATCCTCTTTATTGAACAAAATCTAATTTATTGCTACTAGACAATGCTTTAGATCTCAAATTGAACAACATATTTACCCAAATGGACAAAAAAATAAGAATTTTCCATTTTCCCATAGTATTTCTATATAAATCTCAAAGACCTTTACAGGGCCTCTATACATCCCAGTGTCCTTTGATTTGTACAAACTTAGATTTCTTAATCATAGGGATAATTTATATCAAATATGAACAAATTTAACTGACCGGTTGTTGAAAAAAAAGATTTATGACAATGTTCAATTTTAATCATTTTGTGAACTCACCTGGCCCCTTTTAGAAAGTCAATCCTTTGTATCAAACAAAATCAAATTTGTTATGACTAGAAGTTGCTTCAAAACTCAAATTGAATAAAAAAAAGTCATAAATGAATGATAAATAGAGAATTTTCCATTTTCCAATAGTATTCCTATATAAAACTCAAAGTCCCCTTACAGGGCCCTACAAATACAAGACCCTTGATTTGTACAAACTTTAAACCCGTACTCATTGGGATAATCCATATCAAATATAAACAAATTTGACTGACCGGATGTTGAGAAGAAGAATTTTGAAAATTTTCTATTTTAACCCTTTTTTGACCCACCCTGGCCCCTTATGGAAAGTCAATTCTCCTTATTGAGCCAAAACTTATTTCCTTTGACTAGATGATATTTCAGAACTCCAATTGAATAATAATTTTTCCTAAATAGATGGAAAAAAGAGAATTTTCTATTTTCCCATAGTATTCCTATGTAAAATTCTAAGTCCCCTTACAGGGCCGCTATATTCTTATCTGCAATCAAATCCCTACACATAGGGATAATTTATGCCAAATATGAACAAATCTGACATACCGGTTCTTAAGAAAACGATTTTAGTAATTTCCAATTTTTACCCTTTTGGGGCCCCTCCTGACCTTGGAACTGAGTCATTTTTACAAATCTGAACCTCCTTGACCAAACAATGTTTCTGTGAAGATATAGGCAAAATCATTTCAATTAAATAAATAAAAAAATATTAAAATTACATGTGTCCCCTAATTGAACACTCGGGGCGGGGTCATTTTTAACCCTAGGGACACCATCTGAACAAATCTAACAAAACTATAGTTGGTCATCAATACTACATAAACATTTTGAAAATCTGTTGGGCCGTTCATGAGAAGAAGAACGCACCATCGCATAAGCACTTCTTACCTTTGGCCAGTAGAGCTAAAAACTGATGCTTGGAAATTGGGGTATGAATACATGATTTCGGAAGTCTACTTTCACTTTGTCAACAGTGTACACACTGAGCCGAAAAAAAATCTCTTCTGACACACGACCCCTACTTTTCTCATCATATTTTGATAGTGCAGAGGTTGACAAAGAGTAAAATGTAAGTTTCACTTCTTTCATTTGGGATTATCCTGAATGACAAGCCTTCGAACTTTTATTATTTGTTATAGAATAGAGAACAAAAATCAATGGCTGGTTTACACCAAAAGCACTTCTGGCCTTTGGCCAGTAGAGCTAAAAATCACAATATATGATTGGTCTTCCAAGCTTAACCCATCAACTTTTTATTTTAATTGATTGGGACCACTATTAAGAACTTGAGGGTCATTTTTGTAACAAAAACATGTCCCCACTCCACCCAAAAATCAAAAGCTATTCATAGTAAATTTACAATAACCTGGCACAAATGCTCATCATATCAAGGCGATGTGAAGTTCTAGCCATGTTGACTCAAAATCAATGTCGCACATCAAGAGGTCAAATGTTCGTCACAAAAGTTATGGAGCAGACACATTCTGTGACAATAAAAACATGCAGATAGATGCATGTTCTTCGCATTGTCTTGATATAGAGAACATTTTCTGCTAAGAAATCAAGTGGTTAAAATTCCATATGAGATTAACGATATGCAGCAGACTTAAATATTACCCATTTCATCTTTGACCTCTCCATATGAAAGTTGTGCTCTGCACATTATCTCAATAAAAAACCCATTTTTGTGAGATTATTTTTAAATCCCATCATGCATTCAAAAGTTATGGAGTGACCACGATTTGTGATGAATGAATGGATAAACGCTCCCCGAAAGGGACCGCAGCGTGGTATAGCATCCGCCTCGCATACAAAAGGTTGTGGGTTCAATCCCCCTCCACCCCCCCGGGGTCATACCAAAGACTTTAAAAATGGTACTATAAGCTTCCTCGCTTGACACTCAGCATTTAGAGAAGAGTTCTAGGTCTGGTTGGCCCGTGGGGTATCATCCCATTTGTCTGCGGCATGATACTCCAGTGTGACAGTGCTTGAATACTGTCTCAAGTAGACACCGTCGCGATATGACTGAAACAACTCCCCGAAAGGCTCTAAAGCGGAAGACATAATTATGTATATGTAAGTATATTTAAGAAATGTTCAGTATAACTGATACCATATAAACTCCCTACATGTCGCAATGTTTTTACTTTGACCAACTGGTCGTCCAATATCGTTATTTCTTGCTTCTATCTTATGTACTGCCATTATTGCAAACAGTTAGTCTTTACTCCCCTCCTCACCATTTATATTTCTCTAAAAGCAAGTTTTGTTTAAATATTTAAAGAATGCCGACCTTTCTCCACAAACAATCCGGGGGTTACATCTGAGAAGATCCAGTATCGGGAATGATTTCTGTCTGTACCTATAGGAGCCTGCCTCTGTGTCACCTTCGCCAAGTAGATACCGTCCTAAACATACAATGAGCTGGTGTAAATTCACAATTAACAGAATCAAGGATTCATTACATTCCTGCACAATACACAATCTGATAAACATAAATCTTGTACGCTTGAGCCTGATATAATGCTAAACTCATTATAACACACTTCGTTTTTTATGGTTCCCAAATTTAAAACAGATGTTTCAACCAGATTTATTAAAAATTCGCAGTATAATAATTTATGAATTGATAAAAAATCTCAATTAGTCTAAGTGTTTGTGAGCTCTTTAAGTTTTTCCAAACTGTGACCATGCATCAATTACACCTTGATAATTCAGACTGACATAGAGTGGATAGAGTGTTGGCCGTTCACGCAATAGGTTGCGGGTTCGATCCCAGCTCGACCCGATGCCTCTCATAAAACAACACTCAGTACTGGTTCTACCCAGTAAGCCGACCCGAGAGCAGTTCATATAAGCTCTGAGCCTTCATCACAATCAAGCTAAAATAAATTAGTATAAACTATCTCTTTTGTTTATATAATCATGCACTTCGCTATACCAAAATTTATCAATTAGGATGTTCTTAAAAAAATAAGAGGCCCAAGAGGGCCTGACGATGCTCTACTGACTCATAGTGGCTATAGCACTTTTTGAAATTCTCCTATGCAATAAAAACATCGAGGTGGGGTCATTTTGAACCCTAGGGACACCATTTGACACCAGTCTAACAAAACTATAGCTGGTCATCATTACTACATAAACATTTTAAAAATCTGTTGGGCTGTTCATGATAAGAAGATTTTTTAAGTTTTGGACTTTTTTTTAGAAACGGCGGCCATCTTGAATTTTAGATAGAAAAAAAAATCTTTTGTACAGTCTCCTATGCAATAGAATCATGCATGTGAATTTTCAGTTTAATTGGCCTAGTGGTTTCAGAGAAAGTGCTGCTAACAGACGACAGACAACGCGCCATCACATAGGCACTTCTGGCCTTTGGCCAGTAGAGCTAAAAATGATCTGTTTGCCTACTACTACATACCGACTCATATTGCAGCTATCTAAACTTTTTTTTTTAACTTTCAAAGTACTGATATTTTTGTTGATGATTTGACTTTTTATTTTTTTAAAATGACATTAAAAAATCAAAATCTGGAAAGCATCTTTTTTAGCTACCTACACACCAACATGAAAAATACTGGGCCGGAGCAAAGCAAACAAATATTTATTTATTAAGGATGACCTTATGCTGCCAAATATTGAGGCAATTCTTTTCTTTATCGTAAAATACAGAGTCTACGAATGAAAAAATTTAATGAAACAGCTACGTCACAAATATTTGTTTCTTTGTATGGGTGGGGTTTTACGCCTTTTGGAAACAGTATTTCAATTATTTTATGGCAGTCAGTGCAGCAAATCATTCCTGGAATCCGACTGGCGGTTAACCAATATTAGACATACCCCATCTCTTTAGTCAGACTCTACTCTCATATTCAGGTGGAAGATTCTTGTCTGTAGTAGAAAAATGTTTATGACCAATCATCAAGGTGGGGATTTAAACTCGCATCCCTTGGATTGACAATCAGATATGCTTAATACTGATTAAGTTAACTTGACCCCGCTCCATCACAAGTGTAAATATACATTAGTATATTAGTAAATGATTAAATACATGTAAGCAAAATAAGTAAATACTGACTGAACGCTGAGAAGAGTAATATATTCATGTACTATCTGAATTGAGAATAATGTAAATTACTTACATTAAACTGTTTCTCAAACGATTCCCTCTCTTTCTGCTCTCTTTGTTCTTCCATTTCCTTTTCGTATCTGAAAATTAAAATTTGTCCATTAATATCTTAATGCTATTTCAGATGTTTTTTTTAAGTGTTCATTTTCTCTGTGTGTTTTCAAAGTGTAATGGTTGACTGCATATTATTTAAGTGTATGGAATTTTTTAATTTTTATTTCAGAGGGCAAGTGAAATTAAATTTGATGGTCTGAAATATAACATTATTACTGATGAATATTTTAAAATGAATGGATGTCTTCTAGCTACCCACATGAAAAATACGGGATCGCAGCACAGCAAACAAATACTTTTTTAAGGATGGCCCCCCAAAAAAACCTTTATATTATTATGTAATTATGAATCAAAAACATTCCTTAATGATAATGTTGTAAAGTGTTTTTATGTATTTTGTAACTCAAAATATTGAAACCAAAACTCTGTTTCTCACAAATCTCTACTTTATATATACATTTTTAACAAACCTTATTTTATCTTCTATTTCTTTTTGCCGTCGTTCCTCTTGAGCTTTGGCTGTAGTGACACGTCTTCGTTTGACGACAGAAGCAAGATCTGCTTCATCTGTTTCCATGGCAGCCTCACTGGTATTGCCAGAGTTCTGTCCACTTCCACCTTCCTCAGACTTCTTTCCATAGAAATGTGTGAGTAACACAGTTGCTGCAATGGAATAGATATGTTCATTTTTTTTTTGTATTTTTTTTTTTTTGGAACAAAGTTTAATGCCATTTCATTTTCAACACATTACTGATCATAACTGGCAACAGTTTTACATGAATCTAACTATCTTTCTGCAAGTAACAAACCAGTAAATTTTTGCACATGAACAGGGTTTGAAAAATATTATCAAAGAGCTGCTCGTCCACCCTTACCAAATATTATTTTCGAATGCTAAAAATCAAATAATATGGTTAGGGCTTTTCCAGAATTAATGTAGGGGGGGGGGGGGGGGGGGGGGGGGGGGGGGGGGGGGGGGGGGGGGGGGTGTTTTTTGAATGGGTTGAGCTGGAAGACACAACTGTAAGAGTTGACCTGAAGACAACACCCTGTACCATGGAGGTCCCACAATACATTTCATGCGCTTCATCAAACTAGTTTATGAATGAACTTTTTCACTGACCTGACCGACGTAGAAATATTCAGGTTTTGTACTACTCACTATGCACATACTCGCCGTTAATGAATTTTTACTTGTCTTTATAAAATTACGTGTAAGGATTTTTATCATTTTCATGGTTTTATATCTTACAGCCTTATTCAATTCCTAGAAAGCTCATCTGTGGATTACATCTAGTGGTTTAGTTATCACTTTGCGACTTTGCAATCAAGAAACTAAGGCTTTTGAAAAAATTTAGTAGAATTTGACACCCCCACTATTTGAGGACTTCATGGAAGAGCAACATGATCAAATGAATTCTCTTTTTCAATTTTCAAATAAAGACCATAATTATTATCATGCAATATTTTAATGTTAAAGGTCATAAGTTGGCCACTACTTATCCAATGGGACCCTTCAAGAACTTACCGGTAATCTTACAGTTAGTTAAGTTGCTATTTTGGTATAATGATATTTTCAAACAAATGATTTACTGGGCTGGATTGTCATTTTACTTACAGGATTCACTTTCAGGTTTGTCTTTTTCCTTCTTTTTCCCCTTGTTTTCTTGTTTAGCTGCATCCTTATTTGAGTTTTCTTCTGCTGCTTTCTTTGCTATTCTTTTGTGTTTGTTTTCTTTAAATTGAGCCAGTTTTTCTCGCCTGTTTGAAAAGTCAATTCACATGTGTAAGGACAATGAAAATATTTTTCAAGTTTTGTTGACCCTTCAATCTGGCAGTGAAAAAGTTGCCAACCATATATATATAATTTAGAAACAAAAAACAACAACTAGCGATTAATGAAGAAAGGACATATTTTCTGCATGTTTATGCAATTCCATCCCAATGGATAACTGTATTGGCCAGAACTACTGAGTTCATGTGAAAACAGTTGTTCCAAGGGACGGAATTTTCTATCCGAACCGAAAAAGCTAAGAATGATTTTTTTCTTGCATACCGCACATTGAATATTTATATATATATAATCATAAATTCCGTTGCAGTGAATTTAATTATCTCCCTTTATGAAATCAAATATATATGAATTCACTTTATCTATATGATCCAACGTGTTTATAAATCTGTCCTTTATATAGCATGTGGGTAGTCATGAATCCTTAACTGGATCCTACTCATATAAAGCTATCAGTTCATGTATGTAAATTTGTCCACCCTGTCCAGCTGTGTTGAATGTAATTCCATAGTAAATAAGTCATGGTCAACACCAAATGTATTGGTTTGGCAGAGACCTTGATATAGTGTCTATATATATGTATATATAAAAATATAATTATCATTATAGATTTTACAGCGATAACTTTTAAGACATTTAATTATATGATTTATGTCATATATTTATACGTTATGTCATCTAGATGGTTTCAATGTCACAACACCAGAATTTTATCTTGGCCCTAGGTTAAGATAGAAATATCTAACCCTGGAAAAAATGCAGATATCCTTATCTAGTGTGCAAGAAATAATTTTCTACTTATTTTTTAAAAAAAGTTTTGATTTCCATCAAGTTACACATTTTGCCCCTATCACTTTATCAAAGAGTGAAGTTATGAAAAAATCTAGTAGTCATAACCATTCAGTGTTTTCTTCTGGCCTTATTTTTATAACTGTTGTTGGGTCATATTCTCAATGGCAAATAGTATCTTTTTTTCCCAATTGAGTGATTAACATCCAATTTGAAACCTTCAATATTTGTAGTAAAACTTGCCATATTTCATTGATAAAATAAACAAAGTTTTCCCTATTCTGAATGGAGTATGAAATTGATTCTTCAATTAAATGATCAGTTACGCAAGTGTACAGTAGAGGTCAAGGTTGCCCCCAAAATTTGTTTGGTTTTGATTAATTCTACCCATAACACAACCATGGACCAAATTTGTTGACTATGAATGAAACAGCTTGTGTTGTGTAAGTAATTCATCTGAATGGGTCAAATTCACCTGAAAATATGTGTTAAGGTTTTGAGTAGTAACGCCCATAACACAGCATTTGACGAAATTTAATGCTTCTAGGCTAAACAGTTTTCCAAAACTGAACTAAACACAATTTTTTTTTAAAAATTCCATATGGTTTTGAGTATCTGAAATAGAAACTTTCCACCATTATTGGAATTTCATACATTTACTATTATTAAGCCAAGGCACCGTTCTAAAATAACATACCACAATCTTGAAGATTCTTGCTGCTTTTCCTCCATATAATCCTGTACAGAGTATGTGCCCATTATTCGTAAACACAGACCTTTCAATATATGCAACTTCTGTTCCGTTTCCAGCTGGTAAAACTCCTGGGTCTCCAACAGTTGTATCAAGTCATCGGACTGTAACACAACACAAGACAGGTTCATTGTTTGCAATTGCCTATTACATTTATTTGACATTGAATACAAGAAAAGATGCAGTTTATACAAGTTCTCTTGATGACACAAGTTAAAAGATTCTGATGCAAACAACTTAAACTGCCTTTTATGGAAATCAACTAGGCTGCAACAGTGAGATATAGGTAAGCTGCTGCCTGCACAAGCACAGCGTATCAATACTTCAGAGTAAATGAAATGCTGACAAGCCATCTCATTGTGAAATCATTACAGGTCATAACTCATTCATAAATTACCGCCCACATAGTGTTGTTTGTCCAAGTAAATACAATATAATACAATGTAGTGTTTATGTAAAGACCGTTCACTTGTCTTAGAGAAATGGCAGCCCTGGAAACAATGTCGATCGCCGATTGAATTATCAACCTGTTTGATTGACAGCCCACGTTAAGTCAATTTCCTAAATAAAAACA
The DNA here is from genome assembly GCA_029582155.1 of Panopea generosa. Classification (NCBI taxonomy): domain Eukaryota; kingdom Metazoa; phylum Mollusca; class Bivalvia; order Adapedonta; family Hiatellidae; genus Panopea; species Panopea generosa. The sequence goes on from CM055902.1 coordinate 55,297,410, forward strand.
ATACCATCCAAATTTCATAAAAATCTGATGAGCAACTTTTTAGGAAGAGTTGCATGAACAAGATTTGAATACATATGGGATATGCTTGTCTGAGGACACATCAACAGTCGACTTCTAGTGCAGCTTGTACAATGAAGATAAAAGCAACATTCACTTACAACCTCATCCTCTTCCAAATCATCTATTTCATCGCTATGGTTACTCTTGTCATCGGTGACATCACGTTTACGTAGACATAATCTCACTAGCTCTGACGTCGTACATGGATTCACAGGAATGTCAGATAGAGAAACTTTTAACTCTATGTAATCCTGTATATATATTTATATATAGAGAGAGTGAAAGAGAGCGGTTACAAAATAAAAACATTAAACATAGTAAATATACAATTAAGTTCAACTCTTTTTCAGATTAAATGTAATTTTAAAATAAACCTAAGTCCGTAGATTCGAATCCCGCTAGCTTCAAAACGTTGCCAGTTACTTATGAAAGGACAGTGATTCTACTCGGATTCATTGTGAAGTCTTCCTCAACCAACAAAACTGGACATGCCATATATAACACGAAATGTGTTGAAAATGGCTTTAAACTTCATTAAAACAAAAAAAAAAATCAACCAGATTCATATTAAAATCGCATTATAACAATAGATGAATTGGTTGAAAAATCATGAAGGATTACCTACTATGACCTCATCTAAAGTGTGTGTCAATTACATCTAATTAATCCAGACTGACATGATGGAAACTACTTATGGTTACACGCAACATGGCGTTTAATTGATTTATGCCAACCAACAATGGTTTTGTTTATCACACATTGTCATCGCGAAGTCAAAATTGTTTACACCGGATATCTAGTATGGTTAACCCTTTACTCCATAGACACACATTTTCCCGCATCAATCACAGAAGGTCTTTGAAAACAGTGCAGGAAGAGTTCAGATTTCTCGTAACAAGCAATCTGAACACCTTCTGCACTGTTTTCCACTCTGTCAGTTAATATAAACATAAGTCACGCAATACTTCAAAAGCCTTTATATTAGGTTTCCTAAGGCGTCTATATTAGAGGTGTCAAAAGGCGTCTATATTAGAGGTGTCCAAAGGCGTCTATAAGAAGTAAAGGGTTAAATGCCAATCAGGAGCTCAACTTCTTGCTAGGTGGCTTACTAGGTATAATCACGTGATGAAAAGTGCATAAAGATGGCCAACAAAAAAAAATTTTTTTTGTTACAAAACAAAGTTATTTTTGTTCTAGTTTATTGGTATATTCGATAGAAAAAAATAATTACAGAACAGAAACTGTAAGTTATCATTTCATGATAAATTACACTATATATTGAAAGAAACTGAAAGAATTTTGCTTATTGTTCTACAGATGTGTCATTCCACATGAGCGACTTTCCATAACCGCGATGTTTATAACGCAATAATGTCTATATTTAAATCCAATTCTTTGGCTCCCGGGAACCACATTATATCACATAGGGATAACTATTATATTAATGTCAAAATATTTTGAAGCTTCATGTATACAAGTAGATGTTAAAACTATTGGTGTTATGATAAATATGTAAACAAGTGAACATATTCAAATATCAATGATCAGAGCCCAGCCACCTTTTCAAAATACAAACTTTTAAAAGGGTCTACGTAGAAACCGGGGCATTTGCATAGTGAAGACATAATATTCAGAAATAGTGTTATGCGAAAATGTATTAAAAATGTTACATGTCCCGTGACACCTGCTTATATCAATTAGGAACACTTACCTCGGCAATCTGGTCTTGTAACAATGTTTGTAGAAGAACAATGAGTACTCGAGACAAGTAAGTAAAACCGTCTTTACCCGACGCTAGCGCCTTCATCAGAGCATCTGACGATGATAGTAAAATACAAATCTGAGTGATTACAAATTGATACCATTAATTTTTTAGTTCTTGAACAAATTCACATCAATAAATTACAGTTAGAGCTATTCCAGGTAAAAATGTCACAGGGGATGGGGAATGAGGGAGACTGCAACTTTTTGTTTTTAATGGTTGTGGTGGGGTGGTGTGTAAAATAGCCATTTTAATTCCAGTGGGTGTGTCATTTCATCTCAAATGGAATTAAGCACTGCTTATATGATCTACAAAAGAATTTCATCCCGCTAACATTATTTTTACAAAATACTTTCCACTCTACTGAAACTAAAATTTCCACACAGAATATCCTAGGCATACTTTTTCGCTCAAAAATACAGGGTGAGGTTCACAATTTTAATTTTTATTTTGGTGGTGGGGGCTTTAAGGCAATGATGATTCAAGTGGTGGTACCCTAAAAAACAAGAAATATCGGTGGAACCGATGGATGCTCCCCAACAGAGTGTTTGTCTGTACCGGCTACTTGGTTGAAAAATACCAAACTGCATAGCAGAAACAATATGTGGCTCTGCACTTCCGGAACTCATTCACAAATCATTGAACCGTCATAAAATGACAATATGTGCAGATCCTAGCTAGTTTTACAAAATTAAAACCAGAGGTTGTAGCGAAATAGCATCATGAGGACAATATGCACATCTTCATTTGGTAATGATGCATCCTAGCAAGTTTCATAAAATTCCAACCACAGGTTTTAGAGATATACAGCAAAGAGGAATTTGGTCACAGACTGAATAAAAGGGCGGTAACTCCAACTCCGTAAAAAAACATCGAACCGGAATACAAACATAGCAAGTTTCATAAAATTCCAACCTGAGGTTGTACAGAAATAGCGCTGACAATAACTTGGTCAGACTCAATGGAAGGGCAACTTAATAAAATTCCAACCCGAGGTTGTAGAGAAATAGCCTGGACAAGAACTTGGGGAAGCACGCATGCACGCACGGACAAAGAGGTGACTATATGCTTCCCCCCTTTGGGGGAGCATAATAATTCCAGTTCTTTAATATAATATTACAACTACTTAATACTATATGTGTCTAGTAATTTGAAAGAAACTAAATGTACCTGTATAAATAGGATATTCATCATCAGGCATCAGAAGGCCAGAGTAACACGAGATAAATTCAGTTATCATGGCTACATCTCCAAATGTCTCATTAGGCATGCCATCTGGTGTGACAACTGGTTTAGCAATAGGCAGTGGCTTCAGCTCCAAGTTGGTGTCTTCATATCTCTGTTGTATATAAATATTCACATATTTTTTTAAATCTAACTTATATTTTATTCTTTTCTTTTTTTTTTAATTCTGGTCTATCAACATTTTGAACTAAATAAACGTTTCACAGCTTATACTTACATATTACTTTTTTTATATCTAATTTTTTTTTTCACATCTAAGTAAATTCGAGAAAGAAAAAAGGGATAATATGAACAAAACCTAAGGCCTGTAGAGCCCAAGAGAAGGCTCATTGAGTGGGGTGGTGGGTAAAATAGCCATTTTAATTCCAGTGGGTGTGTCTTTTCATCTCACATAGAATTAAGCCACTGCTTATATGATCTACAAAAGAATTTCATCCCGCTAACAATATTTTTACAAAATACTTTCCACTCTATTGAAACTAAAATTTCCACACAGAATTAACCTAAGCATACTTTTCGCTCAAAAATACAGGGTGATGTACAATGACTCCAATGGCGGTATCATCTGCCATTAACAGGAAAAAATTGCAACTAAAATTCTGTTTTGAAACTTGCGAACTCAGTCAGATGAATATCATGGTTAACAGGGCAACAAAGAATATTGCACATAATGACTATAAGACTTGCTATCGCTCACCTTCCAAAAACCTTGGCACAGGCGAGCCAAGCAACTCAATATTACATGTTTTAATGTCATATATATATATATACAAACAATTAAATCAGTAGTTTGATATATATCAATTTTAATATAAATGTCAACAGATTAGTTTAGTATTTCCAACACAGTTGCTACCTTTTTCCTAGTTTTCATTCTTTCTTTCATTTTTATTCGTAGTGCCTCTTTTCCTTTCTGCTGCTTGTTTTGCCAAATATTCTTTCCTTTCTGACTCGGTCATTCTGGCTCTGTAGAAAGTAGGTAGTCACAAACATTTACTAAATATCGTTATGAATACTTTTTTTTATTTTAGTAAATGGCAACATACAATTTTAATTAAAGGAAGTATATATATCAGGAATTTAAAAATTTGTTAAAGGAAAATCCCACCTGTGATCTTTATTGCTATAAAGGTATCTTTTTAGTTGCCCCAAAATAATGTATTGAATAGGAATTTCCCAATTTGGCCGATGCGCACTGGTAAAACTGAATTAGATTTCATGCTAAAAATTGCAACATATTTTATGGCATATCGAATGAGTCGCATGATTCCATTTTGAATTCTGTCCGATTCATCCTAATGGTTAATATAAATTAATGTAGCATTTGTTTCATCTTAGAAAAAAAGAATGCAAATGACAAGGTGATGGTAGTGAAGCAATATTCATGTGCTGTCTATTTTAAAATTGGGGATTTGGTGTTAATATTACTCAGATTTATCACGTTTTGGTGCATTTGAGATTCAAAACCATTTCATAATTGTATTTAATAATAATGAGATGATTTGAAAACCTGTATAACAAATCAAATTGAAATCAAATGAATTCTTGCACAACTTATTTAATACATCACAAAACATGTTGCAATTTTAAGCAGGAAATCTATTTAAGTCTAACCTAGGCGCGCAGCCCAAGAACGATATACCTGTTCAATATATTATTTTGGCATGTTTAAATAGATATCAGTTGACAATACAGGGTCAGCGAGTATATATAGGCATGATATATTGGAAGAAGACCAACGAAGCTTGCCTCTGGGTGTCTTTAAGTCCAAAAAGGGCCATAACTGTGCCAAAATGCAATCCAGAGTTACGGTTCTGGTGTGTTTCATTGATGATGGTGAACACACATGCAAAGTTTCATTCACATCCAATGAGTGGTTGCATAGATACCTTAAAACTTAAATGCAAAAGTTTATCCTGGGTGTCTACACACGCCGCGGGGGTCATGACAATAGCTCTCCTTGGACTTCGTCCCGGTGAGCCAAAAATGCTTTAAGCAAATTTTAAAAAATCTTAATATATTCCTCTTAAAACATATATATCTTCAAAAATTAAATTGTAAATTTTGTTCCCTATTTATGAAGCTCAGTTGCCTCTCACGAGGTCTGTCAAAAATCTATACGATGATACGTACCATATTTAGGCAAATACAATACTGAAAAACTAAGGTAAAATACATACTAGTATACCTGCTTACAACTGATTCAAATTATTTCTTAAATAATATTATTCGAAAAAATTAAACTGGGTTTATACATATATACATGGTTTGAGTCACAAGCTCTTACAATCACAATTAATTCCCTTTCATGGTAAATATTAAGAACTGTGATTGTAAATATAGGCAACATTATCTTGTAAAAATAACCCATCTTACAGTTTTTGCTTTTCCTGTAATAGGTTGTACTTCTTCATTACTCTTTCCTTGATATCTGCAGGCAGTTTGGCACGCTGATTGGAATTGAGAATCTTGGCTGCTTGAGTACTGTACAGACCAATAGAGGTCTTGTCATCCAATTTAATGGCTTTTTGTAACCTGAAATTATGAAAGAATTTTGAACAAAAATTAAACAGCCATCAGAAACAAAATCAATGTCTTTGAAAGTCAATACAAAAAGATTGGGCAGCTAAAATGTGGGTATGTAGGAGAACAGCAAACACATTTTTTTTTTAAAGAACTTCCTGAATTTGAACAATATTAAATTAGTAAAATATCTAAACTTCAGGCCTTGTACTTTCGAAAAAAGGTTTTTAAATTTTGACAAAAAAAACACACAAACTGTCCCCCCCCCCAGGACAGGGCCAAATTTGACAACTTGGTCATTATTTGAACACATCTTGAGGGAACTTCATTTATGTATAACAATGCTTCACACCAAATTTGGTGAAAATCTGTTACGCAGTTTCTGGTAAAATGTCGTTTTAAACAAAAATTATAGACAGACAGACCCAGGGCGATCACAAAAGCTCATCTGTGAGCTAAAAATTGAATGAAATTACAGTTTATACATCTATTTTATCAAAAACAATTTAACTAAACAAATGTCCTCGACACTTATAAAACATATTTTAAAATTATTTTTCTTACTTCTGTACAATTGCTGGTGTTCTTGGCGGACTCATCAACTTCTTCTTGGAATCTGGCGTCTTCTGTTCTTTCAGGGGAGTTTTCTGCTTCACTGATTTCAATTTCTTTTCTGGTGTTTTCAAACCCTTTTTCTTTGAAAGGTCAAATAAAGTTGGCTGTTTGGGATCCTAAAATGATGAAACTTGTTACAGAAAATACTGCATTAAGACATAACTGCCAGCCACTAATTAAACAATAAACCCTGATGCCACTGCATCACTCACCTGTAACATGGATTTTCAATTTAGTAAATATCAATACATCAATCCAACTTTTTTAGTATCTTCATCAAAATAACAAAAGAAAAAAAGATTAATTTGACTTTTCCGCTAGAAAAATTGAACAAGTTTGATTGCAGAAACAATCAATTTTAGCATTTTTGACTAATTAAAGGGCCATAACTCTGAAGATAATGGTCTGTGTTGGCTGGTTATCAAGCTTGGCTCAGATTTTATAGAGAAACACACTTCGTGTTAATTGGCTTCAGTTCTGGTAAAGAATACTCTGGTTTTTGAGTGGAAATGGTAAATTTTAGCATTTTTGACTAATTAAAGGGCCATTACTCTTAAAAGTTTTTTTTTTTAATAGAATAGAAAAACAAATTAAAATCAATCTGTTTATAACAGTTCATTATCAAATGTTGAAATAAAAATTAGAAGAAAAAATATTGCCTACACTATTGTAAGCCTAAACACAGGGATTATTTCCTGTATTTACTCTATTAATGCAAAAATACCCTTACGCCGCAGTTGCTTCTATAAAAGCAACGATGAAAGCCAGTTTGCAGATCCCCATTCTCCTTGTCACACACAAATAAGAATGAAAATGTAGTACAGATCATAATTGTTTATTCATCCTCACACATCACAATCCCAACTTGGGGGGGGAATATGTTTAAAAAAAAAAAAAAAAAAAAAAGAAAAGAAAAAAGGTATGCAGATAGGGTTTTTCTCTTCTAAGGTACCATTACTGTTCAAATCAAGTCAATCAGGCCAAATAATATTAATATATAATTAAATAAAATAATAATATTGAGGACAATTTCTGAGGGTTCGTCTTAAAAATCGGACAAGCGAGTTTTCACAAAACACAGGTCTGCAAATATCTCTATTCTAAACAACACATGTGAAACACATGTTGCTTATAGACCGTTACTAATCAGAACAAACAATTGACCCCCGCGTTGTTTACCGCATGCCCGATATTGCGACTTTGGATAACCTCTCATGCATATTCAAATATCTATTTTTATACCTCTAATGTGACTGGTGGGTAGCTTTGAACATAAATTAATCTATTTTAAATAACCGCTATGATTGGTCGAATATCTACAACCACAGTACACACATATTACCACATACCTGAGAAAGGTCTTAGGAATTAAAAATAGATGATGATGTAGTTTGCGGATGTTCCACAAATCCTCCAATAAAAATATTATCGCCCTTTGCCAAAATAGTAGCTTTTTCTAAAATCTGATTATGTTTTTGCAGATAATTCGTGATTGATCGCGTAATGTATAATGTCAGCATTAAGTTCTGGTATTTTTTATAAATATTTCATAGATTTACAGTAATTGGAACTGTGTGTATGTAAATTTTCTTCTGTGACCAGAGGCGACAAAAGCACTCATCCTGACCACTGGTTTTTGTCTGGGAATGATTAATTTTTACCAGTAACTAGTCCGTTGGATGAGTAAACTTTTTGGCAGAGATTGATAAGTAAACAATCTGAAAACTGTAAAAAAGTAATGATCCAAAGTCGTTACGGTACTATTCTTTCTATATTCCATTGCTGAAAATATAATTTGTAAATTTGACATTTAACGTTCATCAACAATTACTTTATAATGCAATTTTGTGTCGAGTGTTCAAGGACCCTTTTCATTACAAACCATTCAGCATAATTTTTTAAAAGGTATCGAGACGCGCATGCGCAGCTTTTTAATGCCGGTTTAAAAATCAAACTTTTCGGTCTTCAGAATATTTCCCGGTGCTCCGGATTATTAACGGTCTTTTTGCGTTTTACATGTTACGGAGGCTTGAATGCATTAACTTTTTATGTTTACCCCACGCTGTTTGTATTAGAAACAAAAGCTATATATAAACATCAACAAACTTAATGATCATAACGGTTAAAGCTAGTGGTGTACTTACTGTAATGAAGTAATAAAACTATTTAAGGTAAGATAAGGTTATCACAATGTGCTTCCAAATAGACCCTATTTTACTATAACTTTCTTGGACAAGTGAGTTTTTAATCTGGACGAGTACTTTTTACCAGTCCACTTGCTTGACGGACGATTGCTTTACATTGCCATTGTTGTATGTTATTACATTTAGCAATCATTAGAAAAGAAGAGAAAGATATTTAAAATGTTTTGAATTAACACCTGCTCCCACACTGCACAGAGTGACAGAACAGAAATGATAGTCAATAAAGAACAAAGACTAAATACAACATCGGTCATACTTATAGAGACATAGTCAGTTAGTTCTCCCTGAAATTCTCTCACTTCTCCCAATCTTATTCAAACTCTAAAACTTGTGATTTACACATGCATAATGTTTACAGGAGCTTACCTTACATAAAAATTAATACATTTAAGTCTATTTATGTTTAATTATTTTATATTATACCACAAAGTGTATTGGTAATAAAAATCTGGGCAAGTGAATCTTTGATCAGGGCAAGTTAGTACTACTTCTACTAGTTTATTTTGATAAACAATGTTTAAAACTGTAATGTAATTATATAGAATGCCTAATCCTAGAAAATTTGACTGCAGTTACTAAAACTGTTAGATTTAAAAATGCCTATGAACTATATTAAATAATGCCAACAGATTAATACTTATTATATATACAGTTTCATTTTTTGATATAGTTCTGTAGGCATTTTTAAATGCCAACAGTTTGAGTAACTGCTGTCCAATTTACTAATACTAGTTATTCTGTATACAGTTTCATTTTGTCAATCAAAATAAACACAGTTCAGTTTATTATATATTATAAATGTTATACAAATACTACTCACTTTAACGTTTTTTTTAGGTTTTAATCCTACACTTTTAGGAGCAATACGGTTAGTATTAAGCACAATTATTAAATGTAATATAAATTCTGTTGTTGTATTGGAATAGTCATCAGTTAATAAAATGTTGAGTTTCTCTGTTTATCTTATACATGTACATGTATATTTTGTATGGATTTCAAAAAAAAAAAAAGCCTACCTACCTACCCAGTTCTAAAATCTAAGGTCTGGCAAGGGGAAAAAAAGGATATTTTTAACTGTGGCCTCATAGGTTGTGGCTGTATGTTAGATGTTGACCATGTTATATGACTGACATAAAAGATTCATTGTACTGTTCTAAACAGCAATAATAAAAATGTTACAGACATATCAGGCATTATCTACTTGAGGCAGAATCTGGTACCCTTGTAGGCCATGTAAAATATTTAGCAGCAAACAAATTTGTGTATTCAAAACTCAACATTTCTGAACTGAACTTTGGCAAAAAAAATTAGGGTCGGCTAACCGGAAACTAAAGTATTTATTTGTTTTTTTGACTTATTACGCATAGGAACATATTATTAAAAAAAATGTGCAGAATTTAAAGAACCAAAAGACCTTAAAATTATACATATACTAGAGAATGCATATGCAGTTTCTTACCTGTCCCTTCTTTGCCTTTTTATCTCCCTTCTTTTTATTCTTTTTCTTCTCCAATTTTTTCAACTTTTTTTTCTCCAATTGTTTTTTTAAATCTGCCAAAGATAACGGTTTCTTAGTTTTAACTTTAGGTTTATCACTATCACCGGTACTTGTTTTTTTCTTTGGAGTCAACTGATATTTCACAAGAGGTGTGTCGGAATCCGAGTCAGTGAGTACCCTTTCTTTTTCTGCCTCTTTCTCATCATTGCTTTCATCATCTGAAGAATCATCCGACGAATCAAGTTCTATCACTTCACTTTTTTTGGCAGCTTCCTTTGCTGCTTTTGCTCTTTCACCTTTTGCCTTTAATTTGGAAATGGATTTTTTTGCCTTTTCTTTTCTCCTTTCTTCTTTAGCATCCATTTTAGTCTTTATTCGCGGAGATCCCTTACAGGGAGATTTGTATTTTTTCACCTCTTGGTCGATTTTCTTAGCAATTTCATCCGGTTTCCACTGCCAAGAAATATTTATTATGATTAGACTATCATACTTAAATATTTGGAGTTTTACAGAGTGGTTGGAATTTGTTCCTCCAAGTCATGATCGATCATTGGATTTTGAAAACAGACCAATTATTAATCGTTTTAATATCTTTAACTGCAGCAAAAGATATTTTGCTATATTTCTCTCCTAAAAAGTTGATTATACATTTTATGTTTTACATTTGTTTGATTACTTTATATAAAACATATTGTATGTCTTTCTTGCTTTCAACTTTTGGGAATGCAGCTTGGTCACAAAAAGTGGGAAAACTTAATTATATTTGTACATTGTCATCCTCCATCAATAACATTTGATATGTCATATATTACATTTCATACACTGAAAATGAAATACCATTAAAAAAAAAAAGGAAAGAAAGAACAGAGGAATATTTCAATGCATACCTTTACTGGAGACAGCAAGAAGCTGGCAAACTTTGTTTGGAGATCCAGTTTCTTTACTTGACCGTCATCAACAATCCAGGGACTGTTTGGCGTTTGACCTGCACGGACAGCGTATGTTCGAATGAACAAGCGCAGTAGCTCTTTAGATGGAGGTTTGTCCCCACGACTGGAACAAATGTTAACACAAATATATACTCATACCATTAAGCAACAAATGAAAACCATAAGTATGTACAACAGCAAAATTTAAATGGTTTGCTATTTGTAACTGTTTCAAAATGGATGGATATTTCTCCCAAAAGACTAGATGATATATATTTCAAAGCAATAAATCAGTATAGTTTCATGCCACTTGCTTTTTGACCTGGGGCTTGCTCAAAGGCCAAAGAACCAATGAGTCTATCCCAGGTCCTGGCATATGCCAAATTGTGTCAATTAACTACCAATGAAAAAGCAGGGAATTCTATGACTGTCCCCCATATCATAGCAATTGAATGCTTACTAAACTGTGACATCATTCAAATTTCAGTTGAAGCAACAGACCAATCAACGTGCTTAAATGTGGCCTTTCAACAATGCTATTTAACTGACTCAATTGGGAAGTAGGGTCCGTTCTATAGATTATAGCACCACCCTATCCACTTGGCTGACTGTACCAAAAGTACTTCTCTAAAAGAATGCACACTGAAAAGTTGTTCAACATAGTTCTAACAGAACTGGATTTAACCATTTACTTCATATAGACGCCTTTGGACAACTCTAATATTCAAAGCATTAATTCACCATGTACCAGCAATGGATGAATTATGTTTATATTAACTGACAAAGTAGAAAACAGTGCAGGAAGATTAGAAGATTCCAAGAAGATGCTTATGGAGCAAAGGGTTAATAACTAATTTTAATAATGTGTATACATTTAGAAAGCTTCAGTTCTCTTGTTAGATACACTAAATATATGATAAACATCAAATATATGATATACACAGCTGAAATGAGCTCATCATTGTAATTTAATTTACAAATTTTTTAGGAAGCATGATTTCTCTAAAGGTATCAAATCTGTTGTAGCATAATCGATGTAAAACAAATATTAAAAGAAATTACCTTAAATCTTCCGCTGGAACGGAATGTATAACACTGTCTTCGTTTTCAAACCTTATACTGTATTTGTATGGTAACACTGAAATAATACAATAAATATACAGACATACAGGCAGGTAATCCATTTTTCAATGCACACTTTTTCTTCCAACCCATGGCTTACTTACATGTGGGTAATTAAGTAGATGTAGGTTAAATCTTGAAGTATCTTAACAAAATTAAAATGGGATTTTTCTGAAAATGGTTTCACAATTTTTCATATGATTCACATATTTGATCTCTCTGTAAAACTGTAGCGGCGGTCTGGTGGTGGAGCATCTGTGTTGCATGCAGATTGTTGTGGGTTTGATCCACAGCCAGGTCATACCAAAGATTTGAACAAGAGTTGTCAGAAGACAACAAAGCTCGCCGATGGGATAAAACTCACCACCCATGCAAAGATTGAGATTGGAGGCAAACACCAAAACTTAAATGCAACTAAATGCAGAGTTCAACCTGGGTGTATACAGATGAAAAATTAAGTCCAAAAGGGCCATAACTCTGCCAAAATGCAATCCCAAGTTATGGTTCTTGTCTCTGTGTGTTCCATCGATGATGGTGATCACACATACGAAATTTCATTCATATCCAATGAGTGGTTGCATAGATATCTTACCTGATAAAAAAACTTGTAACCTGAAAAATAAGACGAAAAAGGGCCATAACTCTGCCAAAATGCAATCCAGAGTTATGGTTCTTGTGTATGTGTGTTCCATCAATGATGATGAACACACATGCGAAGTTTCATTCATATTCAATCAGTGGTTGCATAGATATCTTACCTGATAAAAAAATTAACCTGAAAAATTAAGTTGAAAAAGGCCAATAACTCTGCCAAATGCAAACCAGAGTTATGGTTCTTGTCTCTGCATATTCAATTGATTATGGTGGACACACATGCAAAGTTTCATTTGATTCCAATCAGTGGTTGCATAGATACCTTAAACTTAAACGCAAAGTTTAACCTCGGTGTCTACAGATGAAAAATTAAGTCCAAATGGGCCATAACTCTGCCAAAATGCAACCCAAAGTTATGGTTCTTATCTCTGTGTGTTCCATTGATTCACATCCAATGAGTGGTTGGCCATAACTGTGTCAAAATTGAACCCAGAGTTATGGTTCTTGTCTGTGAATGTTGCATTGATGACGTCGAACACACATGCGCAGTTTCATTCATATCCAATGAGTTGTTGCATAGATATATATGTTATGTAATAAAAAACTTTAACCTGAAAAATTAAGTCCAAAAAGGGTCATAACGGTGCCAAAATGCAACCCAGAGTTATGGTTCTTGTCTCTGTGTGTTCCATGATGGTGAACACACATGCAAAGTTTCATTCAAATCCAATGAGTGGTTGCATAGATATCTGAAACTTAAATGCAAAAGTTTAACCTGGGTGTCTACAGACGACACTGAGGTCATGGCAATAGCTCTCCTTGGACTTTGTCCCAGCGAGCTTAAAATTGAAACTTCCACGCTTGGTGCTCAGCATTTAAAGGATATTTGTTGGTCTGGTTGGCCCGGTATCAGTACAATGTGACTGGGTGGATATCATACCATGTGTCTGCAATGCTTAGAATACTACCTCAAGTAGATATACCATCGTGATACATGTACTACTGAAAACTTTTGAAAGCGACACTTAATGCCAAACAACTACATCATTTTCCTGTAAATTGAAGCGAGTTAAGGAGTAATTTTATTTTTTTTAATGGGATTTAACACCATTTTCAATGTATTACAGGTTACATAAGGCATCCATTTTTTTGGTGGCTGAATGCAGATGCATGCACATACGTATGGTCTTTCTGCAAGTAACATGTCTCTTTCCATTTTTTAGTTAACAACTATCTCTCTCACATAAGGTGTTTAGACTCGGGGCAGCAATGACAGGTAAGTGAAGTTGAGACGGTGCCTCAGACCACACAAAAAAAAAGAGTTTTGGGTCATTTTCAACACACAACAGGTTATATATGGCATATCCAGTTTTATTGGTGGAGGCAGAACTCAGAATGAACTTAAGTAGTAACATCGTCCCTCCGTACGCAACAGACATAATTCCTCACACAAGAGTTTTTGGATTCAGCTAGGCCAACCGTTGAGAGATAATTTGATGACAGTGCCTTATGGTGGTCAAGAAGGACCTTGCCGTGCAGAACACCTGAAGTAAGGCTATGACAGAGAATAAGTGTGCTTACCTTTGGTGGGACCCACTTCTTAGCTGAAGAAATATTATCATCCTTTTCTGTATTTTCTTTATCACTAGAAGGTGAACTGCAGTTACTTGTTGGATTACCCTGAAATAAAAATTTAAACATTCAGCAATTTGAAATTATTACTGAACCAGTAAAACTTAAATTTTATATAATGTTAATGACCTGTATTCCAACAGTGTGGAATAAGTGTTACAACTGACCTGTATATGAACAGTGTGGAATAAGTGCTATAACTGACCTGTATTCCAACAGTGTGGAATAAGTGTTACAACTGACCTGTATATGAACAGTGTGGAATAAGTGCTATAACTGACCTGTATTCCAACAGTATGGATTAAGTGCTATAACTGACCTGTATTCCAACAGTATGGAATAAGTGCTACAACTGACCTGTATTCAAACAGTATGGAATAAGTGCTATAACTGACCTGTATTCCAACAGTGTGGAATAAGTGCTACAACTAACCTGTATTCCAACAGTGTTGAATAAGTGCTACAACTGACCTGTATTCCAACAGTATGGAATAAGTGCTACAACTGACCTGTATTCAAACAGTATGGAATAAGTGCTATAACTGACCTGTATTCCAACAGTGTGGAATAAGTGCTACAACTAACCTGTATTCCAACAGTGTGGAATAAGTGCTACAACTAACCTGACGTTGTTTGTTAATCAGTCAAGTCAATAATCCAATCAGCGATCAATATTGGTTCCAGCTATGCCATTTTCCTTAGACAAGCTTATGGTGTCAAATTAACACTTTGTATTTACTTGAACAATGTCATGTGACCAGTTGGCGAGCGATCGTTGTTCTTGTGTCAGGTCAAATGATTGATAATGGCAATATTTTTAATGTTTTTTTTTTTTATTAAAACAATAAAATATAATATGTGAAAACATTAAAATACATGTGTCTTTTCTTGAGTTTGCTCTCTATCTACTAATGTGACTATGGAAAGCTCCGACGTAAGTATTGTTTTATTGCTACAGAAATGGTGGTGTCCATATCATTTCCTAACAGAAGCCAAGTTATTTTATGTCATGGAATAAGAAAAGGTTTGACCTTACAAATGTAGCCTTACATGTTAATTATAAAAGTTAATTTCTTTTCCCTTAATACATTATTTCTTTTCCTGGCCAATAACATTTAAGCAACATCATAGTGCCAGGCCGACCCTAACCACAAAAAATAATTTAGTACTACAAACCTCAACACCGTTTTTATCAACTTTAACAACAATTGCTTTCATCCTGAAAATAAAAATACAATCATCATCTATCTGACTACTGCAACAAGTTTGCATTCCCTCTATCCTCAGGAATTCAAGTACTTTCCAAGCCCTTTTCAAGGTAAAAATTTATAATTTCAAGCACTAAAATAGATGAACTCGCCATACATACTTACTGCACCTTAGGAGTTCCTGCACAGCAGTAGGGGCTATTTACAATATAATTATATATATTCTATATCCCTATATATATATATATATAGTATAATAAAGTCTTTATTATACTATATATAGGGATAAGTAATATATATATATATATATTGTATATATATATACACACTGAATACACACTTTTTCGCTGAGGCATTGTTATCCGCTTACTACTACCATACGGTTTGGATACATTGGGTTTCCCAAGATGACGTCACACAGAACACAATCAGCTTTTAAAATGTTCTCTATATTTTGGGTGTTATTGGCAATTTTTCATCGCGGGTTACGGGAGAATTATTTATCAACTGTGTTTATGCAATTGTTCGTTTAGACGACAACACACCGTATCTATTTTAAAAATTAGAACAGGTGCACACTGGCACAATACTGCTGAGAAACATGTTTGTCAAACTGAATAGTTTCCCTTCTCTTGCATATAGTAAAACACGGAGTAAAATAAATGGCGAAGATGGACATTTCATATTCTCCATAACTGTTTTTTTAAATTCAAGCACTTTTCAATGATTTTTGTTCATTTACAAGCACTTTTCAAGCATTTTTCCCACTGACATTAAAAATAAGCACTTTTCAAGGATGTTTTTAAGAAATTTATAAGCACTTCTCATTCGAGATGTTGAAAATCAAGCACTTTTCAAATCTGTGCGAACCTTGATATACCAATGTTAATTTTGGTATAATTATGTAATCAATGAAACTGTGGATTTAAATACTCATTGAAGCAGTCTTGTGACCATCCTTAAAAAAAAAAAACCCAGTATTTTTCATGTGGGACGGTAGATATCTATTTTTTTTTTTTTTTTTTTCCAAATTATAATTTTGCATCTATTTTATATACCGTATATCGTCGGCCATAAGGCGAGTCGGGCCATAAGTCGAGGGGACTTTTTGACCTTCAGATCTCAGTTTTTTGCATTGACCCTTCCTTAAGTCGACCCAGAATTTTCGAAAAGGAAGTGGGTGAGATTTGGGTCACCTAAATATTAAAATTCCTACAGTAACGATTGCCTGCACTCACAACTGACCTTACGCCAGTATACGTTCATGTACCGTTATCGAATCAACGGCAAATATGATGCCGACAAACAAATGCAGTCTTCTGTTGAATATTTGGTATATTCTGTAGTCCGTGGATAAGTGTCACCACATATGTGGGAATGCAAATTGCAATAATCGGTTACTTCTGACCCAAATATCCCAAGGCAATTTTCAGCATATATGTTTACACCCCGTGCCAACATCGTATAGGTTGCTAGGCAACACAATCGTTCGGCTGACCAAGATCAAGGTTTCCCTTGCATAGAGTTAAAACATCAAGCGTCTAATTGAAACCGACAGTGCTCCAAGAATAGGATAGCCCGATGCCCGGGGCTTGTCAAATCTGGATCCGGGCATGTGCCTTTTTCAAAGTTACTTGCCCGTCGGGCTTGTCTTAAAAAATCGGACAAGCTAGTTTTCACAATACACAGGTCTGCAAATATCTCTTTTCGAAACGACACAGGTCAAACTGTTGTTTAAAGACCGTAACTAATCAGTATAAACAATTGACCCCTGCGGTGTTTATCATACCACATGCCCGATAATGCGACTTTGGTAAACCTCTCATGCATATTCATTTATCTATTTTAATTCCTCTAATGTGATTGGTGGATAGCTTTAAATATAAAGTAATCTATTTTTAATAACCGCTCTGATTGGTCGGATATCTACGCCCAAGGTAAACACGTTTCTTACCACCTACTGCAGCAAAGACTAAAAAAAAGACGATGACGTAATTCGCGGGTGTTTCTCAAATTCTCCATTATGAAGAGTATAAAATTACCTCCCTTTGCCAAAATGGTAACGATTTCTAAAGTATGGTAATGTTTTTGCAGATAATAAGCGATCGATCGCGTTATGTAAAATGTCAGCGTTAGGTTTTGGTAATTTTATAAATATTTCGTAGATTTACAATAATTGGAACGGTATGTATATAAATTTTCTTCTGTGAAAACGTTTTGAGTTGATATTGAAATTGAGTTTACGGTAAAGAAAAATGTGGGTGGGGTATTATAGTAATAAACATTGCTTTTTGGTTGTGTAGTTTCAGCGTATATTTTCTTGGCATGATTTAAATAAAGTATTGAAAACAACAATTAAGATGAATTATGTGTTGTTTTTTTTTAATATTTGAAATATAGCTGACTAGTTGCACTTTCTAGATATTTGAAGGCTATCATAGACTGCATTCATTTATCATATTGCCAAGTTCTCTTGGATAGATTGAATAGCTTTGTAGGATTGGCATTGCCATTATTGTTTGTTGTGACAGCAATAATTAGAAAACAAGAGAAAGATATTTAAAATGTTTTAAATATACTCATGCTCCCACACTGCCACTGAATCGACAGAACAGAAATGATAGTCAATAAAGAACAATTGATTGATTGATTGAATATTTAGCATCTTTTTTATGCTAATAAAGAACAAGGATTAAATACAACATACTGATAGAGACATAGTCAGTACTCCCGAAATTCCCTCTGACTTCTCCCGGTCTTATTCAAACTCTAAAACTTGTGATTTAGACATGCATAATGTTATGGGGAGCTTACCCTACATAAAATGAATACATTTAAGTCTATGTTTACATATTTCATATTATACTGCAAGGTGTATTAGTAATAAAAATCTGGGCATGTGAACCGTTGATCAGGGCAAGTTATTTTTCAGTCAGGGCAAGTAGATTTTTTCAATCTACTTGCCCTGGGCTAGTCCCAAATTTTCTTTTTCTTGGAGCACTGACCGATCATTTTTTTCAACTGTCAATCAGAGTTTTCCATGAACAAAGTAACTTTCCACGTATGACGTAATCATCCTTTGTGTTTGCGAGATGCATAGTTGATTGACAAGTGTAATTCAATTCTGCACTCTGGTGTCATTGTTCATATAGACTGTTGCTGAAACTGAAATTCGACGTTCAAAACTTCAGTAGGAGCTGACCGTTGGTAAAAAAAATCATCACTCGGGACTAGGACGGGGCCATAAGCCGAGTAGGGATTCAGAGAGTGATTTTGGAGTCTGAAAAATTCGACTTATGGCCGACGATATACGGTAGTCATTTGAAACAAAAATGGGCAGAAATCATGACAGAAAAAATTAAACTCTTTGCAAGTCAATAAAAAAAGTTTGGGTAGCTGCAATTTTGAGTGAGTAGGTAAGAGCACGACAAACAATATATTTTTTAAGGAAGGCCTGGTCAAATAGAAAATCTTACAATATCTGCTTGATTTGCAACAAATTCTTTTAGCTTGTTATAGAAGGACAAATGAAATATGTAACTTAAGTTTGTGATATAACAGTTAAGTATACCTTTGTAAAAGCAAGCAATGATGACCCTTATCACAGTATTTATCATAGTTTTACAATGTGCAGTTTTTACAGCAAACCAGGAAGTTAAATTTGATAAATTAACTTTATTTGCAAGTTTGATCTTAGTAGTAATCATATATAATTTACAGTACACATTCTAATAAAACAATATATAGCATACACCAAATATAATGTAAACATATCTGACATCAACAGATGATTCAATGAAACACACAATTATTTTTGCGCACGCATCAATGCGTTCTCATTTTTTTTGCAGCGAAAGGTTGCCACTAACATGGTCATATCCCATACCAACTCGTTAACCCTTAGAGGCACAAGTGAATGAAATAAGGGGAAACCATATGCAGGACCACTAAGGCCCCATGACATAAAATTGCCTGTATATCTTTTGAGCAATTGAGTAGAGCAAAAATATATGTGTGGCAAAGCGATCCATGTACTAGCTTTTATTGACAAGAAAATAACTGGAAAGTACACCTTTTACAAGTAATGGTGACTGCTGATAACATGACACAAGGGAGGTAATAACACAAGTATTTGTAGTAAAACTTAACATAATTTATACACATTTATTATTGCATCAACAAAATGAATGAAATATTTTAGTCTAATTTGGAGTTGGGGTAGTATTCAAATACTATAAACTTTAGAAAAGTACTTGCATCATCCTAAACTATTTCAGCTTTTGTATTGACCTAGTGAACGTTTGTGCCAAGTTATTTAAAATTCCAATAACAACTATAGAAGATAAGGTCCGGACAGCAGCAGACAGACGGAGCTGTGACCTTGACCTTTGACGAACAGACCCAAGTCAGTCGCATAACACATTATTTTGTCCTAATGAACATTTGTGCCAAGTTATTTAAAAATGCAATCACAACTAAACAAGATACGGTCTGGACAGTACTAAACATAGGGTTTTCAAACACTTGACCTTGAGCTATGACCATGACCTTTGACAAACAGACCTAAGTCATTCGCATGATACATCGTCTTGTCCTAGTGAATATTTGTGCCAAGAAATTTAAAATTCCAATCACAACTGAAAAAGATACGGTTCTGACAAGACGAAACAGTGTATACATTTGATTTCCAAACACTTGACCTCGAGTTATGATCTAGACCTTTGACGAACTGACCCCAAGTCTTCGCATGACACATCGTCTTGTCCTAGTGAATATTGTTATTTAAAATTCCAATCACAACTGAAGGACACGGTGTGCACAGCAGGGGACGCACACACGGACGCAGCCCATTTCTTTATATAACAAATCAATATAACTTACGATTTCCCGCCAGACTTGACCCTTAAATTGACCTTCTCATCTATGACCAATACTTGCTGAAGCATAAGCCATGCTTGATCTACCAGACAGTCTAACGCTTTGGTACCTGAAATAATAGGTTATAAATGTGAATCAAATAATTGCAAACACTCAACCCACCTGCACATTTATTTCTGTAAAAGATATTATTCACTTTAAGTTTTTCAAGCCTTCACTGTGCTCTGCCCAATGGTCTAACACGATGTCTCAAGGTCACAGATCTCATTTTATGTAGCAGAGAATGTTTTCTAACTACTTGCGGAAAGACAGTGGTTTTGTAAGTCTGGGGTCTTCTTCCACCAATAAAACAGGTTGCCTTATCTTACTGGGTAACAAGTTTAAAATGATGTTCCTCCTTCCATTAAAGGGGTGTTGGTAATACATAACTGACAGAAAATCAAACAATGACCTGATCAGACAACAGCTACTTGCATTTAACTGATAATGATAGCATTAATGTGAAGAGCAAGGTAACATTGAAATAAAGGGATTATTCAGTTTTCAGTGAGATTTCCTTTTTATTAGGCCTGAAAACAATAAATGTTGTGTTATGGTTTCATGCTGAAAAAAAATTGGGTCGGTATGTAGGACAATTTATTTTTTGGCCGATTTTTTTAGATGCAAAATCAAAGGGTCAGTGTTTTTTGGTTATTTTTTTCTTCATTTTCTCTCGCATGTACTCAATTTTGCATGCAAAGTAATTACACCTTTTTCAAAAGCATTTAGTGAAAACATATTGTATACTTTTGTAGTTTGTCTGCTTTTGTAATTTGAATGTTTTCCTTTCCACTTTCAATATATTCTCATTTGTTCTGCACCATGTGCACCATATTGCAATAGGTTAGATTGGGTATCAACAGAATGAGTTAAAAAAGGTATAATTAAATATATAAAAGGAATTTCATTTTATATATTCAATATATATGTGAAAATATTTCAAAACTAAACAATTTCGACACTTGGACATAATCCTGAATTTTAAAGTGTGTGCCAGAGTTTGCGTTCATTTCACATGTAAAAACGCTTCCTTTTTGGCCTTCCTCAGGTGCAGGGTGAAACAAGAAAATATCGGTGGAACTGATGGATGCTCCCCAAGTGAGTGTTTGCCTCTGTACAGGCTTCTTGGTTGAAGAATAGCAAACTGTATAGCAGGAACAATATGTGACTCTGCACTTCACAGAACTCCGCAAATCATTTAACCAGGAGAAAATGATGATATGAGCAGATCCTAGCTAGTTTTACAGAATTGAAACCAGAGGTTGTAGTGAAATAGTGTCATGATGACAATATGCACATTTCCATTTGGTAATGATGCATCCTTAATTAACTTTCCATTATAACATATCAACCTCTAGCTGTCGACTTGCACTTCTGATTAAAACTAGAGCTATCACTGAAGGTGATGAATACCCCCGAACGCCGCCATGACAGAAAATGGTTTACCATTGTATGAAGTTTTATTAAATTATATCCAATAGTTTTAAAGTTATGCTCCGGACAAGGGAAATATATCAAAGGGCAATAACTCTGTAATTAGCAAGAATAGAGTTATGTTTCCTGTACACTGCACTTCCTGTCATTATATTCTACCATTGTATGAAGTTTGATGAAACTCCATCCAGTACTTTAAAAGTAATGCTCAGGACAAAGGAAATATATCAAAGGGCAATAACTCTGTAATTAGCAAGAATAGAGTTATGTTTCTTGTACACTGCACTTCCTCTCATTATATTCTACCATTGTATGAAGCTTGATGAAATTCCATCCGGTACTTTTCAAGTTATGCTCCGAACAAGAAAAAATATCAAAGGGCAATAACTCTGTAATTAGCCAGAATAGAGTTATGTTTCTTGTACACTGCACTTCCTCTCATTATATTCTACCATTGTATGACGTTTGATGAAATTCCATCCAGTACTTTTCAAGTGATGCTCCGGACAAGGAAAATTGCAACGGACAGACCGACCGACCAACAGACCGACCACAGGGTGACTCCAATATACCCCCTCAAACTTTGTTTGTGGGGGGTATAAAAAAACATGCAACTCATTTTTTATGGTACATCTATTCTATCATATGAACAACCAGTTATGGCATTATGAACTACCCATCATTACTTATTTATACTTACTGTGATGAACTAGCTCAAGGACAGGTTTATCATAGCAGGGTGCAAACTGTTCTTTCAACGTCTTTAGAACTGTCTTCTCCGAGTTCCACGCTTCCTCGTGTGTGAGATTTACATGGCCTGTACTCTGGCATGTCCAGATTCGACTTTTGTACAGTTGCAGTCGTTTTTCATACTCACTTAAAAGTTTATTAAGGAATAATATTTGGAATTGTACACCCCTTGGCTACACACATTTTATTTATATTTGTTTAAATATTTGGTGTCATTTTATGCCATCGAGGGCCAACAGATGGTCAGTTAACCTATAAACTCTTTCCTGGGACCATGCAAGATTAACCGGTACTCCAGCAGACCTATCTCTGAAAGTACTTTTCCACTTGAATCTGTGATAAGAGATGAGTGACAATGAGATGCAATGTTGTATATCAATCATCATGAAGACTGGTTTTTGTAAGAATTTGAACGTGTGACCTCTGGATTGATAGTCAGATGAGCTACTGGATGATTAAGCCAAGTTCGGCACTATTATCCATATTAGCTCTGGCAAGAATTTTCACTTATGAAAACATGTCATATAAGTTTTAAAAGTTAAAAAACTACTACATTAAATCATTTTCAAACTTTGACACGCATTATTTAGGTTGTAGGAAAAATTGTGTACCATAAACCGGTTACTCGTCAGATGCAGACACCAGATTCCGCAGATGTTCAGCCTGGTATCATACCACTATACAATTATGATGATGTATTAAAATGCACGCATAGCATTAAATAGTGTAAAAAAATAGTGATGAAGATAATTATATCTGAATAATCAAAAAAACAGTGATAACATTGTCAATTACGCTGACCAATGTCACATTTTAATTGTCAAACATAGAAAAAAAGAAGATGAAAAGCTGAAATCTTAAATGACTAGAACATCCACAGTGTGGCCTAGAGGTAGTGTCTGATTTGCATGCAGAAGGATGTGGGTTCGATTTTGATCCCCGGTTAGTTCATACCAACGACTTGAAAAATGACCTGATCGGCCCATATCATGTCATTGTGTCTGCAACATATTACTCCAGAATACTGTTTCAGGTAAACATTTGCGATACGACTGAAAAATTGTGCTATACAACAATATTAACAATAGAGAAACAATGCTTCGGAATCCAACTTAAAGAAGAACAGAACAATATTATCAGCCTTTGGGCATCCTTACTTGTTTAAGAAATATAATGCAAGTTGTGTGTGTTTCCCGCCATACTTCAGATTTTCATTTGTAAACAACAATCATAGTTAACAAACCAAATATGGAAATCGCAAGTCTCATTCCATTCTTGCATGATCCCGTTATTTTTTAAAATGGCCGTCATCAGAATGTTTTGACAAGGTAAAGTAACTTTGTTTTGTTTTTTTAAAGTTTGACTTACTAAACAATATAACATTACTTTTTGAATCATATTTATACTCAATATATATATATTCATATAGGTATGAATTCTTAAAATAGCAGGACTAAAATTAAGTCCTTCTCCTACTTAATATGAACTTTGAATGGGAATGTACGTTTCTGTATTGAACTACTGAGATATTAAAGTTTATTTTAATGAAAATTATTTGTGTAAATACACAATTCTTCATCTAAATAGACAGTCTTGCCAAATGATCAAAAGTTCATTGTAGTAGGCACCTCAATTAAAGAATTATATGGCAACAAAAAAACATGGACGACATGCTTGTTGATGTTTTTAAACTCGTAATTGTTGGTAATGAAATAAAATACTATGTATAAATGTATTAGATACATTTGACTAAAACCAAATTATGTGAAACTGGTCTACAATTTATAATTTATGAATCAAAATATATTTCGACATGTTGTTTTCATACATCGCAAATACATTTGAAAGCATATTTGCGAAATATGCAGCAAGGAATTTAATTCAAATAAGTAACACATAAAATTATGTAGAAAACTACGTTAATACCAATAAGCTTACACCTTAAAATGAATGAGAACTTCGTCTATTTCGCCTGCAAATTATGAAACCATGGGCGCCGCCATTTTGGATTTTACCAATCGAGACAATGTCAGAAAGGATACTCCTGTGATCGGAACTGTTCCTTGGTATGTAGGATGTCATATACCTTTTCGTCAGTTTTAATGTCCGCAAGAGGCTTCACACAGTTAAATATCCTCTTTGCTAACAGCGGCATTTTGTAAATAATCCATCAATTGAAGCCAAAACTAGGTGTTCAAAATCTGGCGCGCATCAGCAAAAATGGCGCTATTCATCGGCATATTTTTGTCACGTGATATTTTGGTTTCTATTAATTAGATACTGATTTTTATCTTGCTCAGAATATCAAGCAATATCATAATATGACATTTATCTCTAATTTGAGTGTAAAATATAATCAAATAAATGTAAAATAACGATTCTCGACTGAACGAGAATGACCTATTTTGCGGGAAATTTGAGAAAATCAAGAGTTGTTCCCCTTGTGAATCTAAGAAAAGGCACCTGTCACAGGTACAAAAATTGAACATTTCAGGTATCAAAGAACAAAATTTAGAAGGTGTCATCATTTTTTCATAACCTTTGCCTTTTATCTAATGAACTGTTTGCTATAATTTATCTATGCTAAGAATCAAATCTTAAGAGACATCTTTCTTTTATACACCATGAAAAGGCAAGCATGCTGCATGGTCAAAGGAGATGCTAAATTTCATTTAATGTTTAAAAATGCACAATTCAGCAGCAGATTGTTCTTTAATAAGTTTTCTCTTAATCTTATGAACTTATAAGATGCGCAACATGAAAAACATGGATTTCATTTGGCTAGTTGTGATGGTGACATAATTACATGTGTATTTCAGTTTGAGTATTGTAGCCGTGCTCTACATTTGGCATGTGTTTGAGTAAATATGCAAACAAAAAATGGGCAAGTATGCCTTTATTTTGACAATCAAGCATATAGACACTCCCACTTTTTACCGGGTAGTAGTGTTGGCCACCTATGCCAGTGGTTGCGGGTTTGATCCCCAGCTAGACGCGATGCCTCTCAAAAGACAACACTCAGTATTTGTCTACCCAGGAAAGACACTCATGAACGGTTCAATAAAGTTTAAGCTTTCTCCTACCCGCTCAAAACTGTAGCTACCGAAACTTTTTTATTGTCCATTTTTTGTTTAAAATCACTGGACAAAAACAAAATCTGGCAAAAACAATTAGTATTGCCCTCCCATATGAAAAATACTGGTTCAGACATTTTTTTTAAGGATGGCTTTATCAATTAAGCTTCAGTACTAAAATATTACGTGGAGGTGGGAAAGGTTATCTAGATTCAACACATGGTGTCTTAACCCTTAGATAAAACAGTTTCTTTGTTCATTCTATAATGGACAATGTAACCATCCATCATCCTCCTTGATAAACCAAACTGATAAACTGAACATCAAAATGGGTAGCTGAAGTATATTACTATTGTTAATTTTTTTAATAAATTTCATCTATTTTAATTCGAACTTGCGTTGATTAGACCTCTTCCCCGACCCACTTTCGCAGATGCTAGTTGTTTTATTGTAATCATTTTTTCTTTATCTTTCTTAAATCATGTTAATTGATTTGATCTATCTGCAGGTTGAAATGCTTGCTCAGAAAGTGTCACAGATAGTGTAATACAGACCAATCAGAATGATTGTTAAACAGCTGTAATGGACAGTCTACCAATTAAAATGGTTGTTACACATATATAGAGAGCCAATCAGGATGGGTGTAACCCAGCTATGGCAGATACTCGGGCCAGTGGAGCAACACCAGCCATTGGCCTCCTTGGAAGGTCTCACGCTGGCAGTGGACCTAAGTATATGGGTGTGTGAGACACAGGCAGTGAAACAGATGCAAGGAACAGTATCCAAACCATTTCTCAGGTACATCATCAAGATATATTTTTTTTACATATCTGGTAAGATTATTTGTTATTTTACCAGTGTGAGATTGTTTGCACACCGGATAAGGATATCAGCATTTTTACTGGGGTTAGATATTTCTATCTCACCATAGGGCCAAGATAAAATTCTCGGGCTGTGACGTAACACCACTCATACTCCTCGTGCTATGATAATTTCTTGCGCTATGGTGTAACGCTATTCATAAACTCCTCATGCTATGGCAAATTCCTCGCACTATGATATAACGCCATTTGTAAACCTCTCGTGCTATGACAAATTCCTGGCACTACGACGTAAAGCCAAAAACTCCTTGTGCTATGGCAATTTCCATGTGATATGACGTAACACCATTCATAAACTCCTTGTGCTATGATAAATATTCGCGCTGTGACATAACGCCATTCATAAACATCTTGGCTATGACATATTCCTTGCGCTACAATGTAATGCTTTTCATAAACTCCTCATGCTATGACAAATTCGTCACGCTGTGACATAACGCCATAAACTCCATGTGCTATGACAAATTCCTTGTGCTATGACATAACGCCATTCATAAAATCCTCGTGCTATGGCAAATTCCTCACTCTATGAGGTAACGCCATTCATAAACTCCTTGTGTTATGACAAATTCCTCACGCTGTGGCGTAACGCCTTAAACTCCTCGTGTTATGACAAATTCCTCGCGCTATGACATAATGCCATTTATAAACTCCTCATGCTATGACAAATTCCTTGCTCTATGACGTAATGCCATAAACTCCTGGTGCTTTGACAAATTTCCCATGCTATGACATAACGCCATTCATAAACTCCTAGTGCTATGACGAATTTCCTCGCACTGTGAGGTTACATCATTCATAAACTCCTTGTGCTATGACAAATCCCTCATGCTATGACATAACGCTGTTCATAAACTGCTCATGCTATGACAAAATCCTCATACTATGACGTAATGCAATTAATAAACTCCTCTTCTATGACAAATTCTTTGCACAGTGACTTAACATCATTCATAAACTCCTCGTGCTGTGACAAATTTTTAGAAAAATAAATGTGCTTGAATTGATAAAAAACAATTAATTTATTTTGTTCTGCAGAAACTTATTTTTCCGTATATGCCACCTGACCCAGCTTGGTGTGAAGTTGGTTTTTGTGATAGAGGGCTCAGCCCCCGAACTGAAGTGGGAAGTGATGTTGAAGCGTCAACAGTCCAGGTTCCCAGGTAGGCAGGGGAAACAATTTTCAAACCAGAAACCAGCAGGAAAACAGACTCGGAGAAACTTTAATGCATGTTTAAGAGAGGTAAGGCATTGAAAAAAATCTTTTTTAATTGTTTTAAGGTCTTGCTTCTACTCTTTGAATAACAAGTTGATAAAAGAAAATCTGCTTTACGCCATCTCAAGCAATGCCACTCTAATCTTCAGTTTGAGTTTTACTTGTTAGGCTGCTCAAATATTCAGTTATCAAATTGGCCTATCAATCTTACAAAGCATGTTAAGTTGTGATATTACTACATCATGTGTGCATGTGTATACAATTGGTTTGGCTCAATATTGGCATAAAAAAAAATTGCTATATGAACTCGAAAGGATCTGAAATTGATTGGCCAGTACATATAAGCTGAACTAATTTTTAACATACATTGATATGCACCTAGGGTGAATGAAAATTAAATAAAGAATTGGCAGATACAACTTTTGGAGATGTTTGTCGGACCGGTTTTCATTGGCTGATCATTTCCAATCATGATGTCAAGCTGGACTCTGTGACCAATCAAAACAAAACAATCGTAACTAAAAGCTTTTTAACAAACACTACCAGCATTTAAAACTGCTAAATTAATATGCAAAGCATAGCATTAAGGGGTCATTCAAGAAGTTATGAGAATTGATTGATAATATTTTAATCTTTTGGCACACTCCAGTAAAACTTGCATGTGACATGGTACCATCTTTAATCTATTTATTGGGATAGTTACTTGTGAATGTGATATTAAAGGCAATGCAGGAGGTGTGACGTAATGGTTGGCATTCAGAAATGCGAGCTACTACCCAACTCCCTATAATCACCAGGTAAGAGTCCATCGACTGATGTATTTGCAGAATTTAAAAATAACCTTGGTGATGTACGATTAAAGAAATTGTATGAGTAACAACTTCTTGAGATACTGGTTAACCAGGTATGATATAAGATCTTGGGTTGCCTAGCAACCAGTGTGACCATCCTTCCAGGAAGGTGAAAATCTGTCAATTGAAAGATTGGGTGTTATGTTACAGGAATGTGATAAAACAGTAGTATACATGATTTTGTTGAATAGTAAAAGCAAAATTCTGAATATTTCTTGGATGACCCCTGTATATCTGTATTTAAAGGGATTATATTGGCAAGTAACAAAACACGTTGTTAATCCAGACTTTTCCTGTATGCAGTGTGCACAAAATAATGCCTATGTATTGACGTATAACCTTTATTTACTTGAGCCGGGCCCGATTAGCTCAGTCGGTTACGCGTCTGACTATCAATCCAGGGGTCGTGAGTTCGAATCCCCCGCCCGGCAACAGTCTCCGTAATGATTGATATACGACATTGTGTCTCATTATCATTTGTCTCTCACCACTGATTCAAGTGGGAAAGTTATCACTTACTTGCGGAGACGGGGTGTGCTCGAGTACTGGTTAATCCCAGGAAACAGTGGTTAGGTTAACTGATCGTCTGTTAGCGCTTGATGGCATAAGAATGACGCTAAATATTCAATCAATCAATCAATTATTTACTTGAAAGTTATCAAATGAACAGTAATTGAATATTGGCCAAAATTTAATACGTCCCGCAATAAAGTATTGCACAATGTTTACATTAAACTCCGTAAATTTCCTGAACAAAGCCCCGAAAACAAGATCTGGAGCAAGTCTTCACGATGTTATCCGTTGATTGATCGGAAAACATGAAAGCTAACCACTTATGTAAACATAGCAAATGTAAACAAAAACAAAAACGTGGCTTCAGAAATCCTATGTTTGTAATAAAGAGGTTATGCAATAAGACACTTTAGACACGTATATCTCTAAGTTATAAGTATATCTTCATGCTGGGCTTGTGTATTTAGGACAGGGAATTGACGGTAATATGCCATTATAATCCTTTTAAATTTCAGTGCTGCGAGTTACTGGAGATAATTGGTATACCGCATGTACAAAGTAAAGGGGAGGCAGAGGCAATGTGTGCACTACTTCTTGAATGACCCTTGTATATCTGTATTTATATTACAGTGCTGCGAGTTGCTGGAGATACTTGGTATACCGTATGTACAAAGTAAAGGGGAGGCGGAGGCAATGTGTGCACTACTCAACGCTGCAGAGGTATGTGATGTGATGCGTCATATAAATGGCAGTGCCGAAAAAATCCATTATTTATCAAAACTTTATCAGTGAGTGTCATGATTACCATTATAGGTATAGGTAATAGAGAAACATTTTTGTTTGCATTTAAATTGTAAAAAAAAGAAAAAAAAAGAGAGAGAAAAACATTTGATGTCGGGGAAAGCGAGTTTTGTAATGTGTACTGTGTTAGTGAATTGAGATATTGTGAGGAGTCTGCAAGAAAAAAATACAAGAATTCTTGACATGTATTATAATGTGAAAAAGATGGTGGTGTGAGATCTCATTTTTTTTGCGAATTAGCCACTAAATTAAAAAATGAAGTAGATTGACCCTTTTACTCCTTCTAAATATTTTTAGCAATAATAAATTATACTATATATAGGGATATAAAATGTATATCGACACCAAGTCTGTGCTATAAACAATCTAGATTTGTGGTGTTCAAGTTTGTTTTGATATAGGGAAGAGTACTACTCTATTCACTATACCGGTACATGATTTACACATGGATATAACTTCACTGTTTCAGCTTGTAGACGGGTGCCTCACCAATGATGGGGACGCATTTTTGTATGGAGCCAAGACTGTGTATAGAAACTTTACCATGAACTCTAAGGTTAGTGAAGATAATATAAATAAAATCCTTAGGGAATCCTTTGTATTTTGAATTATTCTTGTTTAATGATGTTCAACATTAATTTTATGCATCTAGGGCTAACTAACTACCAGTTAACCTAACCACTCTTTTCTGGGATCCGGTAAGGTTAACCAGCGTTTAAGCACACCCATATCCACAAGAAACCGATAACTTTCCCAACTGAATCAGCAATGAGAATGATGCGACACATTGTTATATATCAATCAGTACAGAGACTTGCCGAGTGGGGATTTGAACTTGCAACCCCAGGATTGAAAGTCAGACATGTTATGGATTGAGCTAATCAAAGCCGGCTCCAGGTGATACAAAAACTAGATCTTGGTTGGATATCACTTATCATCATGTGTCTGCGATATGAAACTTACTGTGGCATTGTTTATAATGCTGTCTCAAGCAGGCACAGTCTTGATATGACTGAAAAATGTAAATCGCTTACAGCATGTTTGTTCAAAGACAAAACCTGAGTAGAAAATAGTTGTGTTGTAAATATTTTTACATATATTGTAAAATACAATTAACAGTATATCTTATATTCTTGTTCCAGTGATAATTTTTATTGAAATAAAGACATACACAAGCCAACAAAATCTTTACCTCTCACCCATCTCCAAGTGTAAAATTATTGTTCACATTTACAGGACCCACATGTGGAGATGTACAGGATGAGTGATATAGAGAGTCAGCTTGGTATAGACCGTAGTGGACTTGTGGGTCTGGGACTGCTGCTGGGCTGTGACTTTGTACCCAAGGGTGTACCTGGTATAGGCGTGGCTAATGCCCTCAAACTGATGCAATCACTTCAAGGGAAAGATGTTCTCAAAAGGTAATCATAGTTATAAAACTGTTGATCTACTATTGAAAAACACCTAAATAGAAATTTTATACATTCCAGAAACTGTAAAAAAATAACTATTAGTTGAATAATGTTATGTTTGCATTTTTCATATGCTTCAATCAGGGAGTTTTGAATGTTTATAATGTTTCTTAAAATGTTGATGTCAATAAACACAAACTAGTGGTTTTTTTTGCTTTTTGTCTGATTCATTTGATTTGTTAGTTCACATGTCAAAAAGCTCCACCTCACTTCATGATCAGTAATGTTCAGTAAATGGAAGTCAGCCTATCAGTTTGTTTGTTTGAATAATTAGTATAATTTTTATGCCATTGAGGGCTAACAGATGATCAGTTAACCTAAATGCTCTTTCCTGGAATCCTGGAAAATTAACCAGTACTCAAGGGCACCCATCTCCGTTAGTAACTGATAGCTTGAATCAACAGTATGCGAAGAATGACGACACACAATGGGTCGAAAGGCACTTATTTTTTTTACTCACAAAGCATAAATTTAATTGCGATATACATCACCATGCATAAAATTTTGATTTGATAAAATACCACCATGCACAAAATCAAAAAAATGATTAAGGATAAAATCCCCTTTCTAATGTTTTCTTATTGTAACACTTTGCAAAATTACTAGTCCGGATGTTTGCTTACTTTCTTTGAAGTACGCCAAAGTAACACTTTCGATCTAATGACGATGTGCAAGTGATTACTTCACAGTTTACCACAGGTAAATTTATGTACAGAATGAACATGCTGTTCTTTTCGCTATCACCTTGTGCTAATGTCCGATGATGTCACTCAGACAGTGAAACAAACATTTGAAAGTGTCAAACATGTTTATGTCATTTCTTATCAAAAAGTTAAACACTTGTCTGATTGCGTAGGAAATATATCAAAAACATGGATTAAAGTTAAGTTAAGCCCCCACCCCCACCCAACAATGGACACATTTCACTTTGATATTGATCAAAGTTAAGGTTAATGTAAAGTTGAGTTACCTGAACTTGTTATATTTTTTTTTTATTTCAGAATTAAAGACTGGCGCAGATTGACAGAGAGTGAATGTGTAAATCAAGTTGAAATATTAGCAAGGAGAAAGGCGATCAGTGTCCCTGACTTTCCACAGACAAAGGTAACATTTTATTGAGGCACCAGACTTTCTGGTGTCTCTTTAGTATTGTAGGTTGATTATCTGTTGCTCATTTCATATGCACCAAAAAACTGCTTCATTATAGTTTCAGACTTCTCAAGAAAATTTAGTTCTAAATTATTTATATATCTGTCGGATGATAGTAACTTTTTAATGTTATAAAAATAAAATAATGTTGTTTTGAGTAATTACTTATGATATTTGATGTCCATGTTTACATAAGATTGGTTTTTAATGAAACATAGCGAAGACTGAAATGCAGGAGTGTCCATATAATTAGTATATCGCATAGCAACAATGAAAATAGTCCTTGAAGCAAATATTAATGGTTTCTGCTTGAAAAGTTTAACCTGTCATCAATATTAATTTCGACGTTCGATTCAGAAATGTTTAACATTATCACAGAAAAGTTCTGTAATATGCCCTACGTCGTATAGATTCAGATACAGATCATTTCATTTAAAAGTGCATTTGTATGTAATAAAGTCGCGGAAGATCGCCTCTTTCGTCCCACCTTTCGTCTAACTAATTTTAATCGTAGTGTATTATCAAGGACATTTTACAAGTAAACAAAACATTGTAATTGTAAAGTGTTTTTCTCAGCATCTTATTTCAACAAATATAGCATTAAATCACCACTTGAAATGGTTTATTTTGTAAATATATTGAAAAATATGTTTGAAGCAAAAATTTGGAACTACCAAGAGGTCGCTCACCGAATGTTGACAAATTTGAGAAACCCTGTCTAAAGTTCAGCGCCTTCAAAAGTCGGATGCTAACAGTCGGCTTATAGGTTACTGCAGTCCCGTTTATTAGGCATGTTTTAAGACTTAACTATATTAATGTCTACTTTTATCAATTTCATATTTATTTCAAAATAAGCAGGTACCTAATGAAAATATTCTTCATTACTGAATCAAACATTAAAAATACAAACTTATCAGTTATATTAACTTGATGAAATATCACAAGTTGTCCATTAAAAAGTCACTCCTTTACTTTATTTTTATGGCAACAATATTTAAATATAGAATAGAAACATATATTTGAAATGCATCATCGGATTCCCCTGGTTGTCAATTTTATACATCGTGATGGATGGAGGAGAGTGCCGCAATTGACACCCAGGGGTATCCTACAATGCATTAATAAACACAAAACTTAAACTTTTGTCAGAACAAGATAGGATAACCATCCCTTACCCACCCCGTCTTATTTCTTGTTTCATGTATTTCTGAGAGAAACACAGAAATGTGTCTATATTTTTTATTTGAATTAGCTACGATTTTCTAACAAGAATTGCTTCATAAATGGTCAATACCAGTATTTCCCCCTGTGGTAAGTGTATTACTATCAATCATTGGTTCATGAGTTTGACTCTCCATCTGGCCACAGTCTTCGTTGATTGATATATGACATTACGTCTCATTGTCACATCTCTCACCGCTGATTCAAATGGGAAAGTTATCTGTTACTTGCTGAGATGGGTTCGCTCAAGTACTGGTTAACTTTCCGGGATCCCAGGAAAATGAAGTTAGGTTAACTGATGGTTTTTTAGCCCTAGATGGCATAGCATGACTCAAAATATACAAACAAATGGCGCCTCTCAGGACCATGAGCCCTTTGATTAGTTTTCTAAACATAAAATAGTTCCAAAATCCAAAGGCCATGGTGGCTGGTCTTAAGATAACATACCTGTTTGGGAGCCCGAATCTAGCAAATGAAACTAGAGTACATATTTGGACTTAATAAGGTTCAGAAATGTCTTCTTTAAACAGGTAACGGGTGTTTGTGTGTGTGTGTGTGGGGGGGGGGGGGGGGGGGGTGCATTTGTGCGTTCATCCCCTTTTTGTTTCCAATTTTCTTCTACAGTATTCGTCTGAATTGAATGGCTACGTGGACTTGGATATTGCCACATTGTTTCTGTCAGATGATTTTTTTCCAGAGTTTTGTCCCTTTATTAATGTTGACTTTAAAAGATTTCACATTTTTGAAATTCTATGACCTGAAAGCATTAACAACTAACTAGTGGGCTGTGTGCTTTGGGTAAAGTAAATCTTAAAATGTTTTTGCATTATATCAGGTGATCAGCGAATTCCTGGAAGTCAAGGATAGATGTCCAACACGACTATCACCATGGAAACGACCAGTCCCTGACAAATTACAAGTAAGTCTATATTATGGGTTTTGTGAAGCTTTGCCGACACTTTTTGAGATTTTGAAAGTACTGGAATTAGACATTAATTAGCTATCAATATGTTGTGAACAAGCAATGATAATTGTTTGTGGATAAATTGGAGTTTAACAATGACTTGCGAAAAGAAAGAAAATGCATACTGGTATATGCAAACAGCCTAAATTTTAGGATTTTTTTATACGGTCAATAACCTAACATTCATACAGTCTAGCCCGGTAAGTTCAGTTAATATCACATCTGACCCAATCCAGAGGTATTGAATTCAGGCTAGTCTCCGTGATGACTGATATATTACGACATTGCATCGCATTACGCTTTGTCTCTCACCGCTGATTCAAAGGGGAATGTTATAAGTGACTTGGGTAGATGGCTGCCTGTCTCCGTGTACTAGAGTTCTAGTTAACTCATTGTATTTGAACTCTTAATGGTATAAAAATGATGCTAAATATTTAACCAATCAAATCTATATATTATGTGTAATGTATTGGGCATTAAACCCCATTCAACTAAAACTTTTTGACGATATTATGAATGCTACTGGCAGGAGTTTGCCCTGGTGAAGCTGGAATGGCCAATGGTGTACACCCTGGAGAAGGTGTTGCCCATGGTAACACTGTGGGATATGCAGGATCTGTTACACTCCAAAACACCCTCTATACACCAGCACCTGAAACCTCACAAGTAAGCAATTTGTTGTTCTTGTTATTGGGGTTTTAACGCCATTTTCAACACATTTCAAGTTACATGTATATATGTCATATCCAGTTTTAGTTTTAAAAAAGATAAACATATCGCATTAAACCCCATTAAAAAAAATACTTGCAAAAGAACAGTGGGTCTATTCAAGATTCATTCTAAGGTCTTCCTCCACCATTAAATTGTGTACCATATTATATGTTATGTGTTCAAAATGGTGTTAATATCTGTTAAAAGCAAATGCCAAAGAACTTGCATGTAATAAGTTAATACATCTTTTTTGATACAATATCTGGTCAAACCTGTCGTAAGCAGACAATCAAGGGAAGGAAAAAAAGTGGCCTTTTAAGACAGGTTGTTGCTAAATACATGTTAATTCACTCTTAAAGCATAGAAATGGGAAATAGCAAATGTGGCAGCTTCAGACAAGTGACTTCTTAAAAGAGGTGACCGCTTGCACAGGTTTTAACTTTTACTAAATAAATATCATGTATAGAATATTTTGTATTTTTATTTACAGGATAGTTAAATCTCGTATCAGACAAGGGATACCGTGTTATGAAGTTGAATGGATTAAGCCAGGTACTGTTGATTTGTGTTGATTTGAACTTTGATTTTATTTTATATTAATTTTGAAAAAAATTCCTACAACTTGAGACAAATCACACTCAATTTCTTCCTTTGTCATACCAGTACTGAAGATGTGTGGGTAAAAGTGTCTTGTTCAATGACACAATCCAAGCTTGTTGGGGATTCAACTGGAGACTCACTGATATTTAAGATGTCAGATGCTTTACACTAGATCATGCACTCCATATACTCTGTTTTATCATATCATTATTTACATATAAATACAGCGGGGAGTGTTCCAGCAACACATAAATTAATGATGTCATTGGTTTTGCGTTGTGTTAAACTTAAGTTTAAACACCTTTTCTACCATTGATAAACTGTTTATTATGTCAATTTATTTAAACTAATTATCATAACTGAGTAAAAAAAAATCTATGAAAATAATTTGTTTTGTTTTAAGTTCATCAATCAAATTCAGAACTATTTTCAGGTGCATTTTAATGATTTAACTGCAGATGTACACTTGTGCATTTGTAACAGACAAAAATCAGTCTTTGTCTTTTAAAATAAAAATAGATAAAACGTACAAATAATGACATGAATAGAATAAGCCAAGACTCATCCTAAAGTTTTTTCTCTACTTCACCTGATGATTTTTAGACTATCAGACACTAGCATGGTATTTCCTAAATATTAGTTAACCTTTTTCAGAAATGTTCAATAAGCTTAATTCTTATGGACAATAATAATTCAGATTTTTGTCACCAGAAAACATTTAATACAACCTTTCAGTGTTAAACGTTTTTTTATGATCCTCTTTTGTAAAATATCCAACAACAACACAGTTTATTGTAATACTAGTATAAGCCACCATAGATTGCAATATTTCTCATATGAGCTTTTGCATTAATGGAGGTTTTGGTTAAAGTATTATTATGTTTATTATTAAAGGCAGTAATTTCTAAACTATCACACTGTCAGTATTCCTCAAAAATCTTAAATGGGCTTACACCTTGGTTGGGGAATAGCCCCTTACTAATGTCAGATGTGAATGACTTTCCTGATACTGCTAAGCCAATTTTGCAATACATGTTCTTTGTCTTCTTTTCTCCTGCTTTAGTTACTGAAACAAGCCATGAAGGTGAATTTTACATTACCATAGAGATACAAGATTTGTTTACGAAATGTCACCCAGATGTCGTTAGCATGTATGAGACGGTCACCTTGGAAATGAAGAAGAAAAAGAAACCATCGAAAGGTGAGGAATTTTTGTAAAAAATGAAAATATTCATGTTTCATGTGATATATATCAGTGGATTCATACCCTAGGTAAATTCAGACCATACCACTGTATTGCAAGTAAAAAGCAAGCTTTCTTCTAACAATTTCATGTAAAATGTTCATTATTTGATTAAGTTTATTGGGAGTTTGGGAAATTAAGGATTTTCTAGGTATTAAGCCAATATATAATAGTATAATAAAATTGGGGGTGGAATCTGAATTTAAGAATGGTAACAATTTATAAATGGTATTTCTCTAATCAGAGCAATAGTTCTCATCGAGGTTGCAGTCTTTGTGATGATAGGTCACAAATTTTCTGTGGCCATGAGTCTACCACCTCTGAATATGTGTAGAAGTTGTCTGTGACTTGAATAGATATGGTGACTAGTACTGATTAACCGCCTAGTGGATGTCCGAAACATGAGTCTCCAACCTCTGAATATGTGTAGAATTTGTCTGTGACTTGTAGAGATATGGTGACTAGTACTGATTAACCGCCTAGTGGATGTCCGAAACATGAGTCTCCAACCTCTGAATATGTGTAGAAGTTGTCTGTGACTTGTAAAGATAAGGTGACTAGTAATGATTAACCCCCTAGTGGATGTCGGGAACATGAGTCTCCCACCTCTGAATATGTGTAGAAGTTGTCTGTGACTTGCAGAGATAAGGTGACTAGTACTGATTAACCGCCTAGTGGATGTCAGAAACACGAGTCTCCCACCTCTGAATATTTGTAGAAGTTGTCTGTGACTTGCAGAGATAAGGTGACTAGTACTGATTAACCACCTAGTGGATGTCAGGAACATGAGTCTCCCACCTCTGAATATGTGTAGAAGTTGTCTGTGACTTGCAAAGATAAGGTGACTAGTACTGATTAACCCCCTAGTGGATGTCGGGAACATGAGTCTCCCACCTCTAAATATGTGTAGAATTTGTATGTGACTTGCAGAGATAAGGTGACTAGTACTGATTAACCGCCTAGTGGATGTCGGGAACATGGATCTCCCACCTCTGAATATGTGTAGAAGTTGTCTGTGACTTGCAGAGATAAGGTGACTAGTACTGATTAACCGCCTAGTGGATGTCGGGAACATGAGTCTCCCACCTGTGAATATGTGTAGAAGTTGTCTGTGACTTGCAGAGATATGGTGACTAGAACTGATTAACCCCCAAGTGGATGTCAGGAACATGAGTCTCCCACCTCTAAATATGTGTAGAATTTGTATGTGACTTGCAGAGATAAGGTGACTAGTACTGATTAACCCCCTAGTGGATGTCAGGAACATGAGTCTCCCACCTCTAAATATGTGTAGAAGTTGTCTGTGACTTGTAGAGATAACGTGACTAGTACTGATTAACCCCCTAGAGGATGTCAGGAACATGAGTCTCCCACCTCTGAATATGTGTAGAAGTTGTCTGTGACTTGTAAAGATAAGGTGACTAGTACTGATTAACCCCCTAGTGGATGTCAGGAACATGAGTCTCCCACCTCTAAATATGTGTAGAAGTTGTCTGTGACTTGTAAAGATAAGGTGACTAGTACTGATTAACCCCCTAGAGGATGTCAGGAACATGGATCTCCCACCTCTGAATATGTGTAGAAGTTGTCTGTGACTTGCAGAGATAACGTGACTAGTACTGATTAACCCCCTAGTGGATGTCGGGAACATGAGTCTCCCACCTCTAAATATGTGTAGAAGTTGTCTGTGACTTGTGAAGATAAGGTGACTAGTACTGATTAACCCCCTAGTGGATGTCAGGAACATGAGTCTCCCACCTCTAAATATGTGTAGAAGTTGTCTGTGACTTGTAAAGATAAGGTGACTAGTACTGATTAACCCCCTAGTGGATGTCAGGAACATGAGTCTCCCACCTCTGAATATGTGTAGAAGTTGTCTGTGACTTGCAGAGATATGGTGACTAGTACTGATTAACCGCCTAGTGGATGCCGGGAACATGAGTCTCCCACCTCTGAATATGTGTAGAAGTTGTCTGTGACTTGTGAAGATAAGGTGACTAGTACTGATTAACCCCCTAGTGGATGTCAGGAACATGAGTCTCCCACCTCTAAATATGTGTAGAAGTTGTCTGTGACTTGTAAAGATAAGGTGACTAGTACTGATTAACCCCCTAGTGGATGTCAGGAACATGAGTCTCCCACCTGTGAATATGTGTAGAAGTTGTCTGTGACTTGTAGAGATATGGTGACTAGTACTGATTAACCGCCTAGTGGATGTCGGGAACAGGAGTCTCCCAACTCTGAATATGTGTAGAAGTTGTCTGTGACTGGTAGAGATAAGGTGACTAGTACTGATTAACCGCCTAGTGGATGTCGGAAACAGGAGTCTTCCACCTCTGAATATGTGTAGAAGTTGTCTGTGACTTGCAGAGATATGGTGACTAGAACTGATTAACCGCCTAGTGGATGTCAGGAACATGAGTCTCCCACCTCTAAATATGTGTAGAAGTTGTCTGTGACTTGTAGAGATAAGGTGACTAGTACTGATTAACCGCCTAGTGGATGTCGGGAACATGAGTCTCCCACCTCTGAATATGTGTAGAAGTTGTCTGTGACTTGTAGAGATATGGTGACTAGTACTGATTAACCGCCTAGTGGATGTCGGGAACATGAGTCTCCCACCTCTGAATATGTGTAGAAGTTGTCTGTGACTTGTAGAGATATGGTGACTATTACTGATTAACCCCCTAGTGGATGTCGGGAACATGAGTCTCCCACCTCTGAATATGTGTAGAAGTTGTCTGTGACTTGTAGAGATATGGTGACTAGTACTGATTAACCCCCTAGTGGATGTCGGGAACAGGAGTCTCCCAACTCTGAATATGTGTAGAAGTTGTCTGTGACTGGTAGAGATAAGGTGACTAGTACTGATTAACCGCCTAGTGGATGTCGGGAACATGAGTCTCCCACCTCTGAATATGTGTAGAAGTTGTCTGTGACTTGTAGAGATATGGTGACTAGTACTGATTAACCCCCTAGTGGATGTCAGGAACATGAGTCTCCCACCTCTGAATATGTGTAGAAGTTGTCTGTGACTTGTAGAGATAAGGTGACTATTACTGATTAACCACCTAGTGGATGTCAGGAACATGAGTCTCCCAACTCTGAATATGTGTAGAAGTTGTATGTGACTTGTAGAGATAAGGTGACTAGTACTGATTAACCACCTAGTGGATGTCAGGAACATGAGTCTCCCAACTCTGAATATGTGTAGAAGTTGTCTGTGACTTGCAGAGATATGGTGACTAGTACTGATTAACCGCCTAGTGGATGTCGGGAACATGAGTCTCCCACCTCTGAATATGTGTAGAAGTTGTCTGTGACTTGTGAAGATAAGGTGACTAGTACTGATTAACCCCCTAGTGGATGTCAGGAACATGAGTCTCCCACCTCTAAATATGTGTAGAAGTTGTCTGTGACTTGTAAAGATAAGGTGACTAGTACTGATTAACCCCCGAGTGGATGTCAGGAACATGAGTCTCCCACCTGTGAATATGTGTAGAAGTTGTCTGTGACTTGTAGAGTAATGGTGACTAGTACTGATTAACCGCCTAGTGGATGTCGGGAACAGGAGTCTCCCAACTCTGAATATGTGTAGAAGTTGTCTGTGACTGGTAGAGATAAGGTGACTAGTACTGATTAACCGCCTAGTGGATGTCGGGAACAGGAGTCTCCCAACTCTGAATATGTGTAGAAGTTGTCTGTGACTGGTAGAGATAAGGTGACTAGTACTGATTAACCGCCTAGTGGATGTCGGGAACAGGAGTCTCCCACCTCTGAATATGTGTAGAAGTTGTCTGTGACTTGTAGAGATATGGTGACTAGTACTGATTAACCACCTAGTGGATGTCGGGAACATGAGTCTCCCACCTCTGAATATGTGTAGAAGTTGTCTGTGACTTGTAGAGATATGGTGACTAGTACTGATTAACCCCCTAGTGGATGTCAGGAACATGAGTCTCCCACCTCTGAATATGTGTAGAAGTTGTCTGTGACTTGTAGAGATAAGGTGACTATTACTGATTAACCACCTAGTGGATGTCAGGAACATGAGTCTCCCAACTCTGAATATGTGTAGAAGTTGTATGTGACTTGTAGAGATAAGGTGACTAGTACTGATTAACCACCTAGTGGATGTCAGGAACATGAGTCTCCCAACTCTGAATATGTGTAGAAGTTGTCTGTGACTGGTAGAGATATGGTGACTAGTACTGATTTACCGCCTAGTGGATGTCAGGAACATGAGTCTCCCACCTGTGAATATGTGTAGAATTTGTATGTGACTTGTAGAGATAAGGTGACTAGTACTGATTAACCACATAGTGGATGTCAGGAACATGAGTCTCCCAACTCTGAATATGTGTAGAAGTTGTCTGTGACTGGTAGAGATAAGGTGACTAGTACTGATTAACCCCCTAGTGGATGTCAGGAACATGAGTCTCCCACATCTAAATATGTGTAGAAGTTGTCTGTGACTGGTAGAGATAAGGTGACTAGTACTGATTAACCACATAGTGGATGTCAGGAACATGAGTCTCCCACCTCTGAATATGTGTAGAAGTTGTCTGTGACTTGTAGAGATAAGGTGACTAGTACTGATTAACCCCCTAGTGGATGTCAGGAACATGAGTCTCCCAACTCTGAATATGTGTAGAAGTTGTCTGTGACATGTAGAGATATGGTGACTAGTACTGATTAACCACCTAGTGGATGTCAGGAACATGAGTCTCCCACCTCTGAATATGTGTAGAATTTGTATGTGACTTGTAGAGATAAGGTGACTAGTACTGATTAACCACATAGTGGATGTCAGGAACATGAGTCTCCCACCTCTGAATATGTGTAGAATTTGTATGTGACTTGTAGAGATAAGGTGACTAGTACTGATTAACCGCCTAGTGGATGTCAGGAACATGAGTCTCCCACCTCTGAATATGTGTAGAATTTGTATGTGACTTGTAGAGATAAGGTGACTAGTACTGATTAACCACATAGTGGATGTCAGGAACATGAGTCTCCCACCTCTGAATATGTGTAGAATTTGTATGTGACTTGTAGAGATAAGGTGACTAGTACTGATTAACCGCCTAGTGGATGTCGGGAACATGA
Organism: Panopea generosa; assembly: GCA_029582155.1. Classification (NCBI taxonomy): domain Eukaryota; kingdom Metazoa; phylum Mollusca; class Bivalvia; order Adapedonta; family Hiatellidae; genus Panopea; species Panopea generosa. Next base: position 55,339,708 of record CM055902.1, read on the forward strand.
GTCTCCCACCTCTGAATATGTGTAGAAGTTGTCTGTGACTTGTAGAGATAAGGTGACTAGTACTGATTAACCGCCTAGTTGATGTTGGGAACATGAGTCTCCCACCTCTGAATATGTGTAGAAGTTGTCTGTGACTTGTAGAGATAAGGTGACTAGTACTGATTAACCGCCTAGTGGATGTCAGGAACATGAGTCTCCCAACTCTGAATATGTGTAGAAGTTGTCTGTGACTTGTAGAGATAAGGTGACTAGTACTGATTTACCGCCTAGTGGATGTCAGGAACATGAGTCTCCCACCTCTGAATATGTGTAGAATTTGTATGTGACTTGTAGAGATAAGGTGACTAGTACTGATTAACCGCCTAGTGGATGTCAGGAACATGAGTCTCCCACCTCTGAATATGTGTAGAAGTTGTCTGTGACTTGTAGAGATAAGGTGACTATTACTGATTAACCGCCTAGTGGATGTCAGGAACATGAGTCTCCCAACTCTGAATATGTGTAGAAGTTGTCTGTGACTGGTAGAGATAAGGTGACTAGTACTGATTTACCGCCTAGTGGATGTCGGGAACAGGAGTCTCCCACCTCTGAATATGTGTAGAATTTGTATGTGACTTGTAGAGATAAGGTGACTAGTACTGATTAACCACCTAGTGGATGTCAGGAACATGAGTCTCCCACCTCTGAATATGTGTAGAAGTTGTCTGTGACTTGTAGAGATAAGGTGACTAGTACTGATTAACCGCCTAGTTGATGTTGGGAACATGAGTCTCCCACCTCTGAATATGTGTAGAAGTTGTCTGTGACTTGTAGAGATAAGGTGACTAGTACTGATTAACCGCCAAGTGGATGTCAGAAACAGGAGTCTCCCACCTCTGAATATGTGTTGAAGTTGTCTGTGACTTGTAGAGATAAGGTGACTATTACTGATTAACCACCTAGTGGATGTCAGGAACATGAGTCTCCCACCTGTGAATATGTGTAGAATTTGTATGTGACTTGTAGAGATAAGGTGACTAGTACTGATTAACCACCTAGTGGATGTCAGGAACATGAGTCTCCCACCTCTGAATATGTGTAGAAGTTGTCTGTGACTTGTAGAGATAAGGTGACTAGTACTGATTAACCGCCTAGTTGATGTTGGGAACATGAATCTCCCACCTCTGAATATGTGTAGAAGTTGTCTGTGACTTGTAGAGATAAGGTGACTAGTACTGATTAACCGCCTAGTGGATGTCGGGAACATGAGTCTCCCACCTCTGAATATGTGTAGAAGTTGTCTGTGACTTGTAGAGATATGGTGACTAGTACTGATTAACCGCCTAGTGGATGTCGGGAACATGAGTCTCCCACCTCTGAATATGTGTAGAAGTTGTCTGTGACTTGTAGAGATATGGTGACTATTACTGATTAACCCCCTAGTGGATGTCGGGAACATGAGTCTCCCACCTCTGAATATGTGTAGAAGTTGTCTGTGACTTGTAGAGATATGGTGACTAGTACTGATTAACCCCCTAGTGGATGTCGGGAACAGGAGTCTCCCAACTCTGAATATGTGTAGAAGTTGTCTGTGACTGGTAGAGATAAGGTGACTAGTACTGATTAACCGCCTAGTGGATGTCGGGAACATGAGTCTCCCACCTCTGAATATGTGTAGAAGTTGTCTGTGACTTGTAGAGATATGGTGACTAGTACTGATTAACCCCCTAGTGGATGTCAGGAACATGAGTCTCCCACCTCTGAATATGTGTAGAAGTTGTCTGTGACTTGTAGAGATAAGGTGACTATTACTGATTAACCACCTAGTGGATGTCAGGAACATGAGTCTCCCAACTCTGAATATGTGTAGAAGTTGTATGTGACTTGTAGAGATAAGGTGACTAGTACTAATTAACCACCTAGTGGATGTCAGGAACATGAGTCTCCCAACTCTGAATATGTGTAGAAGTTGTCTGTGACTTGCAGAGATATGGTGACTAGTACTGATTAACCGCCTAGTGGATGTCGGGAACATGAGTCTCCCACCTCTGAATATGTGTAGAAGTTGTCTGTGACTTGTGAAGATAAGGTGACTAGTACTGATTAACCCCCTAGTGGATGTCAGGAACATGAGTCTCCCACCTCTAAATATGTGTAGAAGTTGTCTGTGACTTGTAAAGATAAGGTGACTAGTACTGATTAACCCCCGAGTGGATGTCAGGAACATGAGTCTCCCACCTGTGAATATGTGTAGAAGTTGTCTGTGACTTGTAGAGTAATGGTGACTAGTACTGATTAACCGCCTAGTGGATGTCGGGAACAGGAGTCTCCCAACTCTGAATATGTGTAGAAGTTGTCTGTGACTGGTAGAGATAAGGTGACTAGTACTGATTAACCGCCTAGTGGATGTCGGGAACAGGAGTCTCCCAACTCTGAATATGTGTAGAAGTTGTCTGTGACTGGTAGAGATAAGGTGACTAGTACTGATTAACCGCCTAGTGGATGTCGGGAACAGGAGTCTCCCACCTCTGAATATGTGTAGAAGTTGTCTGTGACTTGTAGAGATATGGTGACTAGTACTGATTAACCACCTAGTGGATGTCGGGAACATGAGTCTCCCACCTCTGAATATGTGTAGAAGTTGTCTGTGACTTGTAGAGATATGGTGACTAGTACTGATTAACCCCCTAGTGGATGTCAGGAACATGAGTCTCCCACCTCTGAATATGTGTAGAAGTTGTCTGTGACTTGTAGAGATAAGGTGACTATTACTGATTAACCACCTAGTGGATGTCAGGAACATGAGTCTCCCAACTCTGAATATGTGTAGAAGTTGTATGTGACTTGTAGAGATAAGGTGACTAGTACTGATTAACCACCTAGTGGATGTCAGGAACATGAGTCTCCCAACTCTGAATATGTGTAGAAGTTGTCTGTGACTGGTAGAGATATGGTGACTAGTACTGATTTACCGCCTAGTGGATGTCAGGAACATGAGTCTCCCACCTGTGAATATGTGTAGAATTTGTATGTGACTTGTAGAGATAAGGTGACTAGTACTGATTAACCACATAGTGGATGTCAGGAACATGAGTCTCCCAACTCTGAATATGTGTAGAAGTTGTCTGTGACTGGTAGAGATAAGGTGACTAGTACTGATTAACCCCCTAGTGGATGTCAGGAACATGAGTCTCCCACATCTAAATATGTGTAGAAGTTGTCTGTGACTGGTAGAGATAAGGTGACTAGTACTGATTAACCACATAGTGGATGTCAGGAACATGAGTCTCCCACCTCTGAATATGTGTAGAAGTTGTCTGTGACTTGTAGAGATAAGGTGACTAGTACTGATTAACCCCCTAGTGGATGTCAGGAACATGAGTCTCCCAACTCTGAATATGTGTAGAAGTTGTCTGTGACATGTAGAGATATGGTGACTAGTACTGATTAACCACCTAGTGGATGTCAGGAACATGAGTCTCCCACCTCTGAATATGTGTAGAATTTGTATGTGACTTGTAGAGATAAGGTGACTAGTACTGATTAACCACATAGTGGATGTCAGGAACATGAGTCTCCCACCTCTGAATATGTGTAGAATTTGTATGTGACTTGTAGAGATAAGGTGACTAGTACTGATTAACCGCCTAGTGGATGTCAGGAACATGAGTCTCCCACCTCTGAATATGTGTAGAATTTGTATGTGACTTGTAGAGATAAGGTGACTAGTACTGATTAACCACATAGTGGATGTCAGGAACATGAGTCTCCCACCTCTGAATATGTGTAGAATTTGTATGTGACTTGTAGAGATAAGGTGACTAGTACTGATTAACCGCCTAGTGGATGTCGGGAACATGAGTCTCCCACCTCTGAATATGTGTAGAAGTTGTCTGTGACTTGTAGAGATAAGGTGACTAGTACTGATTAACCGCCTAGTTGATGTTGGGAACATGAGTCTCCCACCTCTGAATATGTGTAGAAGTTGTCTGTGACTTGTAGAGATAAGGTGACTAGTACTGATTAACCGCCTAGTGGATGTCAGGAACATGAGTCTCCCAACTCTGAATATGTGTAGAAGTTGTCTGTGACTTGTAGAGATAAGGTGACTAGTACTGATTTACCGCCTAGTGGATGTCAGGAACATGAGTCTCCCACCTCTGAATATGTGTAGAATTTGTATGTGACTTGTAGAGATAAGGTGACTAGTACTGATTAACCGCCTAGTGGATGTCAGGAACATGAGTCTCCCACCTCTGAATATGTGTAGAAGTTGTCTGTGACTTGTAGAGATAAGGTGACTATTACTGATTAACCGCCTAGTGGATGTCAGGAACATGAGTCTCCCAACTCTGAATATGTGTAGAAGTTGTCTGTGACTGGTAGAGATAAGGTGACTAGTACTGATTTACCGCCTAGTGGATGTCGGGAACAGGAGTCTCCCACCTCTGAATATGTGTAGAATTTGTATGTGACTTGTAGAGATAAGGTGACTAGTACTGATTAACCACCTAGTGGATGTCAGGAACATGAGTCTCCCACCTCTGAATATGTGTAGAAGTTGTCTGTGACTTGTAGAGATAAGGTGACTAGTACTGATTAACCGCCTAGTTGATGTTGGGAACATGAGTCTCCCACCTCTGAATATGTGTAGAAGTTGTCTGTGACTTGTAGAGATAAGGTGACTAGTACTGATTAACCGCCAAGTGGATGTCAGAAACAGGAGTCTCCCACCTCTGAATATGTGTTGAAGTTGTCTGTGACTTGTAGAGATAAGGTGACTATTACTGATTAACCACCTAGTGGATGTCAGGAACATGAGTCTCCCACCTGTGAATATGTGTAGAATTTGTATGTGACTTGTAGAGATAAGGTGACTAGTACTGATTAACCACCTAGTGGATGTCAGGAACATGAGTCTCCCACCTCTGAATATGTGTAGAAGTTGTCTGTGACTTGTAGAGATAAGGTGACTAGTACTGATTAACCGCCTAGTTGATGTTGGGAACATGAATCTCCCACCTCTGAATATGTGTAGAAGTTGTCTGTGACTTGTAGAGATAAGGTGACTAGTACTGATTAACCGCCAAGTGGATGTCAGAAACAGGAGTCTCCCACCTCTGAATATGTGTTGAAGTTGTCTGTGACTTGTAGAGATAAGGTGACTATTACTGATTAACCACCTAGTGGATGTCGGGAACATGAGTCTCCCACCTCTGAATATGTGTAGAAGTTGTCTGTGACTTGCAGAGATAAGGTGACTAGTACTGATTAACCGCCTAGTGGATGTCGGGAACATGAATCTCCCACCTCTGAATATGTGTAGAAGTTGTCTGTGACTTGTAGAGATCAGGTGACTAGTACTGATTAACCCCCTAGTGGATGTCGGGAACATGGATCTCCCACCTCTGAATATGTGTAGAAGTTGTCTGTGACTTGCACAGATACGATGACTAGTACTGATTAACCACCTAGTGGATGTCGGGAATATGAATCTCCCACATCTGCATATTCGTAGAAGTTGTCTGTGACTTGCAGAGATAAGGAGACTAGTACTGATAAACCGCTTAGTGGATGTCAGGAACATGAGTCTCCCACCTCTTAATATGTGTAGAAGTTGTCTGTGACTTGCAGAGATAAGGTGACTTGTACTGATTAACCACCTAGTGGATGTCAGGAACATGAGTCTCCCACCTCTGAATATGTGTAGAAGTTGTCTGTAGCTTGCAGAGATGAGGTGACTAGTACTGATTAACCGCCTAGTGGATGTCGGGAATGATGATTCCAGGTGTAAAACCCCATAAAAACAAACCATTTAATATATAAAAATCAAATGGACTAATAGATAAAATTCAGGTGGAACATGTGGCCAGTGGAAGAGAGCATCAACCCCAGGATTGCAGGGTCATGGGTTCGATCCTCCCATACGGCTATGTGAGGTGTCAATAAGCAGGACACTTTTACGGCATATGTTTAGTACTGATTCTACCCAGAAAGTCTTCAAGCATAATTTGTATAAGTTGTTATAACTTGTTTCACAATCGAAGTAAAATGAACAGTGAAATTATTTATTTTCATGGGTATTAAATTTCGTGGTTTCCACTTCAAAGACATATTCATGGGGTCTTGAATTTGCTGAAACCCAATTTCAAAAAATAAAAAAAAATAAAATAAAGTTTACACTTTCGACATCGCATAGTGCGTTCAGTAATTAACCTCTGCTGTGATACACACGTCGCTCATCAGGGTTTATCGCAACCCGCTGTGCCAATTAGAGTTGACACATGTCAATAAGTATCCTAATATACAAGTATGATATTGAACTAATTGTTATGCAAACCAGAGGAGAGGAAAGGAGAAGTACGAGATCTAATCCAGAAAGGGTTTCAGAAGGCAGACCTGCAGTAAATAACAATAAAATGAATTTTCTATGACTTTTAAGAGATTTGTTTGTTTTATTCATTAAAAATGATCATAAAGAGAAACAATAGAATTAAATAAAAAATACCACTAAATAAAAGGCATTATTTCACTAGAAACTTGTGTTTTACTTTTCTTTGTACGCACACATACTGTCCCTTTACAATGTTTTACACTTTTTTTACAATGTTTACCGTAGGTCTATACATGACATGTTTCAAATTGTTTCAACTCGATAGCATTTAGCTACAAGGTGATGGTCTATTTTGAGTGCCTCTGACATTTGATTGAAATATACAGGCGCAGTGGGGTATATTATAATGCATTTTGCTACACACACACGTTTATCAGTGGTTGGAGGTAGAATTACAGATGATATGAGTATAAAAAAAATCTTACACTGTTTACAAAATTATCAATGTAAATGATGCAATATGACGATAGAAAATATATAGATAATGGATGGATTATTTACCACAATGTGATGCACGTTGGCATATGAACACGGAAGTAATTTATATGTTGACAGCATTATATAGCGTAAACCAAGTTCATGGGTATTTGATTTCGTCGTCTAGGCTCCCCACAAAATCCATGAAAATTAGTACCCAACGAAAATTAATGATTTCACAATAAGTTTAAAATAAATGGACTGGGTTCGTTAAAATTAAATTTGTAATACATGTACATGTATATTTGCTGAATGATGTGTTTGCTGCAAACATTTCTAAAATAAGCAAACACCTTAATAGCCATTTGCTTGTTAATAAATAAGACTTCTGGGTGTTTGATAATGGAACATAAGCATTTAAAAATACTGTTTTCTATTAGATTTCTATCGAGTCATGAATTCAATCAGATTTGAACTATTTTTCATAAATTTATTCATTTATTCCGCATTATATTCAGACACATAGAGTGAATAGAAACAGATTTTCAAAGTTTTGAAAAACGAAGCCGGAAATCTCACCAATTATATTATTAAACTATAACTGAAATAGGGTAACTTTTAATTTTCTTGAAAGTCTCAGTATTAAAAATAACAATTTTGTACAAAGATATTTAATGATAAATGCATGAATGGTTATATTACTCTAGAGGGAAAAACATTATAATTTTTATAAAACAAATTGAATTGTCATATTAATTGTGTCATCAATATTTATTTCATAAATTAATATCATGTTGAACATATTAACTTGTAGTAGCTTTTTTATGCTTTTTGTTAATTTATAGAGATTTCTCAGGGAGATGTTTTTCAAATAATAATTTTACTGATTTCAATAATAAAATAAAAAAAAATGTTTGTTTCGGTTAAGGTGCCATCTCAAGATCACTTTTCTCTCACTGCTATGGTTTGATGTTCGAGTCCCGCTTGCTCCAAAAACATAGTGAGAAAGTTTGCCAGTTACTTGCAGAAAGACAGTGGTTCTACTAAGATTCGTTCTCCACCAATAAAACTGGATATGCCATATATGACCTGAAATGTGTCGAAAATAACGTTAATCACTATTCAAAAAAACAATTGGCATGCTCCCTTGTGGCTGTATCTATTAATTTGTTACTCACTTGATGAAATAATAAAATGATTGATTGAAATTATCTATATAATAATTTAATATTACAGCAAAGAAGAAAAAGAAAACTGAAGAAGATGCTGCCAATGAAGTCATATCACTGAACAGTTTGTCATTCAACTTTGACAAAATGAATATTAACCTGGTTAAAGACAAGATACACAACTCGATCAAAGACCTGCATCCGTCTTTCACAGAGTATGATGAAAACTTGCTTATGACAAAATTGAGACAGCCCAAACACAATGTGTACCATCAGCCTGCCGCGGCAACGAGTGAAGATTATACCGCCATATCTTTAATCACTAAACCTCAAATAGACCTCAACTTGAAAGCAGAGAATGTTTCCAATTCTGGCCCAGGTAAACATATCACCGATAACAATCTAACCTGTGCACTAGAAGATGAATATGTTCCATTGAGTCAGAGAGTGAAAATGAGATTAAAAAAGAAGCAACAACAAAATAATGAGAGTGAAATACAAAAACTGGGTCCGAATGAAAAAAATGTAATTTCAAATGGTCATGTGATTTCCAATGGTGCAATAGATATGACGGTTACAAGTTCTGGTAAGAAGAAAAAGAAGAAGGCTAAATCAAAGCACAAAAGTGATGAAAAATCCAGTGCAACTGTTGATGATAGAATAAAACACTTGAGCTCCACTCCGTGTACTTGTACTCACACCACCAAGCATAGTAATGGTAAACATGATGTGAATGACAAAACATCGGATCTTAGCAATATGGATACCTTATTGGATGATGTAGAACAATTGTCATTGTATAAAAAACAATACAACAAAGTCTTCAGGGAGTGTGAAACTGGTTCTGAGTCTACCAAACATGGGAGTAAATGTAACAAAGATGCAAAGCTTGGAGTGGTAAAAACATTTGAACACAGGCCAGTGACAAGTCCAAGTGTATCTCGTGGAACTACACAAGTTTTTAACAACTCCACTGCAGAAACACCATTTAGTCTTAGTAGAATGTCTACAACAGCTGCGACTTCACAAAAAATGTCCAGTCCGTTAATAGCAGATGATTTCTGCAGTCCAATGACATATATAAAACAGTCTTTTGAAGAAGATGGAAATAAAAATTATGAAATGAAAAACAGCCCTATTCTTTGTAAAGAAAATGGAGATATGGGAACATGTGCTAGTTATCAATTTAAGGAAGATCCAGCAATTAAAACAGAACATGATAAAAAGGGCAAACTTTTTAAAGTGAAAAAACAATTAACCAATGGGTTTGAAGATCAACATTATGATGAAGATGCAGCTGAAACTAAGAACAGTCACACAAATAAGGGATCTTTAAAGTCTTGTCAACTGAAAGGAATGTGGGTTACAGAAAAAGTCAGTGAAATAGTGACAGAAAATGGCGAAAAGTTTTCATTTGGTTTAAACCATGGAATTAACGGAAACAAATCAACACCCAAAACAAGTTGTCTACAAACATGCTCTACACCAGATTTTCAGGAAAATGACATTAAATTTTGCGCTTCTATGACTCCAGCTATGCAGCGGAGAAATCCAAAGATGTCCTCCACACCAGGTCAGTTCTCCGACATGGACATTTCAAGTTTGAGTCAGTTTGGAGATTTTCAGGTACAGCATTCACTGTTGAACAGCCTGTGTGGTAGTTTAATGCATGCACTTACACCAAAAGGCATGCCTCTAGAGGAATATGAAAACCTACGTACCAGTCTAGAAAAGATACAATCAGAGCAAAACAGTGTGCTTGCAGGGTTTTATAATAAAGCGAATGATGACGTGGGTAGTGTAGACTTTACTGAAGTGGAAAAAGCATCATCAAAATTGAAAGCTCCTTTAAATGGTGATGTATCCAATTTGAAACCCATTACATTGAATCATAGTGGTTTGGACACAACATGTACCAGTCAGGAAGGTAATATTCGTGTAAAAATGACGAAAACAGCAAAGAAGAAACTCAGGAAACAGCAGAAATTAATGAGAGAAAGTTTGAATAGTAGCAACAATAAAGAAAATACAAGTACTTTTAAAGCTGAGAAAGTAAGTAAAATGTCTAATGACCAGCAAAACAAAAGCAAATCTGCTTCATCAGACTTACACAAACAGAACGGTGACATTTTCAATCAATCTAATAACCATCAAAATGTTAGTTCCAGTAACATTTCCATATCATCTCAACCAATAACAGGAAGTCAGAAGAAATCAAAGCGGCAAAAAAAATCCAAGAAGGCATCAAATGTAACAACTGGTAATGAACAACAAAGCAAATGTGATTCCATTTTGCTTGAAAATTACAAAATGGCTGAAGAAAGGTACAACACAAAGCAACATAAAGAGGAAAATGCTTGTGACAATGAATCATTTGCTTCTGTCACATTAAATGATACAGGCAAAAAGAAATCCAAAAATAAAAAAAGAAAGCACAAAGACAAAGATAAAATTGATGAGGTTGCAAAGACATCTGAAACCTCTGAAAAAGCACTTATTTCAAAAGTCATTCCCGAGCTTAATTCAGGTAAAGCAAGTGAAATAGAGGCTCAAAATATGTGTACCTCGGAAGAAAATGATGAAAAGAAAAAGAAAAAAAAGAAAAGAAAAAAAAAGAAATTGAAAAAGGCATCACCATTGATTGACTTTTCAGCAGATGAGACTTTCTTTGTAGAATCACAAACACGGGTGTGTGCTGATTATTTGAAAAAAGCATTGGAATCCAAATCTGACAGTAGTAGACCACCCAGCCAAAGGATTGAAAAGGCTTCACCTGTCATGGATATATCTGCTGATGACACTTTGTTGGAATTGGATGCTTTGTCCACAGTTATCACAGATTCTCAATTTGATTCAAAGACGAGAGAAAAGCTTAAAGTTGCTTATCATAAAACGTTGATTAAACAAAGATCAAAAACAGAAGGAAAAGAGAAAACAGTTGAGCCAGTTTTGTCATTGAATGATTGCTTCCAGAATAAAAATCAAGGAAAGAAAGTAGCAACAAAGGAAGGTAGCTTTGGTGATCACGAAGTGGGCGACATAGTAGAGAATGGATATCACAAACTAGCAATAACCAAGCGAGGACATTTGAACGAAACTTGTTTAGAGAGTAAGACATGTACTTGTAAGAGAATATCAGATGTATATAATAGTATAAATGTTGACAGTTGTGGAACAGAGGTACAAAAATTTGAAAAATTACAAAATGATGGATTTTTAGGCCACTTGTACACAAATGGGAAATTGGGACTGACCCATCATTTACAGAATACTGTTCTTGAACAAGAAGCAATTGACGAAAATGATGATGATGACACTGATGAGGAATATGTCAGTTGTGATGATTCTGATGTTTTTTCAAGTTCGCCTTTAGAACTTTTTCCTAGTGGTAGACAAGATGCTTTTAATGAAGAAAATAGTAATGATTCTGGCAATACCCAAATGAATGTATTAGAGGATCATCAAGAAGTAACCAAAACTGAAAAGACAATCCAAAGAAGCAACAATACACCAAGAACATATTTGAACGAGTCTCCTGAACAAAATGTTGCCACTGTTGCAGTAACAAATGGTATTTATGAAGAGGAAGAATTGGATAGAAATTCAAAGAAAATGGTTAACTGTACAACAAATGTAAATTTTGAAGGGGTTGATGATTTTGAAAACTGTACAGAAGACTGTACAAATGGCTTTACAAATGGTCACAATAATGTTGGAGCAAGTAAAGACAACAACACTACAGCTGTTGGTAGAAGTGGTGCTTCAAATGGTTTTCATGACCCAAATATCATAATACGTACAGATTCTGGAGATGAAGAATCAGAAGGTGAACTGGATGAAGATCACGAACCAACTTCATTCTGCAAGAATGATAAACTTAATAGGCTGTCTGAACGTGAAACTGGGCTTGGCAACGACGACACTGAAAATGGGCTTTCTAATTTTACTGCTGATGGGACGCCGGTGCATTTTTCTGATAGTCAAAATGATAGTGCAATATCTAAGAGCTTGGTAGGTGTAAGTAATGGTGTAGCGACTGATTGTACGAAACATTTCACCGGTAATTCGACGAAACATGCAGAAGTAGGTGAAAACAAAATATTGCGCTCTGTTCTTGACAAGAATTACAGACAAGAAACATCAAGTGCTGCTAGGGAGCATGTGGCTAGTCCAGTCTCTCTCGCAGACAGACTTAAATTAAAGTTGAGAAAATCTACCAGAAGTGTACTCGATTCGTTTACAGGTGGTAAATAAATGATGGCAGTTTTTAAGATTTTGCAGGAAGTTGTTTTCTATATATTTTGTTGTCAGATCATTTTTCATTCATTTCAGGAAAGATGCGTGTTGTAGTTACTGTAATTGTTTTTTTTCTACCTAGCTATTTATATTGTAAAATATTTGTAAGCATGTTTACTATTACGTGACTTTATGTCACATTGGATATTCATCAGTATTATGCAGATGGAGCTTTAGCGTTGTGTTTTAGAAGGAAAATGTAGGTGATCATTTTTATTGTGTTTGTCTGTTTTAACCCTTTACTACATATAGATGCCTTTGGACACCTAATATAGAAGGCTTTTGAATTATTGTGTGAATTATGTTTATATTAAATGACAGAGTGGAAAACATTACAGGAAGTGTTCAGATTGCTCATTACGAGCAATCTGAACTCTTCCTGCACTGTTTTCAAAGGCCTTCTGTGATTGGTATCTATGGAGTAAAAGGTTAAAAGCCATGCGGGTCATGAGAGGTGACAAATGGAGTATTGGATACAATATGCCACAACTCTGCAGGTCTCACTTATCAGTTGAATTTTGTCTTTGTTCTATGTAAAATAAAGTCTAGGATAAAAAAAACAGACCAGATGTTTTTAAAGTTGTTTTTTTTTTCATAGCAGGAATGTACTGCACATGAAAATGCACAATAACTGGTAGATTTACCTGCTTGTTTATTTTAAAAAGACGAAGCAATGACACCCTAAGATTTTTTTTAAAAAGAAGTAAAAAATCCTTTTTTTTTTAAAAAAAAAATCAGTAATATCTTATTGCAGTATATGCTATGCCAATTTTTGTTGTACTCATCTGCAGCAAGAAAACGCAGCACCTATGAATCATTTTGAAAGTTACATAGGACTTAATATAAGTGCAGCGACAAAAAAAGGGAGCACAGCTGTGTAGCAAAACATGCAGTTCTGCATGTAAAGATTTTAATTTCATTCAGCATATCCATATTGATGTTTGTTGTGTTTCACTTTGTATGTTAATTTGTTGTTTTTTTATATGGGGAGTGAGCCTGGAATATTGCGTGTATCCATTTTGTGTTCATATATCATAATACACCAACTGTTCAGTGTTAAAAATGTTAAATGTTTTTTTTGCATTTATTTCATTACCTTTGACACACACATTACAGTGACTAAACACAGATCTATATATTGTGTGACTGAAGGTGCGACATCCTTCATGTCTCTTATAAGCTTATTGACAATTTTTTTTTATTTTGCATCTCACCAGACAGACAGACAGACAGACAGAGAAAGCACATCAGATATCTAAATAGAAAAAGGCTGTCTATTCACTCCTTATTCAATCAGACTACAAGGCTAATGGTCTAAGGAACTGCCTCAAGACTCCAACCCACGACCCCAGTGGAGTGTTGGGGATTGGAGTCGACCAGGTCAAAAACATTGTGAGAAAATTGCCAGTTTCTTGCACGGATGATATTCCTATTATTCATTTTTACGAAAATGAGGTATTCTTCCACATATAAAACTGATTGCTATACATGAAGTCAAACCTATCTTAAGCAGCCAGTCAAGGAAAAGAGCAAAAGTGGCCTTTTAAGACGAGTTGTTGTTTAATGCAGGTTATTTGCTCTGAAAGCATATCAATGGGACTGAAAGCATATCAAATGCGACTGCTTAAGACAAGTGGCTGCTTAATAGAGGTGGCCCTTTGTACATGTTTGGCTGTATATAACCTGAAATGTGTAGAAAGTGATATTAGTCCCCATTCTATTTGATTTTATATTGCAGCCGAATCCTGGCCCAGCAACAGTCTCTGTGATGATTGATATACGACGTTGTGTCTCATTATCATTTGTCTCTCTCCGCTGATTCAAATGGGGAAGTTATCAGTTACTTGTGGAGATGGGGTCTGCTTGAGTATTGGTTAACCTTTCAGGATCTCAGGAAACAGTGGTTAGGTTAACTGATCGTCTGTTAGCCATCGATGGCATAAAAAGATATTAAATATTCAATCAATCATATATTGCAGCAAACTGTCATCTATGACTCACATGTATGTGTTTGGCTAAACCGACATATAATCGTATGTTCCTGCAGCCCATCTTCATCTACCACACATGTCAAACTTCTATGAAAGTGTAGAAGTTGCTTTGAGGAAACATTTACTCAGTGTTTTGTTGGTTTAACTTGTGAAGATTTGTGTCCTCCCACTTCTAATGGAGTAGGAGCACCACTGTTATAAAAATCAAGAAAAGATTATCACCAAAACAGGTTATGTACACACAGATGTTGTTTTTTGACCATAAGAATATCTGTTGAAGATACCATCCAAAATAAAACCCCACCGCCATTGTTTCTTTAAACAAAATGAATTTGAAAATTACCACAATATATCCGATGTAAGCATGTCTGACCAACTGAAAAGGTCTATCCACATTGCATCGGTCTTTAAAAAAAGTATTTATTTCATCATAATTGTAATCTTTAAATCCCTATTTGCATTAGGAGAGCCTCTGATAGACATTTTCTTTGCCTTTTTTTTAACACTGAAAAAACAAATAAGTATGCTATTCATTTATAAAAATGATGAAATAATGTTACATTATGAATTAATTGTGTTCATTGTCATTTTTGATAGATTAAACATGCCTATAATGGATAGTTAATAGATTACTGAATAATTATGTTGGTATTGTTTAATTCAGTTTTATAAGTCCCCTACTGGTTTCACCGGATGGAACTATAGGTTTACCCTCCATTCATCTGTCCGATTACTCAAAAAGTACCAAAGCTAGTTTGTGAAACTGCATGTGGATAAAGAGGGCAGCAAAGAGATAATGCAGGTCATTTTGTATTTTTAATTGGACAAAAAAATAAGTAAAATTACAAATACAACCTGGATCCTGTGATAACGCAAAAAGTATATAAGTTAATTTTGGGAAATATTGCGTGTGGATAGAAATAAGGACATCATGTAGATCCTTTAATTATTTTCTCAGTGGACAAAAACAAAATTGGTAAAATTACAGATACAACTTGGATCCTATAAAGCAAAAATGATCTTACCTACATTTGTGAAACTTTGCATGTGGATAGAGGGCAATACGAATGTACATCACTTAATTATATTTTCAGTATATCCACATGCCAAGTTCCTCATACTCCTGGATGGACAGAAAGTCCATTTAACCAATTTTGTTGCCATACCAACTACAGTTTTCTCATGGAACTGCAAATCTTTGTCAATATTTACAGAAACGTGTCCTTCAAAACTATATGTATGTTAACAAAATACTACCTGTAATCCGGTAGGGGACTTCTGTATTGGTTGCAATACTCCGCTGTCTTGTTTAAAATGTCATGGATTGGGTCAGAGAGGGTGGCTTCAATAGGGATTTTACAATATGTAAACCAATGACCAATGATAATCATTTACCAAAAAAGATGGGGGGGGGGGGGGGGCAATGGCGGTGTGGGTCCAAGGTAGTAAAATTGAATTTTTTTACTGCTGAAGTCAAATGCCATCATTTAGCAATATTTCTGGAATAAGAAGGAATCTTGACCACCTGTGCCCACCCAATCTAGATCAGCCAGTGTTGACGTAGAATTTTGATTATGCAGCTAACAGGGACCTGGAAGATTAGGAATTTGAATCTCTTGGCATAAAATTTGAAATTGTAAAAAAAAAAGTCACAAATTTCATTCAATGTTTCTCTAACAATGTCATACAAACTTTTGTAAAAACCATTTCCTGTTTGAAATCGAAATGGCGTTACATTAATGTTATGTCTGCACGAGTCGCCATTATTTCATATCCGAAAACCTTACAACCTATGATGGTTTTTGACATGGGCCCCATGATGTAAATGTTTAGTTTCCATAGCAACATTTTATTTCAACTTTAAGATACAAAATAATTTTTATTTTTTACTTTCCATATATTTGTAAATGCAGATTATATAAATGTATTGTTTAGAAAGTGTTGAATGTTGTATATTTTGACCTATTTTGATAAATAAAGCATTTAAGGGATTTTAACCCATAGTTCTAATTAGATGTTTGTTTTTTATTACGCATACCAAATTTCATATAGATTTGAAATATATTGAAACTTGCATACAAGTGAATAATCATATTCTCTTCCCACCACCCTGTACAAACACTTCGAGGGAGGATGCATTTTTTAGCTCGCCGGGACAAAGTCCTAGAGGAGCCATTGTTATGATGTCGGCGGCGTCTGTAGACACCCAGGTTAAACTTTTGCATTTAAGTTTCAGTTATTTATGCAACCACTCATTGGATGTCAATGAAACTTTGCATGTGTATTAACCATCATCAGTGGAACACGCAGAGATAAGAACCATAACTCTGGATTGCATTTTGGCACAGTTATGGCCCTTTTTGGACTTGGACACCAAGGTTAATCTTTGCATTTAGTTGCATTTAAGTTTAAGATATCTATGCAACCACACATTGGATGTGAATGAAACTTCACATGTGTGTTCACCATCATCAATGGAACACACAGAGACAAGAACCATAACTCTGGATTGCATTTTGGCAGAGTTATGGCCCTTTTCAGATTTGGACACCAAGGTTAAACTTTGCATTTAAGTTTAAGATATCTATGCAACCGCTCATTTGATGTGAATGAAACTTCACATGTGTGTTCACCATCATCAATGGAACACACACAAACAAGAATCATAACTCTGGATTGCATTTTGGCACAGTTATGGCCCTTTTTGGACTTGGACACCAAGGTTAAACTTTGCGTTTAGTTGCGTTTAAGATATCTATGCAACCACTCATTGGATGTGAATGAAACTTCACATGTGTGTTAACCATCATCAATGGAACACACACAGACAAGAACCATAACTCTGGATTGCATTTTGGCAGAGTTATGGCCCTTTTCAGACTTGGACACCAAGGTTAAATTTTGCATTTAAGTTTAAGATATCTATGCAACCACTCATTTGATGTGAATGAAACTTCACATGTGTGTTAACCATCATCAATGGAACTCGCACAAACAAGAGCCATAACTCTGGATTGCATTTTGGCACTGTTATGGCCCTTTTTGGACTTGGACACCAAGGTTAAACTTTGCGTTTAGTTGTGTTTAAGATATCTATGCAACCACTCATTTGATGTGAATGAAACTTCACATGTGTGTTCACCATCATCATTGAAACACACAGAGACAAGAACCATAACTTTGGATTGCTTTTTGGCACAGTTACGGCCCTTTTTGGACTTGGACACCCAGGTTAAACTTTGAGTTTAGTTGTGTTTAAGTTTAAGATATCTATGCAACCACTCGTTAGATGTGAATGAACCTTCACATGTGCGTTTACCATCATCACTGGAACACACACAGACAAGAACCATAACTCTGGGTTGCTTTTTGGCACAGTTATGGCCCTTTTTCCACTTAATTTTTCAGGTTAAAGTTTTTTATCAGGTAAGATATCAATGCAACCACTCATTGGATATGAATGAAACTTTGCATGTGTGTTCACCATCATCATTGAAACACACAGAGACAAAAAACATAACTCTGTGTTGCATTTTGACACAGTTATGGCCCTTTTTTGACTTAATTGTTCAGGTTAAAGTTTTTTATCACGTAAGATATCTATGCAACCACTCATTGGATATGAATGAAACTTCGCATGTGTGTTCACCATCATCATTGAAACACACAGAGACAAGAAGCATAACTCTGGATTGCATTTTGGCAGAGTTATGACCCTTTAAGACTTAATTTTTCGTCTGTTCACACCCAGGTTAAACTTTTGCGTTTAGATACGTTTAACTTTGGGTGTTTGCCTCTAATCTCAATCTTTGCATTGGTGGTGAGTTTGTTGTCTTCTGAAAACTGTTGTTTCAAAAGGGATTTAAAAATATTTGTATAGATTTTTTATTTTATATTTAAAGAGTGTTCGATAATTGTTTCACAAGCAAATACATATTGCAAATGGGTTTCATTTTACCAACACTTGAATTATGAACCAATTGTTTACAGTATTAATACCATCATTGTGAGAAATGTTCCTGTTTTAAGGAAGATGCATTGAGTGTAATTTTTAGCTCTACTGGCCTAAGGCCAGAAGGGCTTATGCGATGGCGCTTTGTCTGTCGTCCGTTAGCAGCACTTTCTCTGAAACCATTAAGCCAATTAAATTCCTACTTCACATAGTTGTTTCTATTGCAAAGGAGACTTTACAGAATTTTTTTTTTTTTTTCGATCTGAAATTCAAGATGACCATCATTACTAAAAATAGTCTTAAACTTAAAATATTTCTTCTCATGAACCGCCCAACAGATTATGAAAATGTTTATGTAGTTATGATAACCAACTATAGTTCTGTTAGAATTGTTCAAATGGTGTTCCTGGGGTTAAAAATGACCCCGCCCCGAGGGTTCAGTTAGGGGACACATGTCATTATAATAAACATTAATTTATTTTTTTTAAAAAGGAACTGATTTTGCCTATATTTTCACAGAAGCTTTGTATGGTCAAGGAGGTTCAGCTTTGTAAAAATGACTAGGTTCCACTGTCTTAAGGGGTCAGGAGAGGCCACAAAAGGGTAAAAATTGGGAATTACAAAAATCGTTTTTGTAAGAACCGGTAAATCCCATGTGTTCATATTTGGCATAAATTATCCAAATGTGCAGGGGTTTGATTGTAGGTAAGAATTAAGGGGCTACTATTTATAGGGGCCCTGTAAGGGGACTTGGTAATTTACATAGGAATACTTTGGGAAAACAGAAAATTCTCATTTTTTTAATCTATTTAGTCAAAATTATTATTCAATATGAGTTCTAAAGTATCATCTAGTCATAGGAAATAAGATTTAGTTCAATAAGAATAGTTGACATTCCATAAAGGGGCCAGAGTGTTCAAAAAAAGGGTTAAATAGAAAATTAAAAAAATCTTCTCAAGAACCGGTCATTCAGATTTGTTCATAATTGATATAGATTATCCCAATGAGTATGGGTTTAAAGTTTGTTCAAATCAAGGGGCTTGTATTTATAGGGGCCCTGTAAGGGGAGTTTTATATAGGAATACAAAGGGAAAACGGAAAATTCTAATTTTTTGATTTATGATTTGTTTTTATTCAGTTCGAGTTTTGAAACATAATTCAAGTCGCAACAAATAAGATTTTGTTCGATACGAATGATCGATTTTCTTAAAGGGGCCAGGTTGGGTCACAAAATGGTTAAAATTGAACTAGTCATAAATCTTAGTCTCAACAACCAGTCAGTCAAATTTGTTTATTTTTTATATAGTTATTATCCCTATGATTAATAATTTTAATTTTGTACAAATCAAGGGACGCTGGGATGTATAGAGGCCCTGAAAGGGGACTGAGTTTTACAAAGGTCTACTATGGGAAAATGGAAAATTCTCATTTTTTCATCCATTTCTTTAAATATGTTGTTCAACTTGAGATCTAAAGCATTGTCTAGTAACAATCAATTTGATTTTGTTTGATAAAAAGGATTAGATTTCCACGAGGGTCCTGAGGGGTGGGGAGCAAAATGGTTAAAATTTGAAATTTTCATAAATCTTCCTCTCAAAAACCTTTCAGTCAATCTAGTTCATATTTGATATAAATTATCCTTACATCAGCAAGATATTGAAAATTCTGCATATCAAGGCGCTGGGGTATATTGGGGCCCTGCAAGGTGACTTTTACTTTTACATAGGAACATAATAGGCAAAACTGAATTTTTTCATTTTCACATCCATGTGTACAAAACACCGGTATCTTCTATTTAAAATCTAAAGCATTTCTGCTCATAACAAATCCCAAAGAGTGGATGATTGAAGTTCTGACAAATCAAGGGGATGGGTTGTATAAAGGTTCTGTACGGGGACAATATATTTTTTTCACAGATGAATGGTATGGGAATTTAAAGTATTTCCTTTCATAGCAATTAACTTCTTGTTCAGTATGGGTGTGGTGGGGTATCTATCCATTAGTTGTTAAGACGACCCCCCAAAGAGCATAAATATTGTGAAATTTAAAAAAGTAAAACTATGGCCACTATGAGTCAGTAGCGTCCTCAGGCCCTCTTGTTTTAACTTGATTTATTAAGTCCGACTAACCTTTTACATGTTAAAAGTAAAAGAACATACCGCACATACTCATACTCTGCTGAGTAATATTGGAAATCAAAGTCTAAATATTAAAAAGGGTAAAAGCAATGGAAATGTCGCAGGAAGGAGAAACAAATAGGTACATAAAAGTTTTGGTATCAACTGTTCCGTGCACATAGCAATAGTGTTCACTTTGTCTTTTATGTAACATATCGACCTAATTTAGATTTTGCAATCCGAGCCGACATTTACCAATGCAGGTAAATATCTTTTAAAGTAATGTGTTCTTGCACAATGAAGCGTAAAATTTGAAAAGTCACTTTCTACTCCTATTTCTAAAATTTGCTGCGAAGGAAGTTCCTCTGGACTCCCACTAGCGGAAGTGGAATCACCTTCACACACCCTGACCTGAGTAACTTGCAAGAATGCCATGTTAGCCCTTATCGGTAGTCTATATTATGAAAAAAAACTCTGTGCTTTAATACACACAGACGATTGGTCTTCTGTGATAACTGACGGGTAGTGTTTGTCAGAACTGTTTTTGGGAAAATACAAAATTAAGGTGTCTGGGTCTTGTCTGGAAAAGTTTCAATTTTTTTGGTTTGTTTTATGATTTCTTTCCTGAATATTGTAATATTCACGTTTATTAAATTTTATTTTTTCCACTGGGTTTGCTTCAATTTTTTTTATGTGTTTCGTTATTTGGTTGCCAGTCTACCTAATTTTTGTAATCCTCTGTGTTGATAATTCTGGGTGTATACTCCTTCTTTACAACACTTATTTTTATCCTAGGCTAAATTTTTCAATGCAGAAATCTCCAATTTTTAAATATTACCATGGAAATATTTTCTGTTTTTACTTTTTAAAATTTCTTTTGTCACAGCTTGAATGTAAAAGTCTTTATATATCTCTACCACTCTGGAGTGTAAAAGATGACTGCCTTGCTAAAGACTGGCATATTTTGAACTTTTTCTTCAATTATTTTTTTTAAATTCTCATATATATATTTTTTTGATTTCTGGAAACCCCAAAACAACATCAACATGAAGAAATAAAACAGTTCAAATACAAAACAAAACTATATCTTTTAATGTTTATTTATAGCCCAAGTAATGCATACATGCAGAAATGTTTGATCTTTCACTGTCACATCAAAGGTTCTATAAGCATATACCTTCCATCACTATAATACACGCGTGTACAAATTGATTTTGTAAACTGGTACCAGAACTTATGTGTTATAATTTTGTAGTATTTGTTTGAAAACTAATCAAAATGCACAATTATACCACACTTTCATATTTCCTTCTTTGTTCAATGTTCATCCGGTCAATATATTAGTATATCGGTTGACCCCGGTCCTATATATAAAACCGGAATGACGTCATCCGGTCGAATATAGAGAATGTGCAAGTATTTCAATATGCATAAACATCAAATGGTTGTATTATGCCTAAATGAAATGCAGAATGTGTTAGTTCTGTTTTATGTTTCAATGGTTTTATCGGTCATAATGCCAGTTTAGGAATTTGGCAGTCAAACATGTACCTCAGCTTCCATATACTATTCCAGGCCTGACTACCAAGTCTGTAATAAACTTGCACATGGACCTCAACACCATGTATTGTTAAATAACATAGTCGTTAAATTCCAATGTTTAAAAACTGGATTCTTGAGATCTTGGGTTACCTGGCAACCAAAATCAATCTTTGTTTAATACACAGGTAGTGATCAGTGATGAAGGTATTTGCTCTAACAGTTCATTTTATAACATTTACCAATGATTATATCATGTAGTATGGACAGGAAAACAGATATGAGAGCATCATGCTACAATAAATTGAAATGATAGAATTGTATGACAATTTGAACTATATTCCCAATACAAACAAATTAATGAATTGCCATGCCAATATAAACTACCAGTTTGCTTTGAATTTTTAAGGACGCTGTTGAAGATTGAAGTTAAAAAATGTTGATGGTTTACAGTGTATTATGTTTCTACATGTGCATAAGAGTAAAATAAAAACAAAAACGGAAAACATGACTTCCGCAGTGGAAGGAAGAGGTCGTTTGACGACAGCGCCTTAGACCATTCGACCACGAAGGACCCATTCATGGTTGTAGAGTAAGTTGACCTGTTTATGATAGTTAAATGCTTTATAGATGGCCCTTATTGCTGTCGGTTCAACGAGCAATTGACCTGACACAAGAAAAACTATCGCTCCACCCACTGGCCATGCGGCATTGTTTGTCCAAGTTTACACAATATAGTGTTTACTTAGACATTGTTGTTTGTCTAAGGAAAATGGTGGAAAGCAACCAATATCGATCGCTGATTGGATCATCGACCTTGATTGACAGCCCGCATCCGGTCAATTCATTTACCAATCACTGCCTATACCTATCATTGTAACTCAGTTGGAAGTTTAACTTGGCATGACAATACAATATTGTGCAATATTCCCCAGAAAGGCAGTGTTAATGGTTTAAACAGAAAATCTCCAATCTCACACACCGGCGTTCACTTGGTTACATAAACAGACACATTCAAACAGTTCATTCCAGATACAAAATGAATATTTTGTTTTATTCATTACTTTGCAATTATTATTATATTGATGCTGTTGTAAACTATGAAATATTGACATGCAAATATATATATGTACATAACAAAACCTATCATTGCATCTATTAGGATGATTAATGAATTCATTATCAATCTAAATACAGCTTAGGCATGGTGCAGAAAATAATGAGACAAAACTAATGATACCAGAAAATGCTATAAAACCCTATCATTTAGAAAGGTCAGACTGTATGAGATTAGGATATTTATAAAACAGTTGCTTCAAAAGTCAATATTCATAAAGAAATTTCCAGAAGCTTGTATGAAAACACGTTCTTTCACATTAAAATGCAACATTGTAATTTCATGCAGAACGATATTTAAAGGCAGTGTGTATAAACATCTAGAAAATTAAAATCAATACTTAAAATGAATATGATTCAACAACTAATCATTTGTAACAAAAATATGACTTGTGTAATATAAAATCCACCAAAACATGACATAAAAACATTTTAATTGGATTGTAAAATCAAAACAGAAACCCTTATACTAAAAATAAATGTCATGCATGCACTGTTTGACGACCTTCATCTCAACATTCACACACTTTTTCAGATAAATCAATTCAACAATGTGACCAATGTAACAGATCAAATTGAAGTCATGCAACTTATTTGCTACAAACTATATATTAAGTTGCAATTATATGGATGAAGGTTGAAAATCCCTTTTCTAAATAATAATATAGTATCATTTATTGGATATTTTTATTGCAATAAGGACTATAACGAATATAAAGTTTTTGCTTATTCTAAATATTGAAAAAAAAAAAACTGACGTATTACCTTTAAAGCCATTTGCAAAATGTTAATAGATTATATATATACTAGTTTATAGCACCAAGAAAACTGGCAAATTTACCCCTTAAAATGTTAAGAGCAAGTTGAACCCATGACCTCTTTACTGCAAGATCAGTGGTGCTCGGATACCACAGTAGATCACATGACCACAGATGACATTATTCCATGCAGAATGTTTGCATTACTGCTGATAATTTGTAACCACTTAGAGTACCCGGTCCCCAGATCGAAGATCATACTCAACTGAGTTCTGCTCGACCAATAACAGTCAATATTGCAATGAAAGCAAGACTTCTATTAAATTGTAGATGAACTCAAAGGTTTGACTGACATTGTAGTTTGACATGAAGAGGGCTGCATCTCCAACTGCAGCTTTGTGACATAATGTTTTTTTATTCTATATTCAATACAGAATATACCACACAAACATTACTAACTATTATATGTACATATTTAATTCTAGCTGACATTCCAACACAAAAACATTGACGTCTCATATCAACTTCGAGTATCAACATCGACATGAGCTTTGATTGAAAAGAACATCCACGGTTAAGTCTTTCGTTTTTCAATTGTATCATTTGCTTTAACTAATACATGTATGCGACACTTTTAAAAATGACATAATACAATGTCTACAATATATTTTTATTGTTTAATTTGTTGTTTTCAAAAATAGAAATGAAATTCAGTGATTAAAAAGTAGTCCATGTTGCATATGATAACTTTGGCGGCTAAGCTTGATCACGACAACATGAACTGGGCTATGCATTTGTCATATTTGGTGTTTCTAAGATTCAATAAAAATAATTACCTTTTTCTATATTTTAATAGCTTGGGATATTTTTCTTCTTATATATCATTTCTTTACTTTATTTGTGATTTAAAAAAGTCAAGGTCGTACCTACTGAATAATGTACAAGTTGATCATAATTTGGTGTCAAAAGCAATCATTCAAATTTCCCATCACAAAGTTTTATCTTATACAAAAGTAATGGAAATAAATTGTGTATGAATTGCATAGTTTTAAAATATAAAATTCTTCGTTGGATTAAGAAAAAATACGTCGTACAATCACTTTGTATTTAAATGTCCATTTTATCACGAGTACAAACATTTCACTATACTATAAATTCTAGTTTTTCCTACTTCATATTTTATTGTATAGCTTTCTTTCTATCAAAGTAGACTGCCAACATTCTGAAACATATATTTCACACAATATTTGATACACGCATTACCTAAAAATACCTGTGCTTGAAAACAAACTCTGAGCTTAAATTGTTCCATGATTTTGCAGATAAATTGTTTTAACTCAAACACACTCAGAATTGAACCATAACTAAAGAAAATACATATAATTATTTCATAAAGTCATATATCTATCTATTCTTGGTAATACACATAATTATTTCATTAAGTCCATGATTTTAAATAAATATGTACAAGACTATGATTGACTGATTGAATATTTAACGTCATTTTTATGCCATCGAGGGCTAAGGGACGATGTACAATACTAATAAGCATTCATTTTAGAAAACAACATACTGCAAACATAATATCTCTATCTTTGTATCTGTTTAAATATCAAACATGTATAAACAGGCAAGAAGTTGACAAAATTTTATCCAACTGAAAATTCTTCTGAAAATATCTTTTTCTCACCATCGGATAGAGATTTACATAATTTGTAAATTTTACTTGTATTTGTTGACTGCATCAAATCCACAAATTTAAACATACTCTGTTTTTAAAGCAGAAACAATTAAAACACTCATGTAATTACCAGACTGAATGATGTAATTAACTAAGATTGAATGAGACACAAAAAAATGATTAAACCTGAAGATTGCTTTAGCAGCTGATAATATTTGAATTAAAATCCATTTTCAACATTTCATTGACTGTTTATATAATTTTATGGTAACCAGTTTAATTGGCGGAGGCAAACCCCCAAATGCAAATACATGAATCTGGCTAGAACCACTGTCCTTCCACCAGGAACTCACAAACTTTCTCACATACAGTGTTTAACCCTTTACTCCATAGATACGCGTTTTCCCCCACCAATCACAGAAGGCCTTTGAAAACAGTGCAGGAAGAGTTCAGATTGCCCGTAACGAGCAATCTGAACTCTTCCTGCACTGTTTTCCACTCTGTCAGTTAATATAAACATGATTCACCCATTAATTCAAAAGCCTTCTATATTTGGTGTCAAAAGGCATCTATATTAGGTGTCCAAAGGCATCTATATTAGAGGTGTTCAAAGGAGTCTATATGAAGTGAAGGGTTAAAACAAACCGACTTTGAACCCACAACCTGGTGACAGGTAAATCATCTCGAGATGATGTTTTAGACCATTTCACCATGGAAGATCCAGAAACTAATATACAAGGTCATATTGAGCACTGAAATGATGGGACTACTTTTATTCACAGCTGACATTTAGAATTATCCCTTATGTATGGCAGTAAAAGAAAATATATATAATGTGGCTCAGTACAAACTTAAAATGAACTTTCTAAAAAAAAAATACAAGATTCTCTCCATAAACAAGATGGAACCTGTAACTAATACAAACAAAACAATACATGAGGACAAAGTGGATTTCACAGCTTTATACAGTTAAGAGTTGGACAAAACAAACAAGGTAACCTAATAGCACATTGTTTAGCACAGCAAAGAAATATTAGAACTATGTGTAATAATGATAATCGTAAACACATAAACTAGTGTAATACTAGTACATGTATGTAATAAGTCCTGTCTTGTGTAGTTAAGTGTGTTTTGCGTTTAGACATGGTGCACCAATGTATTGTACATGTATTTGTGCAAGAATAGTATATAACTATATAATTATTATTCCTAATTTCCACATTTCCTTTTGTTAGATCACAGTACCAAGTCAATAAATTACTATATGGATTGGACTAGGTCCAATATAAAATACAGGATGACATCTTCCAGTCCAATATACAAATGCATATCAGTATGCAAATGAATCCAAACGGTGTTATACCCAAATGGAACAATGAATTTATAAATTTCATATTGTGTTTTTTCAATTGGGTGTAACGCCATTTTCAACACATCGATTTTATTTGTTGAGGAAGAGCTCAAAATAACTCCGCGTAGAGACACCTTCCTTCAGTAAATAACTGCTAAACTTTCGCCCGTAAAGTCTTTGGACCAAGCTTGGCTTGAACCCAAGACCTCAGGGGTGAAAGGTCGGTGATCATTAGATGACACCGCTGTAGACCACCCAGGCTTTACTCAGTATAACAATACAAATAATACATGTAATATTAACATGTTTTGATTAAAATGAGAGTTAACGTAAACTTATATATGGACCAAGTATTATTTGTAAGCAAACCTCGCATTAATATATTGGTATATGATACATTTTTGTACCAATTTTTACTTATGTATTAATATACAAAACATTTACCATATGTATCAATATCCATATGTTTATGTATCAATATCCACATATATATATGTATCAATATACCATACATTTACCATATATATCAATATATCTTGATCAAGGTATCAATATCCATATATTTATGTATCAATATACCATACATTTACCATATGTATCAATATATCTTGCACCAGTGTATCGATATCCATATATTTATGTATCAATATACCATACATTTACCATATGTATCCATATATCTTGCACCAATGTATCAATATCCATATATTTATGTATCAATATACCATACATTTACCATATGTATCAATATATCTTGCACCAGTGTATCGATATCCATATATTTATGTATCAATATACCATACATTTACCATATGTATCCATATATCTTGCACCATTGTATCAATATCCATATATTTATGTATCAATATACCATACATTTACCATATATATCAATATATCTTGATCAAGGTATCAATATCCATATATTTATGTATCAATATACCATACATTTACCATATGTATCAATATATCTTGCACCAGTGTATCGATATCCATATATTTATGTATCAATATACCATACATTTACCATATGTATCCATATATCTTGCACCAATGTATCAATATCCATATATTTATGTATCAATATACCATACATTTACCATATGTATCCATATATCTTGCAACAATGTATCAATATCCATATATTTATGTATCAATATACCATACATTTACCATATGTATTCATATATCTTGCACCAATGTATCAATATCCATATATTTATGTATCAATATACCATACATCTACCATATGTATCCATATATCTTGCAACAATGTATCAATATCCATATATTTATGTATCAGTATACTATACATTAAAGTATGAGTATCCATATATTTAATATGAGTATACCATATTATAGTAATGTATGAGTATGCCATACATTTATGTATAACAATATATTACACATATATGTCAGAAGAACATGCATAGGTATACATATACGAGAGGAAATAAATATACAGTAGAACTCTGATGGCTCAAACCCGATGGGACCGGACAAAATAGTTTGACTTAATGGTTGTTCGAGCCAAATATTATTCAACATCATACTATACATGTACATACATCAAAATAGGAATTTGGCCAGAACCAGATAAATGGTGTTCAAGCTATATGTGGTGTTCACGCCATCTGTGTTCAAGCAAACAAGGTTCTACTGTAGTGCATATGTACCAAGCATGTATGTATGTGTCAATACATCATACACTTGATTACTGGCCTACCAGGAATTGTACCAGAAAACAAAATCAGCATAAAATTTTAGAAATAAAAGGATGGAATGAGTAGAG
Source organism: Panopea generosa (assembly GCA_029582155.1). Classification (NCBI taxonomy): domain Eukaryota; kingdom Metazoa; phylum Mollusca; class Bivalvia; order Adapedonta; family Hiatellidae; genus Panopea; species Panopea generosa. The sequence continues at coordinate 55,368,260 of CM055902.1, forward strand.
TATTATATGGGGGCAATATTGCTGTCACAGTTGAAATATAAACAACAAATACATGTGTAAGTATTCAGTACTAGGTTGCGTTCAGTTCAAAATAAACAGCTTACAGTGTTTACAAATAAAAACTGCCAAGAACTGAGTGTAATTTACAGATTATTACAAACAGCATATCTGACTCCCAACACAAGAGTGAAATATTAATTAACTGTACAGTTGATGTCCTTACTTCAGGTAATATAAGTACATGTAATACTATGCAATCTAACTGTACAGTTAGTTTACTTCATGTAATATTAGCAGTACTATGCAAACTAACTGTACAGTTAGTTTACTTCATGTAATATTAACAGTAATATGCAAACTAACTGTACAGTTAGTTTACTTCAGGTAATATTAGCAGAACTAAGCCAACTAACTGTACACTTAATTTAATTCAGGTAATATTAGCAGTACAATGACAACCGACTGTATAATTAATGTTTTTCAAGTAATGTAAGCAGAGTTATGCCAAACTAACTGTACAGTTATAATCTTCATGTATCAATACAAACATACACTTTAAGTCCATATCAATACAAAGTAGATCCATATCTATACAAACAAACAATTTGAGTCTATATCAATACAAAGTAGATATATATCAATACAAACAAATGATTTGATTCTATATCAATACAAAGTAGATCCATATCAATATGAACATACAATTTGAGTCTATATCAATACAAAGTAGATATATATCAATACAAACAAATGATTTGATTCTATATCAATACAAAGTAGATCCATATCAATATAAACATATAATTTGAGTCTATATCAATACAAAGTAGATATATATCAATACAAACAAACAATTTGAGTCAATATCAATACAAAGTAGATCTATATCAATACAAACAAACAATTTGAGTCTATATCAATACAAAGTAGATCTATATCAATATAAACATACAGTGTAAACTCCAAATAGAAAATGCAAATATAAACCAGAAACACAAAACTGATTTTGTTCCTTACATTAAGAACAAAAGTTGCTACAATAACTAATATAGCTAACTTAAAACCTTGTTAGCAAGGACATATATTCAAAAGAATATTTCCAAACTTGTAATAAAATTCAACTCTAAAACACATCTGACAATCTGCTAAGATTTGATCAGCCGTTGTCTATGCATAAAATGTTAATATCAAAAATAACTCTTACTGGTAGTAATAATGCAACACCTCAAACAGAAAAAATCTACATCTAATAATAAATAACAAAGTATATAAATAAATTGTTCATCGATTTGAATTGATCATTTCGGCAGAATACTAAATATCAACGTGAGATAAAAAAACATTAAAGGAGCACATGACAATTTGGATAAAATATTCACTTAATATCACTTTTGAATATTCAGTAAACCGGTACTTGATGCAAATTTGAATTTTTTAGTTAAAATACCACATTATATATTCAGACCGTTTAATTTCAAATGTATTTTATGAAAAGGGGCACAACTCTGATAAATGCTTGAAAAGTATTCTTTTTTTCAGATTTGTGGTCATTTGTGACAAAAAGTGCTAAACATATTTGAATTCAGTCAGATTTCATCAGTATGATGGAAACAATTTCAAGAAAATATAAATTGGTATTTTTAATGAATATCTGTTCTTATGTCCAGAACCTGGGGGTGGGGGTGGGGACGTCACAAGTTATTAATTCATTAAACATGAGGTTTGTGAGTATAGCACTTGGAGAATATTATTTCAATATGATTATATAATAACAGACGTAAAGATTGGTTTCATGACATTGTGAAAACTTAACATCAATATTGTCGCATGTCCCTTTAATGAAGAAACACTCCTAGGTTCCTAGTGTGTCAACATGTTATCTACATGTAAAGATATTGGAAATGTGAATACAAAGTCAATAAATGCAGAGAAAAACAAAAACATTTAATTCCTCTGTTCAACATTCACATTTTACATGCCCTTCTTTTTAAGACTGAATTATTTTCCGTATTTGTTTATCGTAATTTATCTTAGCTTATTTTCCTTAAATATATTCTAACCAACAGCTTGCTTTTTAACTATACAATCTAAAGAAGTCATATATTATTTCATAGCACTTGCGGCATGGCGATCCGAGAATAAATGATCAATAGTAAGAACATGAAAGTTGTCAAGGCATTCTGTCAGAGCACAAATATTATGCTGTAGTTCATGAATACATAAATGCGTATAAATGCTACACCTGTAAAAAAAATTTCCCAGGTTCCAAGTTGCCAAGAAGAATATTTCAAGCTGAGGTCTTAATGTTTTGAGATGATGTTTTGCTGTGGTTCCTATAGAAACCATGATACAAACTTAACTCAATTTTATCAGGCACTCAGCTACAGAAGTGCCATTACCGGGAATAGAAATAATTATTATCCTAATCGTGGATCCATGATTCCATCAACTGTACATGAATGAATGGTGTTTTACGGCACGTCAACACATAGTCAACTGCACAATAATCTACTAATAAGTTTCATTTCTAAGGGAAGACATTTTGATACAGAATTCTAAGGTTCCATTAAAAAGGTATATTTTTAAAACTACTCAAAGACTAGCATATCATCTATAATTGTATGGCACCAAGTTGGATATGATTGTCTTTCTGATAATGATAAGGAAGAATTTTTGTTTGATGAAATAATTCTAAAATCCCTATTAAATGCTCCCACAGTACGGGGGTGGGTGTGTGTGTGTGTGTGTGGGTGTGGGGGGGGAGGGGGGGGTCCTTTATTATTTGAGACCAAGGAAAGAATTTGCTGGAGACTGTCTTTACCGTTTTACACATGAAAAAAAGAAAGATAAAATTATCCATTGATAAAAATTACCATTAGGGAGCCGACCTTTAATGGGGATTTTACAGAAGTATATTTAACACAATCATTGTAATTTACCGTCATACAATTACTGACCAGAAATTTGTTCTTCAACATGGTAAGTCAAAGGTAATAAATCAAAACAAAATGTAACAATCCCCACTATTTACAATGATACAAAAAGTTCATATTTATAAAGAAAAAAAAGTATCAAATTGTTGAAAATATATATATCAATTTTATACATGTTTATGACCGAGATTGCGTTTTTAAAATCTTTAATTTATCTTTTTTTTTAAAGGGACAAACGGCAATGTTGATATCCAATTTTACCCATGTTCACGATTCAAATCAATTGTTATACTATGAACATATAACCATAGCAGACATTACCCTCCAAGTATCAAATTATAAAGGGGTTTTACAAAAACTGGCAAATCAACAGTAATTTTGCATCTATGGGTAAAAAAAAAACAAATTGATACTTTCTAGAATTTTTTCTTAAAATAAAATGCTAAAATATATTTGTCTCTTTTTGTCGCAAATTACCACAAATCTGTGAAATGGGAAAGCATTTGTCAGAGTTACGCCCATTAACAGTAAAGAAATGAATAATGTTAATATCATGTAACATAATTTTTAAAAAAAAATAGAGCTGAATAAATAATTGTCACAATTGCCGCCTATCCCTTTAAAGATATATAAACATTTGACCCACTTGTTCAAAGCTCTGTTATTTGTAATCTAGCTACAATGTATACTGGCTTCCATTTCACCAACAACTTATTTTAATATGTATATACTAATTTTCGACTGGTTATTTGAAATATTGTTTAATCAACTTCAATGAAACCAAATGTAGTTTTTCTAGAGCCAGTCTAAAATCTTGATCAGCTGGATGTTTTTCTCGGAGTATTTAAGCCTGATTTACTGGGAAATTAAATTTTATTTTTTTTCTACTTGCAATTGTTTGTATGAGTATGTAATTATAATGAAAATGAAAACATTATGTTCGATAATTCCATAAGTACTAAATACTGAATTTTGAGCAAATGGATCATTCAAAGATGTTTTCTTTTTTAAAAAACAAAGCTGTTTCAGCAGTTCCATATTTTGTCTTCTTTTCAATTTGTTATATATCTATATGTTCTGTATATCTATGAGAACTAATCACCTAAATACATTATGTTTGCGTTTTCATGGTCCCGCTAACTTTACTCCGGTCGTTGAACAAGTTCCTGATCAGCAGAACCTGAGTTAATCCGACAGCAAGCATTATCACTAGCTGAACCGATGAAAAAAGATTAACTCGTTCAAAGTTTGCTTCGACAACATTTCTGTCTCGTGATTGGTACATCTTCAGAACGGTCTGCGTGTTTCTAGACTTGTCCAAATGTTGCCCCATCCTGACCATCATTTCCTGAAATCAAATAAAAAACACATTCATGATACATTGTAGGTCCATCCATAAAAAAGTCTGCTCACTTTTTGCACACAATGACCAAGAACAAAACGAAAGTTTCTGACCAGGGTATTGTTCTGGGTTGGCCAGAAGCAGCAAACAAATAATATTTTAATTTAAGCCTGCCGTTTAATGACATTTTTTACATAGTTGAATGAATGTTCAAATAAAAACAAATGAAAATGCATAATGAACCTACATCCTTCATACCTGCAGAACTACAGAGTTTCTACAAATTATTTACGACATATATTCTCCAAGTTCCTATACTTGTTTGTGTCAGAAGGTACACAGGATCAAATTAAGCAGTTCCTGATAAATCAAGGACCATAATCAGGCAATTCCTGGTAAATCAAGGGCTATAACCATGTAATTCCTGGTAATTCAAGGACCATAATCAGGCAATTCCTGGTAAATCAAGGGTTATAACCATGTAATTCCTGGTAATTCAGGGACCATAATCAGGCAATTCCTGGTAAATCAAGGACAATAAACAGACAATTCCTGATAAATAAAAGGCCATAATCAGGCAATTCCTGATAGATCAAGGGCCATAATCTGGCAATTCCTGATAAATCAAGGCCTATAACCATGTAATTCCTTGTAATTCAAGGATCATAAACAGGCAATTTATGATAAAGGGCCATAATCAGGCAATTCCTGATAAATCAAGGGCCATAATCAGGCAATTCTTGATAATTCAAGGACCATAATCAGGCAATTCTTGATAGATCAAGGGCCATAATCTAGCAATTCCTGATAAATCAAGGGAACCATGTAAGTCCTGGTTATTCAAGGATCATAACCAGACAATTCCTGATGAATCAAGAGCCATAATCAGATAGTTCCTGATAAATCAACGGCCATAACCATGTAATTCCTGGTTATTCAAGGGTAATAATCAGGCAATTTCTGATAGATCAAGGGCCATAATCTGGCAATTCCTGACAAATCAAGGGCCATAATCAGGCAATTCCTGACAAATCAAGGGCTAAAATCAGGCAATCCCTGACAAATCAAGGGCCATAATCAGGCAATTCCTGACAAATCAAGGGCTAAAATCAGGCAATTCCTGATAAATCAAGGGCCATAATCATTTAATCACAGATAATTCAAGGGTTATACTTATACTTATAATTCCTGATAAATCAAGGGCCATAATCAGGCAATTCCTGATAAATCAAGGGCTATAACCATGTAATTCCTGGTAATTCAAGGGCCATCATCAGAAAATTCCTGATTAATCAACGGCCACAATCAGACAACTCCTGATAAATCAAGTGCCATAATTAATTTAGGTAAATCTTGATAAATCAAGGGCCATAATCAGGTAATTCCTGATAAATCAAGGGCCATAATCAGGCAATTCCTGATAAATCAAGGACTATAACCATGTTATTCCTGGTAATTCAAGGGCCATAATCAGGTAATTCCTGATTAATCAAGGGCCACAATCAGACAATTCCTGATAAATCAAGTGCCATAATTAATTTAGGTAATTCTTGATAAATCAAGGGCCATAATCAGGCAATTCTCAATAAATTAAGGGCCATAATTAGGAAATTCCTGATAAATCAAGAGCCATAATCAGGCAATTTCTGATAAATCAAGGGCCATTATTAGTTCATTCTTGACGAATCAAGGGCCATAACCATGTAATTCCTGGTAATTCAAGGGCAATAATCAGGCAATTTCTGATAGAGCATAATCGGGCAATTCCTGACAAATCAAGGGCCATAATTAGTGGTATACACTTTGTGTAAGTTTGGTTCAGTTCTGATGAAAAATATTCTAGTTATTGAACAGAAATGAAAAACTTGACGCCGCCCATCCACCCGCCCAACCATCCGCCTGCCCCTCGCCGACTTCGCCAATCTAATAACCAGGTTTTCAACTTTGAAAAACCTGGTTAATAAGTCATTGGCAACCAATACACAAAGTTTGAAAGAGATCTGTGCAGTAAGAAAGTAAATATAAGCTGGACAAGATGGACTGACAGACGATATAACAATGGGTATGTAAGTGGCTTCTTTGTGCACATAAAAGAATTTTTAAGTGTATGTTAACAGACACATTTTTTTTCCAACTGTTTTTCAACCGTCCCAAATATTTTACTAACCTCAAACTGTAGACACCCATTCATGTGGGTGGAGGGACAGATGGACGAACATGGTGCGGGGTTGGTTACAGGTTATTTGATTGATTGATTGATTGGAAATTAAGAATCATTTTTATGCCATTGAGAGCTAACAGATGATCAGTGAACATAACCACTCTTTTTCCTGGGATTCTGAAAAAAAAACCAGTACACCAGCACACCCAACCTCTGCAAGTAACTGATAACTTTCTCACTTAAATCAGAGACGAATGATGGTGAGACACAATGTCATATATCAATCATCACGGAGACTGTTGCCGGGCAGGTATTCAAACTCATGACCCCTGGATTGATAGTCAGACACACTGCTGACTGAACTAATTTGGCCCAGCCGAAATCATTTGAAAGTCCATCAATGGATGACACAGTAACATACCGAACATGAAAATCACACATCATGATGTCATGGGCAACAAATTTAGAAAGTTTGAAGGACAGTTCCATGCCTTAAGGAAGAGATTATAGTTTATACAATACTTCATCTACAGAGAGACAAGGTAAAACCAGTTCACCCCTCTTTTTGGTGTGGTGGTATACATGTAATTCAGTTTGGCCATTTCAAAGTTCCACCTGCTGATGATAGAAGAATCATATTGAAGATTTGAGCATTGCCAATGGGCAAATAAGTTCACCAAAAATATTCACATGTAGATGGTATTTAAACTCAAACCCACAACAACTGTGGTTGGAGTCAGTGTTTTATACCGTTGAGTATCCACGGCAACGGTGGTTGGAGACGGCACTTAATACTACTTGTCCACTGAGGATCCAGCAGATAAACTGACGTGCCAGGTTTATGAATATGTTATGCCATACAGTTACAACTGTGACTTGTACATATTTGTTACAGCAGTACAACAGATGTTGCCCACATATTTGTTGAACCTTTGAAAAATCAATAGTCATTACAGAGCAGATGAAATTTAAACACTTCCTGTTTCTGTACATTGTCTGCTTATTGATATCAATTTCAAAGTAGTTCATATAATGTATGCTATACAATAATGTCTCATGAATTCAATTGACTGTCCAGGATATATATGTTATTTGCATACCGGAAAAGGATATCTGCATTTTCACCAGTGTTAGATATTTCTATCTCACCACTAGTGCCAAGACAATATTCTCGTGCTGTGACATCATAACCATCTATAATGTAACAGATTAAATATTATTATGACGTAAATCTTAATTTAACGTCTTAAAAGTAATCTGTGTAAACAAATATAATGATGAATAATTATTCAATGTGTTTGGTGTGTAAGAAAAAGAAGCATTCCTGGCTTTATTGGCTCAGATAGAAAATGTCCCTTTGCATAACATTTTTTGTGCTAACTTGGCAACACCTCATTATCGCCAAAACATATATCCCTTCAGACAGAATTTTCTAGCTGAACCACAAACCTATGTAAGATAGTCTCAGTCACACTACATAGCTTCTAATTGAACCACAAACCCATGTAAGATAGTCTCAGTCACACTACATAGCTTCTATCTGAACCTCATACCAATGTAAGATAGTCTCAGTCACACTACATAGCTTCTATCTGAACCACAAACCCATGTAAGATAGTCTCAGTCACACTACATAGCTTCTATCTGAATCTCATACCAATGTAAGATAGTCTCAGTTACACCACATAGCTTCTATCTGAACCTCGTACCAATGTAAGATAGTCTCAGTCACACTACATAGCTTCTATCTGAACCACAAACCCATGTAAGATAGTCTCAGTCACACTACATAGCTTCTATCTGAACCACAAACCCATGTAAGATAGTCTCAGTCACACTACATAGCTTCTACCTGAACAACAAACCCATGTAAGATAGTCTCAGTCACACTACATAGCTTCTATCTGAACCTCATACCAATGTAAGATAGTCTCAGTTACACCACATAGCTTCTATCTGAACCTCGTACCAATGTAAGATAGTCTCAGTCACATTACATAGCTTCTATCTGAACCACAAACCCATGTAAGATAGTCTCAGTCACACTACATAGCTTCTATCTGAACCACAAACCCATGTAAGATAGTCTCAGTCACACTACATAGCTTCTACCTGAACAACAAACCCATGTAAGATAGTCTCAGTCACACTACATAGCTTCTATTTGAACCTTGTACCAATGTAAGATAGTCTCAGTAACACTACATATCTTCTACCTGAACCTCGTACCAATGTAAGATAGTCTCAGTAGCACTACATAGCTTCTACCTGAACCACAAACCCATGTAAGATAGTCTCAGTCACACTACATAGCTTCTACCTGAACAACAAACCCATGTAAGATAGTCTCAGTCACACTACATAGCTTCTATCTGAACCTCGTACCAATGTGAGATAGTCTCAGTCACACTACATAGCTTCTATCTGAACCACAAACCCATGTAAGATAGTCTCAGTCACACAACATAGCTTCTATCTGAACCACAAACCCATGTAAGATAGTCTCAGTCACACTACATAGCTTCTATCTGAACCTCAAACCAATGTAAGATAGTCTCAGTCACACCTAAAAGCTTATTTCTGAACCACAAACCCATGTAAGATAGTCTCAGTCACACTACATAGCTTCTATCTGAACCTCGTACCCATGTAAGATAGTCTCAGTCACACTACATAGCTTCTATCTGAACCACAAACCCATGTAAGATAGTCTCAGTAACACTACATAGCTTCTATCTGAACCACAAACCAATGTACCGTATATCGTCGGCCATAAGTCGAATTTTTCAGACTCCAAAATCACTCTCTGAATCCCTACTCGACTTATGGCCCCGTCCTAGTCCCGAGTGAGGATTTTTTTTACCAACGGTCAGCTCCTACTGAAGTTTTGAACGTCGAATTTCAGTTTCAGCAACAGTCTATATGAACAATGACACCAAAGTGCAGAATTGAATTACACTCTTGTCAATCAACTATGCATCTCGCAAACACAAAGGATGATTACGTCATACGTGGAAAGTTACTTTGTTCATGGAAAACTCTGATTGACAGTTGAAAAAAATGATCGGTTTCAATTAGACGCTTGATGTATTAACTCTATGCAAGGGAAACCTTGATCTTGGTCAGCTGAACGATTGCGTTGCCTAGCAACCTATACGATGTTGGCACGGGGTGTAAACATATATGCCGAAAATTGCTTTGGGATATTTGGGTCAGAAGTAACCGATTATTGCAATTTGCATTCCCACACATGTGGTGACACTTATCCACGGATTACAGAATATACCAAATATTCAACAGAAGACTGCATTTGTTTGTCGGCTGCATATTTGCCTTGATTCGATAACGGTACATGAACGTATACTGGCGTAAGGTCAGTTGTGAGTGCAGGCAATCGCTACTGTAGGAATTTTAATATTTAGGTGACCCAAATCTCACCCACTTCCTTTTCGAAAATTCTGGGTCGACTTAAGGAAGGGTCAATGCAAAAAACTGAGATCTGAAGGTCAAAAAGTCCCCTCGACTTATGGCCCGACTCGCCTTATGGCCGACGATATACGGTAAGATAGTCTCAGTCACACTACATAGCTTTTATCTGAACTACAAACCCATGTAAGATAGTCTCAGTCACACTACATAGCTTCTATCTGAACCTCGTACCAATGTAATATAGTCTCAGTCACACTACATAGCTTCTATCTGAACCACAAACCCATGTAAGATAGTCTCAGTAACACTACATAGCTTCCATCTGAACCTCGTACCAATGTAAGATAGTCTCAGTCACACTACATAGCTTCTATCTGAACCTCGTACCAATGTAAGATAGTCTCAGTCACACTACATAGCTTCTATCTGAACCACAAACCCATGTAAGATAGTCTCAGTCACACTACATAGCTTTTATCTGAACCTCGTACCAATGTAAGATAGTCTCAGTAACACTACATAGCTTCTACCTGAACCTCGTACCAATGTAAGATAGTCTCAGTAGCACTACATAGCTTCTACCTGAACCACAAACCCATGTAAGATAGTCTCAGTCACACTACATAGCTTCTACCTGAACAACAAACCCATGTATGATAGTCTCAGTCACACTACATAGCTTCTATCTGAACCTCGTACCAATGTAATATAGTCTCAGTCACACTACATAGCTTCTATCTGAACCACAAACCCATGTAAGATAGTCTCAGTAACACTACATAGCTTCCATCTGAACCTCGTACCAATGTAAGATAGTCTCAGTAACACTACATAGCTTCTACCTGAACCTCGTACCAATGTAAGATAGTCTCAGTAGCACTACATAGCTTCTACCTGAACCACAAACCCATGTAAGATAGTCTCAGTCACACTACATAGCTTCTACCTGAACAACAAACCCATGTAAGATAGTCTCAGTCACACTACATAGCTTCTATCTGAACCTCGTACCAATGTAATATAGTCTCAGTCACACTACATAGCTTCTATCTGAACCACAAACCCATGTAAGATAGTCTCAGTAACACTACATAGCTTCCATCTGAACCTCGTACCAATGTAAGATAGTCTCAGTCACACTACATAGCTTCTATCTGAACCTCGTACCAATGTAAGATAGTCTCAGTCACACTACATAGCTTCTATCTGAACCACAAACCCATGTAAGATAGTCTCAGTCCACCACATACCTTCTATCTGAACCACAAACCCATGTAAGATAGTCTCAGTCACACTACATAGCTTTTATCTGAACCTCGTACCAATGTAAGATAGTCTCAGTAACACTACATAGCTTCTACCTGAACCTCGTACCAATGTAAGATAGTCTCAGTAGCACTACATAGCTTCTACCTGAACCACAAACCCATGTAAGATAGTCTCAGTCACACTACATAGCTTCTACCTGAACAACAAACCCATGTATGATAGTCTCAGTCACACTACATAGCTTCTACCTGAACAACAAACCCATGTATGATAGTCTCAGTCACACTACATAGCTTCTATCTGAACCTCGTACCAATGTAAGATAGTCTCAGTAACACTACATAGCTTCTATCTGAACCTCGTACCAATGTAAGATAGTCTTAGTCACACTACATAGCTTCCATCTGAACCTTGAACATATGTAAGATAGTCTCAGTAACACTACATAGCTTCCATCTGAACCTTGTACCAATGTAAGATAGTCTCAGTAACACCACATAGCTTCTATCTGAACCTCAAACCCATGTAAGATAGTCTCAGTCACACTACATAGCTTCTATCTGAACCTCAAACCAATGTAAGATAGTCTCAGTCACACTACATAGCTTCTATCTGAACCTCGTACCAATGTAAGATAGTCTCAGTCACACTACATAGCTTCTATCTGAACCTCGTACCAATGTAAGATAGTCTCAGTCACACTACATAGCTTCTATCTGAACCACAAACCCATGTAAGATAGTCTCAGTCACACTACATAGCTTCTATCTGAACCACAAACCAATGTAAGATAGTCTTAGTCGTACTACATAGCTTCTATCTGAACCACAAACCCATGTAAGATAGTCTCAGTCACACTACATAGCTTCCATCTGAACCTCGTACCAATGTAAGATAGTCTCAGTCACACTACATAGCTTCTATCTGAACCTCAAACCAATGTAAGATAGTCTCAGTCACACTACATAGCTTCTATCTGAACCTCAAACCAATGTAAGATAGTCTCAGTCACACTACATAGCTTCTATCTGAACCACAAACCCATGTCAGATAGTCTCAGTCACACTACATAGCTTCTATCTGAACCTTGTACCAATGTAAGATAGTCTCAGTCACACTACATAGCTTCCATCTAAACCTCGTACCAATGTAAGATAGTCTCAGTCACACTACATAGCTTCTATCTGAACCTCGTACCAATGTAAGATAGTCTCAGTCACACTACATAGCTTCTATCTGAATCACAAACCAATGTAAGATAGTCTCAGTCACACTACATAGCTTCTATCTGAACCACAAACAAATGTAAGATAGTCTCAGTCACACTTCATAGCTTCTACCTGAACCTCAAACCAATGTAAGATAATCTCAGTAACACTACATAGCTTCTATCTGAACCTCAAACCCATGTGAGATAGTCTCAGTCACACTACATAACTTCTATCTGAACCTCGTACCAATGTAAGATAGTCTCAGTCACACTACATAGCTTCTATCTGAACCTCGTACCAATGTAAGATAGTCTCAGTCACACTACGTAGCTTCTATCTGAACCTCGTACCAATGTAAGATAGTCTCAGTCACACTACATAGCTTCTATCTGAACCTCAAACCAATGTAAGATAGTCTCAGTCACACTACATAGCTTCTATCTGAACCACAAACCCATGTCAGATAGTCTCAGTCACACTACATAGCTTCTATCTGAACCTTGTACCAATGTAAGATAGTCTCAGTCACACTACATAGCTTCTATCTGAACCACAATCCCATGTAACATAGTCTCAGTCACACTACATAGCTTCTATCTGAACCACAAACCAATGAAAGATAGTCTCAGTCACACCACATAGCTTCTATCTGAACCACAAACCCATGTAAGATAGTCTCAGTCACACTACATAGCTTCTATCTGAACCTCGTACCAATGTAAGATAGTCTCAGTCACACTACATAGCTTCTATCTGAACCACAAACCCATGTAAGATAGTCTCAGTCACACTACATAGCTTCCATCTGAACCTCGTACCAATGTAAGATAGTCTCAATCACACAACATAGCTTCTATCTAAACCTCTTACCAATGTAAGATAGTCTCAGTCACACCACATAGCTTCTATCTGAACCTTGTACCAATGTAAGATAGTCTCAGTCACACCACATAGCTTCCATCTGAACCTCGTACCAATGTAAGATAGTTTCAGTCACACTACATAGCTTCTACCCGAACCTCAAACCAATGTAAGATAATCTCAGTAACACTACATAGCTTCTGTCTGAACCTCAAACCCATGTGAGATAGTCTCAGTAACACTACATAGCTTCTATCTGAACCTCGTACCAATGTTAGGTTGTCTCAGTCACATTACATAGCTTCTATCTGAATCACAAACCCATGTAAGATAGTTTCAGTCACACTACATAGCTTCTACCTGAACCTCAAACCAATGTAAGATAATCTCAGTAACACTACATAGCTTCTGTCTGAACCTCAAACCCATGTGAGATAGTCTCAGTAACACTACATAGCTTCTATCTGAACCTCGTACCAATGTTAGGTTGTCTCAGTCACACCACATAGCTTCTATCTGAACCTCGTACCAATGTAAGATAGTCTCAGTCACATTACATAGCTTCTATCTGAACCTCTTACGAATGTAAGATAGTCTCAGTCGCACTACATAGCCTCTATCTTATTTTTTACAAAATCATTACCTTAATAAGTGTTTAACACCATTTTCAATACATTATATTGGTGTTAAGTGGCATTCCACTTTATTGGTTCAGGAACAGCCAAAAACCATGTTTATGAATCTGACAACTTCCTGGCTCTGAAACACTGTCTGCACTGTCTCGAGATAACTTTATGTTTCACTATTGAGATTGTGAGTCCAAGCCGAGCCAGGTTTGAAAGCTTTATGTGGGATGACTTACCCATCATTAACAGATTGGATGGTGGTTCTAATCAGATTCATTCTCAACTATTAAAAACTGGATTACGTATAAAACCTCTAACATGTTGAAAAAAGCGCCAAAACCCATTCCAAAACAAGAGGCCCAAATTGGGCACAAATCATTAACTTGATTTCACTTGCTGCTTTTTAAATTTTGAATTAACTTGGCTTTAGATATGATAATTTTCTGATTTTCCAGAGCATACCATTAACTGGTAAATGGACTCTAGCCTTTTTATCTTAACAAATTTAAAAACCCTACTCATATAGATCATTAACCAAACATGAAGAAATTATGCTCACCAGTTCTGGAGATAAAGAATTTCTTTTAAAAATCACAATTTTCTCCTTTTTATGGCCCCTTCTGGTCCTAATAGATATGAAATTCCCCTTTAAAACACAGAGACTCACCTGTTATAGCTAAATTATCTGGCAGATGTTGAGATTATTAACCCCTTTCTCCATGGATACGCATTTTCTCACACCAATCACAGAAGGCCTTTGAAAACTGTGCAGGAAGAGTTCAGATTGCTTGTTACGAGCAATCTGAACACTTCCTGCACTGTTTTCCACTCTGTCAGTTAATATAAACATAATTCACCCAATAATTCAAAAGCCTTCTATATAAGAGGTGTCCAAAGGCGTCTATATTAGAGGTGTCCAAAGGCGTCTATATGAAGTAAAGGGTTAAATTAATACCTAAAATAGATGAGAATAAAAGACTCTTGTTTTCCTGTTTTATTCCTAAGTAAAAATTCCCTTATTGGACTCTAGTCCGTAAAAACACTTTTATTTGATAAAAAACACCTTGAAACCCCTGTTCATACAAATCATTAAATCAAATATGAACTAATTTGAGTCAGTTCTTAAGAAGATTTTTGAAAATTCATTATTTTAGCCCTTTTGAGGAATGTATTGTTCTTCCTGAGTATTCATATGTAAAAAGTTAAAGTCAACTAACTGAACCCAAATAGACAAGAGCTATTTGAACAAAACTGAAACCACTGCTGTAGGAATCACTTACAACAAACATGAACAAATTTGGCTGATTGGTTCTTTATCAGTAACACGATTTTTAAATTAAAATTTCCCTGTGATAAACTGAATAGTCCATGTAGCAGGGCCAATTTTGACCCTAGGATCATGGACTGAACATATATTGGGTGTTATTATACTAAAAATCATCAAAACTCCACACCTTGTAATTTTCCGAAGAATACTCTTCAAATAAAAAAAAAAAGAAAACTGATAAACCCCTGTCAAATTTGATGCCCACATCTGGATTCTAACTTGAGGAAAGACCTTTACGTTATAATGCTTAACACCAACTTTGTTGAATATCTGTCAGGCTGTTACAGAGAAAAATCGTTTGAAGATTAAATACAGCACAGTTGAGATAAAAAGAAAAACTACTGGGTGCATGACTGTATGAATCAACAAATTCTTACTTAAAATGTCTTAAAACGTGATTAAAAATCGAAGCAAATGGGGACTTATAAGCACTTGAATGTTGTGACACATTCTACTGTACATTAAGAAGTTGCCTACCTTGAAATCATCAAGTGTCATATCCACAAGTTCTTGTAATTCTTCCTTTGCTCCTTCCCATTTTCCAGTATCCTCTTCCTCCTCTTCATCGTCGGAAATGATCTCAAAGAAGACAATTTTACTGGCAAAATGGCTGAATGTATTGTCCAAGCACAATTTCATATCTCCAGCCATTTCGATGTCAATCCTGCAGAAGATAAGGTACCCATATTTAAACATGTCACAATCTTGTAAGCTGGATCAAGATTCATTGAATAATAGAGTTAAATTAAAAACCAACATAAACGTTAATGGAAAGACAACATACAATGATACAGAGCAATCAGAATAGCTCACAGCAAACCAAGACGTTCAACAGATGGCATGAGGACACATTAACGGTATACAGTGGCAATATTATTTATTGAAAATTCACCTTGCAGGAATAGATGAGAAAATGTGAATTTTCTGTTTTCCCTTTAGTATTACACAACTCATTTGTCTTAATCCTCGCAGCCAGAAAGTAGCCAGGTTTTAGTATCACCCCAGATGAACGTTCTCACAAGGCCCATTTTTGATAAGCAATGGTAATCTCACCATCGCGAATGTCACGTGATCATGATGTTTGAATATGGCCACAGTCAATTTCTAGGTGACCCTTATATAGGCTTCAGTCGTTCAAGTGATCTAGCTAAAATTGCTTCACATATGGGGAAATTCTGTCCAGCGGATTCAGAGAAGAAATAATTTGAAGCAAAAGTTAATGGCAGTCAAAAGACAGACAAGTGACTATCCAAAGCCCACGTGGCAGCTTTCGACAGGTGAGCTAATAATTCAATTTTTGACAATTCAAGGGCCATGACTCTAACATTATCTGATTTGACCAGTTCCAACAATTTGTCAGAGATACTACAGTTATGTAATCAATGTGTAAGTTTATTGAAGATACAATGAAATATGCAGATGCTGCAGCGCACACAAGTTTATGGACAGACAACAGAAGGATGATAGAAATTTTAATATTACTGCCAAAATGGTTATTCCTATGTAAAAATTCAATGTACCTTACTAAGTTCCTATATATCCTGACCCTTGAATCCTCTACTCAGGATACCAATATGAACAGGGTTATATGGAACAAGAAAGTAGGCCCATGTGTCCCAACCTATAAGTTATTCAATATTTTGTGTCTAGTGTTTGCCTTTTGTTACTAATGACCAATAAAAGTGAAATTTAAATATTCAGTTAAGTGCACTGATCATGATAAGTTAAACCAACCACTATGGGGCAGACTCAAATACCCCTGCAATTGAAATAATTTACAATATTTTTGCAATCCCCAACTTTTCCATTTCTTTGTGTAGGTGTAAAAAATATTCCCCTTTACTCGATATTGTCTGTGTTGATATTTCAGAGATCTCGATTTCAGTTTTAGATCCTGATTGATCATTTCACACCTTTAATTGACTGTTTGACTTGATATAATAATTACTGACATAAAATTGTGTTTTTTCCGCTTTGTGCGAAATTCTGCGTTCTTTTTTTCAGTTTGTTAAGACACGACACTAATTAACGGTCAGTGGCAAAGGTGGTAGTTATAATGACTGACAGAATGTTGCGAAAAGTGAGTTATTGTTGTAAATTGTATGTAAACATCATTTGATTCAATCAATCAGCCTCAGCTTATATCTCACTCTGCTGAGCAATTCAAAGAAGAGCTCTAATGACATAGTCATACAACAGATGACAAGTATCAGGGTGATGAAAATAAATATTGATCTTGAGCCATAATCTATGTTGGTATTCAGATATCTCAATGTTTTTTGACAGTCTCTCCAATATCGAGATAACAAGTTGAGGCTGTACATGTATATTTTCATTAGTTATACATTCATGACAAATCCTTTAGCCATGGGCAATAACTATGGTAAGTTTAAAATATATCTTTCCTGTAGCCATGGGCAACAATTATTAAAAGTTCTGTGTATTAAATTGACATAAGGCAATTTTGATAAATTTTCATTAATATTTCAAATCTACACAACGCTTATAATATATGAATACCCCAGTATGTGTGTGGACCTTTTGATTTCATTTCCATTTTGGAAATGGTCATAACTTTTGGAAATGGTTGAAAAGTAATATATTTCACATATTCGTGGTCACATATGACAAAAATTGGTCTATTCTATTTTCACCAGTTTTTTTACCTTAGAGCTCTAGGACAGGACATGAACACAATTTTCTATATACATGTACATACATGTAAGACATTTTTTATGTTTCATCTCTGGGTGTGACCTTGATTTATCATGGCTGGAAAATTCCACTTGTATTTGGTCAGGACGAGTAAGATTTAAGAAACTGACCTTAATATTTCTTTGAATTTAAGCATTCAATTAAAAATAATGGAAAAGGGAGGACGAGTAGCTTTTACAAGAAATTTTGAGCCCTGATTTATGAGATACAGACCTACATTTTCGCACGACACATCATCATGCATGCAATGCTATATTAAAATATTTTAAAATCACACGATGAATGACACTGACACAGTAATAGATAAGACACAAATATTACTTTCTCCATACATATGTTTTTTGTATGCTAACGTGACCTATGAGCAAGCCCTCCCAAGGGAGGTCCCTGTTCCCTGGATCTCTTAAAGTAAAGGCCATTATTCCTCAGATCCCCAAAAGTATTTCCTCCAGATCTCTAATAGTAGGCCTTTGATCCCTGGATCTCTGAAAGTAATAACAGGTCCCCCAGATCCCTAAAAATAGTTGGCCATGTTCCCCAGATCTCCAAAACCCCTGGGAGGGCCTCTATGAAGTACAGACCTCAGTCTCAAGCGTGACACATCAAGACTAGGGCAACAACTATATGAAGGTTTAAAAAGAGATCTGTGTATTAAAGAATGAATTATTATGTTGACCATGTAAGCCACACATCCACACTTGATGTTGACCATGTATGCCACACATCTACACTTAATGCTGACCATGTATGCCACACATCTACACTTGATGTTGACCATGTATGCCACACATCTACACTTAATGCTGACCATGTATGCCACACATCTACACTTGATGTTGACCCCACACATCCACACTTGATGTTGACCATGTCTGCCACACATCCACACTTGATGTTGACCATGTATGCCACACATCCACACCTGATGCTGACCATGTATGCCACACATCCTCACTTGATGCTGACCATGTATGCCACACATCCACACTTGATGTTGACCATGTATGCCACACATCTACACTTGATGTTGACCATGTATGCCACACATCCACACTTGATGTTGACCATGTATGCCACACATCTACACTTGATGTTGACCATGTATGCCACACATCCACACTTGATGTTGACCATGTATGCCACACATCTACACTTGATGTTGACCATGTATGCCACACATCTACACTTGATGTTGACCCCACACATCTACACTTGATGTCGACCATGTCTGCCACACATCTACACTTGATGTTGACCATGTATGCCACACATCTACACTTGATGTTGACCATGTATGCGACACATCCACACTTGATGTTGACCATGTATGCCACACATCTACACTTGATGTTGACCATGTATGCCACACATCCACACTTGATGTTGACCATGTCTGCCACACATCTACACTTGATGTTGACCATGTATGCCACACATCCACACTTGATGTTGACCATGTATGCCACACATCTACACTTGATGTTGACCATGTATGCCACACATCTACACTTGATGTTGACCATGTATGCCACACATCTACACTTGATGTTGACCCCACACATCTACACTTGATGTCGACCATGTATGCCACACATCTACACTTGATGTTGACCATGTATGCGACACATCCACACTTGATGTTGACCATGTATGCCACACATCCACACTTGATGTTGACCATGTATGCCACACATCCACACTTGATGTTGACCATGTATGCCACAAATCCACACTTGATGTTGACCATGTCTGCCACACATCCACACTTGATGTTGACCATGTATGCCACACATCCACACTTGATGTTGACCATGTCTGCCACACATCCACACTTGATGTTGACCATGTATGCCTCACATCCACACTTGATGTTGACCATGTATGCCACACATCCACACTTGATGTTGACCATGTATGCCACACATCCACACTTGATGTTGACCATGTATGCCACACATCCAGACTTGATGTTGACCATGTATGCCTCACATCCACACTTGATGTTGACCATGTATGCCACACATCCACACTTGATGTTGACCATGTATGCCACACATCCACACTTGATGTTGACCATGTATGCCACACATCCACACTTGATGTTGACCATGAATGCCACACATCCACACTTGATGTTGACCATGTATGCCACACATCCACACTTGATGTTGACCATGTATGCCACACATCCACACTTGATGTTGACCATGTATGCCACACATCCACACTTGATTTTGACCATGTATGCCACACATCCACACTTGATGTTGACCATGTATGCCACACATCCACACTTGATGTTGACCATGTATGCCACACATCTACACTTGATGTTGACCCCACACATCTACACTTGATGTCGACCATGTCTGCCACACATCTACACTTGATGTTGACCATGTCTGCCACACATCCACACTTGATGTTGACCATGTCTGCCACACATCCACACCTGATGCTGACCATGTATGCCGCACATCCACACTTGATGCTGACCATGTATGCCGCACATCCACACTTGATGTTGACAATGTATGCCACACATCCACACTTGATGTTGACAATGTATGCCACACATCCACACTTGATGTTGACCATGTATGCCACACATCTACACTTGATGTTGACCATGTATGCCACACATCCACACTTGATGTTGACCATGTATGCCACACATCCACACTTGATGTTGACCATGTATGCCACACATCCACACTTGATGTTGACCATGTATGCCTCACATCCACACTTGATGTTGACCATGTATGCCACACATCCACACTTGATGTTGACCATGTATGCCACACATCCACACTTGATGTTGACCATGTATGCCACACATCCTCACTTGATGTTGACCATGTATGCCACACATCCACACTTGATGTTGACCATGAATGCCACACATCCACACTTGATGTTGACCATGTATGCCACACATCCACACTTGATGTTGACCATGTATGCCACACATCCACACTTGATGTTGACCATGTATGCCACACATCTACACTTGATGTTGACCATGTATGCCACACATCCACACTTGATGTTGACCATGTATGCCACACATCTACACTTGATGTTGACCCCACACATCTACACTTGATGTTGACCATGTCTGCCACACATCTACACTTGATGTTGACCATGTCTGCCACACATCCACACTTGATGTTGACCATGTCTGCCACACATCCACACCTGATGCTGACCATGTATGCCGCACATCCACACTTGATGCTGACCATGTATGCCGCACATCCACACTTGATGTTGACAATGTATGCCACACATCCACACTTGATGTTGACCATGTATGCCACACATCTACACTTGATGTTGACCATGTATGCCACACATCCACACTTGATGTTGACCATGTATGCCACACATCTACACTTGATGTTGACCCCACACATCTACACTTGATGTTGACCATGTCTGCCACACATCTACACTTGATGTTGACCATGTCTGCCACACATCCACACTTGATGTTGACCATGTCTGCCACACATCCACACCTGATGCTGACCATGTATGCCACACATCCACACTTGATGCTGACCATGTATGCCACACATCCACACTTGATGTTGACAATGTATGCCACACATCCACACTTGATGTTGACCATGTATGCCACACATCTACACTTGATGTTGACCATGTATGCAAAGTTTTGAGTAGTGCCTTTTTAGATATGTTCTATTTATGCAGGGAGTAAGAAGGCAAACCACAAACATATTTTTTTAGCTAACGTCTTACCTTTATAAAAATTGATACTGTACATAGCATGTAAAGTAAAATAAAAAATAAATTGAAAGTATAAAGAAATGCCAGATGAATTTCGGAGTCACATTATCAAACTGTTGTAAGTGTTGTTAACAGTTTAAGAATATGCATGTAAAGGTATTTCATTATTTCATTAATAATTTGTCAATTATAATGATCATACTGACAAAATCATTAATCAAATACCTTTACATACGTCTTAAACTATAAATATCACTCACAATAGTTTGATAATGTGGCTCTGAAATTCACATGGCATTTATTTTTACTTTCAGTATAATTCTATAATTAAAACTTACTTGTGAAGATCATCAGTTTTTCTATGTTGGGATATAAGGACTTTTCCATCTGGTCCTTGCATAAAAAAGTTTATGTCCAAATCTCCTCCATCTATCACCTGAAATAAAAGTTGTCAGGTGACTATTAATGATATATGTATTTCTCCACAGCCCCACTCTTCAAGTGGGTGTCTAGCAGGGCAGATGCCTCCTGGTTGGTCATGATCCCTCCACGTTTACATGGAGGGATTTTTTACCTATCATCGATTTTATGTTTTTAACGTGGTGTTAAAAAGGGTCGTTTAAGATAATCAACAAGAATCAGCATGCTACTGCAGTAGTACAACTTCTCCAAGAAACATCTTTTGACGGGAACCTCCATATCTACATAATCAACTTATCACGATAATCGTCTTCAGAAAACATTTTTAATCATCATATCTACAAGAATCTTCCTAGGATGTACCGATCACTTATTCCATTGTCGGGCTAAACGTCTGGTTGACCGCTTCGGTTTCAAATCATTTTAACGCAACGCTTCTAGCTAAGCGGGTTGAAACTGACCCAGTCAGCAGCAAGTTCAAGCTCGACATACAAGATCTCAACAACTGGATCTAGCATGGAAAATGGACCATAATAACGTCGAGAAAACAGCTTAGGGAGTAATCGCCTTATCCAGCCAGTGGTGCAGCACCGGGAGGAGTAGTGAACCTGCAAATGCTGTCCACTGGCATCGTAATCTTCTGTTCCTGCTTGCCAAAATTGAACAGTTCATGAGTTTCAGAATTTCCATCAAAAAGTTTCCTTTGACATATCTAAATAACGTAATTTACTGATTTCATTTGTCTTCTACAAAAATAATATTATATAACAGGCCTTTTCAAAAATAATTTTAAGGTTAATACTACGATATAAGAAACTTTATCTCATAAATATGGTAGATGACTGTGAACATATTATGATCAACGAGGAAATGGCTTAAAACGCATAAAAAATTGAATAATTGTAAAACACTACAAGCCTGTGGGATGATAAAGAATTCAATGAACACATTATATATGGTAGTGGGTTACAGGGTCATGTGATCACTTAACTATTTACTGTATGCTTGCCTTTTAACATAGAAGTGAAACAAGAAATGTCACTGGCAAGTGTCACATGCTCCCCAAATGGTCTGTGAAAACAACGATATATTTCATAATAGGTAGCGATTTAAATGAATATCAAAGGTAATGGACTGATGTTTTTTATGACTAGACACGCAATGTGAAACTCATGTTTTTTTACATAAAAGTGTGATGTTGACCTTTGTGTGTCCTTGACATCTGATGTAAAGGTCCGGTTATTACTACAGGTAAATGCAGGTGACACATCATCTTGACCACTTGTGTCAAGCTATTTTAAAATCCCTCCATGTAAGACAAAGTTCCAGACATAAAATATCAAATAAACTGAAAGTGTGACCTTGACCTTTGAGGTCAGGTTCTGGGTCTTACACGTGACACATCATGTTGATCAATTAAGCCAAATGTTTTTGAAATCAATCAATGTATGACAAAGTAACAGACCAAACTTGAAATCTCAAACAGACTCAAAGGGTGACCTTGACCTGTGATGAACGGGTCTGGATCTTACATGTGACATGTCGTCATGTCATCTTGATTAATTGAGCCAAGTTAAAGACCAAGTTACAGACCACACATAAAACATCAAACAAATTGAAAGTGTGACGTCGACATTTAAGGAAATGTTCTGGGTCTTAAATGCGACACTTCATCATGTCACGATGATCAATTGAACCAAGTGCTTTTGAAATCCATCCATATATGACAAAGTTAAGGACCAGACACAAATCTCAAAGACTCAAGGTGTTGTCAAACGAACTCGAAGTGTGACCTTGACCTTTGAGGTATGGGTGTGGGTCTTACGCACAGCATGTCGTCATGTCATGCTGATGTTTTGAGCTGATGAAATGAAGTATTTATAAAATCCATTTGCATGGCAAAGTTATAGGCCAGACATGAAATCTCTCTCAGACTCAAAAGTGTTGTCAAACAAACTCAAAGTGTGACCTTGACCTCTGAGGTACAGGTGTGGGTCTTACACACAATTTAACTATGGAAAACTACATAAATATGGACAATAAAATTATCCAGCAATTTTGAAAAGCTAGCCACCAGTGAAAGATGACAACATTTCGCTGATAGGAAGATTTATTCAAGATTCAACCATTTAGTTGATATTGAGGGTGCATGCATAATTTGAAACTGAATTTGCACAATCTAAATTTTACAGTAAATGGTTGGTTGCTTTGTTTATGACGATGTAACTTGTCTGATCAAAAACTGAAAATTTGTTCAAGATGAAAATCAAGGTCAAATCACAAGTAAATAAAACAAAGATTTCAGGAAAAAAGTTTGTCTCAATATCAAAGAATGAATGAATGAAAACATAGTTAAAATGGTTTATTTGCATATACAAAACCATTTCCTCCTTTGTTTCATCAAATTGCCAGGATGTTGGGTTGCACTAAAAGTCAGCACTTTTTTTTCCGAGTGCGGCTTCGTTAGGCCGTCATTATAATAAACTGTTGCAGTGCTCCTACCTACTCACTCAAAATTGTAGAGCTCTACCCAGACTATTTTATTGCCTTTCAAAGCGTTTAAATTATTTTTTTCAAGATTTTTGCACATTTTCTTAAAAATGACTATGCAAATTCAAAATATAGCAAAAATAAAATTAGCTACATAAAAAATATTGGGACAGAGCACAGCAAACAAATATTTTTTTAAGGATGGCCTTAATGATTCTTGCAATAACGGGATGATTAAGGGTTCACTAAGATTTACTGCCAAAGTGTATTTCTTAAATCAATGATAACAAAAGATAAAAAATATATTATTCAACAAAATTTGACAAATATAGTTGTTGTTTTTTTTCAGTAACATGAATACAAGCAAATATATATCTATATTTATTTTAAGGTAACATTCTTCTTTAGAAATCTACATTTTCAAATGTAAGATATATAAAGATGGGAAGTAACGAGCAGACACAAAATACACCTAAATCTAAAAAGAGAAATTTATACATATTGAAACTTAGAGCCAATGAAGTCAATGAAGACAGCCGGCTCTCCATGATGTACAAGATCCGCAACAATCTTGTAGACATCAGCGCAGACAAGTTCCTCCAAAGCGGCAACGCTCGTACCAGAGGACAACATAGGCTATTCCAAGAGCGTATCAAAGACCAGATACTGTCAAACTCCTTCTTCCCAAGGACAGTATAGAATGGAATCTTCTTCCTGCCAGCACGGTATCTGCACCTACCTTGGATGCCTTCAGGTCACTCCTGGTGGAGTAACCAGACACTTTCTTCATCAGACATGACTACTGTATATAGTTTTAAATTTTTAACATTTGAGACTTCTGTGCACCACCACCATGCCTAGTTTCGTTGAGCTACGTACGTTCTTTCAAGAACCCAGCTCAGTATATGGAAGAAGAAGGAAAAGAATAAAACTTTATAATTACAAACAAAATAAATACAGAGCAAGTGTATTAAAAACAAAGCAGGCTTCCAGAAATTCCGTTGTGAAAATATTAAATAGTGGTTAACTTAATGTTTAATTAATAATTAGTATTATAATACAAAAGACTACCTTACTCTAGTGAGAAAACTACAAACTTAGGAAATGGGTGGGGTAATTTTACCTGATATTCTATTTCAACTTGTACAGGTTTTTTAATAGGTTGGAAAAAACATTCCATTTTCCCAGGACCTACATCAACAGTAAGGTCTGTTTCAAACGCAAGACAATTAATAAAAAATCCAAATAACGTAAATAAATACAACATTGTCAACGTAAACAATCTCGTCGGCGAAATATTGAAACCGGAAGTACGTCCCACACTTTGGACTATGCAAAAAAATCAGAAATGTCAATGTTACGGAAAGATCGACAGAACAGTGATAAAAACCGGACAGGTGTAAAACCTGGCGGTAGTGTTAGATTATTTTTTTAGAAAAAGTAGCTCGCGGTGCACACTAACTTCTAAAAAACGTCCTGCAACCAAAGGTTAAAAATAGATCACTTCCAAATTATAATAAGTTATATAATAATGTGACTTTGACAGAAGATGTGTTGAAAAGGCAACAAAATTAAGTAGAACAAATGTTACACAGGTCCATAATGTGTTATACAGGTCCCCAGGGTATTACACAGAGTCCCCAGGGTGTTACAAAGAGTCCCCAGGGTGTAACAAGGGTCCCCAGGGTGTTACACAGGTCCCCCAGGGTGTTACACAGGGTCCCCAGGGTGTAACACAGGTCCCCCAGGGTGTTACACAGGTCCCCCAGGGTGTTACACAGGGTCCCCAGGATGTAACACAGGTCCCCCAGGGTGTTACACAGGTCCCCAGGGTGTAACACAGGGTCCCCAGGGTGTTACACAGGTCCCCCAGGGTGTTACACAGGGTCCCTAGGGTACTATATCTTCCGTGGTTGTGGAAGATGAAGACAGGCTTCTTAATTATCGCTGTGATTTGAAATGTCTTCTTAGTAGATGTAACCCCCATGTGTTGGCTAGTAGATGTGACCCCCATGTGTTGGCTAGTAGATGTGACCCCCCCCCCCCCCCCCATGTGTTGGCTAGTAGATGTGACCCCCCCCCCCCCTGTGTTGGCTAGTAGATGTGACCCCCCATGTGTTGGCTAGTAGATGTGACCCCCCATGTGTTGGCTAGTAGATGGGACCCCCATGTGTTGGCTAGTAGATGTGACCCCCCCCCCCCATGTGTTGGCTAGTAGATGTGGCCCCCATGTGTTGGCTAGTAGATGTGACCCCCATGAGTTGGCTAGTAGATGTGGCCCCCATGTGTTGGCTAGTAAATGTGACCCCCCATGTGTTGGCTAGTAAATGTGACCCCCCATGTGTTGGCTAGTAGATGTGACCCCCATGTGTTGGCTAGTAAATGTAACACCCCCCCATGTGTTGACTAGTAAATGTGACCCCCATGTGTTGGCTAGTAAATGTGACCCCCATGTGTTGTCTAATAAATGTGACCCCCATGTGTTGCCTAGTAAATGTGACCCCCCATGTGTTGGCTAGTAGATGTGACCCCCATGTGTTGGCTAGTAGATGTGACCCCCCCCCATGTGTTGGCTAGTAGATGTGACCCCCGAAGTGTTGGCTAGTAGATGTGACCCCCATGTGTTGGCTAGTAGATGGGACCCCCATGTGTTGGCTAGTAGATGTGACCCCCATGTGTTGGCTAGTAGATGTGACCCCCCCATGTGTTGGCTAGTAGATGGGACCCCCATGTGTTGGCTAGTAAATGTGACCCCCATGTGTTGGCTAGTAGATGTGACCCCCCCATGTGTTGGCTAGTAGATGGGACCCCCATGTGTTGGCTAGTAGATGGGACCCCCATGTGTTGGCTAGTAGATGTGACCCCCATGTGTTGGCTAGTAGATGTGACCCCCCCCATGTGTTGGCTAGTAGATGTGACCCCCCATGTGTTGGCTAGTAAATGTGACCCCCCCATGTGTTGGCTAGTAAATGTGACCCCCCATGTGTTGGCTAGTAAATGTGACCCCCCCATGTGTTGGCTAGTAAATGTGACCCCCATGTGTTGGCTAGTAAATGTGACCCCCCATGTGTTGGCTAGTAGATGTGGCCCCCATGTGTTGGCTAGTAAATGTGACCCCCCCATGTGTTGGCTAGTAGATGTGACCACCATGTGTTGGCTAGTAGATGTGACCCCCCCATGTGTTGGCTAGTAGATGTGACCCCCCATGTGTTGGCTAGTAGATGTGACCCCCATGTGTTGGCTAGTAGATGTGACCCCCCCCCCCCCCATGTGTTGGCTTGTAGATGTGACCCCCATGTGTTGGCTAGTAGATGTGACCCCCCATGTGTTGGCTAGTAGATGTGACCCCCCATGTGTTGGCTAGTAGATGTGACCCCCCCATGTGTTGGCTAGTAAATGTGACCCCCCATGTGTTGGCTAGTAGATGTGACCCCCCCATGTGTTGGCTAGTAAATGTGACCCCCCCATGTGTTGGCTAGTAGATGTGACCACCATGTGTTGGCTAGTAGATGTGACCCCCCCATGTGTTGGCTAGTAGATGTGACCCCCCATGTGTTGGCTAGTAGATGTGACCCCCATGTGTTGGCTAGTAGATGTGACCCCCCCCCCCCCCATGTGTTGGCTTGTAGATGTGACCCCCATGTGTTGGCTAGTAGATGTGACCCCCCATGTGTTGGCTAGTAGATGTGACCCCCCATGTGTTGGCTAGTAGATGTGACCCCCATGTGTTGGCTAGTAGATGTGACCCCCCCACCCCACCCCCATGTGTTGGCTAGTAGATGTGACCCCCCCCCACCCCACCCCCATGTGTTGGCTAGTAGATGTGACCTCCCCCCCCCCCCACCCCCATGTGTTGGCTAGTTTTAGCATCGAGAGCATTTTAACTCTAGTGACCGAGAACGCTTTCTCTGAAATGAGGCCCGGAGCCACGGACTTGCCATTTCAGTTTGATTATCGACTCAGCACGTGTATGAAGGAATACTTTAAGAGGCATTGCAATGTACCAATATACGTGTATTACTATGCCAGTCGAACCTCGTTGGTTCATGGCAGATGACACAAAAAGTGCATTTCACTGTGACCTGAACATATCTTATGTGTCCTCTCTAGTGAAGTCAAATACGATTGCATTGGACTTGATGATTAGGATTACATGCATATCAGGGGTGTATCGTAACAAAATTACTCAGGAATAAGGTGCGTGGAGAGTGAATCTCACTTCCGCTGGTGGGGGTGAGGGGTCTCCACCTGGGATTTTTTAGAAATAGAAGTATAAATGGTGGCTTCTGGTTACATTTCAAACTTTTATGCTTCATTGGGTGGTATTGCCCCTAACCCCGGTCCCATCCTGTTATTGTGTAGGTTTTATTGTCTTTTTAGCCTTTAGCCTCTTTATTCGTTTAGGATTTGATTTCAAATGTTACTCAGCAGAGTAACTGAGTATGCCACGCTACGCGCCCGCATATCCAAACAACCCCTGTCAAGACGTTTGACGTTTTCACAAGACAACTACAAAGGCAAGATATGTAGAGGGTGAGCCTTATCTGCCTGCAAACGAAGAACCTTGTAGAAGGTCAGAAACGGTCATAAAAAGAAGCCAACACGAGGATTTCGTTTATTATGCTGATGTGTATTGTGTATATGATAACAGGGAAGGCTATAGTAGATGTTTTACTAAAAGGCTCATTAAACTTCCGAAACGGTCGTTTTTAGTTTTAATTTAAGTCAGTTTTACTATTCCAGATTATAGAATACATATTTATTTGATCACTAAGAAACTTTGCAAACGAAAAAATAAATATAAATCACTTTATAAGTACATAATTAAGAACGGGTTTTGTTTTCAAATTAATGTTCCGTCTCTTTTTGATAAACCACTCCAGCAGAAAACGGAGAGTTACGAAGCTTGTTTTAAAACTCGTTGGTCGGTAACGTTCAGAGAGAAACATAGTATGGGGAACTGTAGGGCATGAGGTAAGAAATTAAAAAAAAACGCTCGCAAATAGATAGTTTTTTAAGAGCATTCCTTTTTTTCCTTTCAGTGTAAAAATGAACAGGAAACCACGAACTAATTTATTGCAAGGAAGCGACGAATCGTTCATATAAATAAAATATAAAAATTAAATCTAATTACTGTACTAAACAAACAACCGTTGGTAGCCTCTCAATAAGTGGATCGTGACGTAATAGCGCGAGTATCAAGCGTTAAATGCGAGGGTGGATCCTGAGAAAGAGTTACCAGACCAAATTAGTATTCAGTACTCATTGTTTCTCAGTGCGTATAAAATAATAGAATGCTTACTACGATCGATGCAGTTTTATTGCAGACATCACTATTTTTTAAAAAAAAAAAAGAAAAAAAGAAAACCTATTAGCGATGCATAATGTGAGTGAAGCCATAACTTTTCTAATCTTGTTAATGAACCCCCTACCTAACGGTCTTAATCCGCACACTACCACTGCAGTTCTCTTATTTTAGAAATAAACTGGTACGTCACTTAAATAATATATAACACTTCATTATGCCTCAACTGTGTAATAAAAACTCTCCAGGGAGTAAAGTTGTCTTATTTTCTACCATTGTAATGTTATGATGGTCATAAAGCAATTTATCTCTATTTTCTATAAATTATCTTCTTTACCGAATCTAAGAATCTGGATAACACCGTGTCCAAACGTTTCCGGAGGAGGCGGTGGAGGTAACGTTGGATGGCGGTGGGGTAACGTTGAATGGCGGTGGGATTCGCGATCAGTGGTAAGATAACTATCTTTTTTAACTATTGTTGATTTTTTTTTTTTTAAATCTGAGTCGAGCAAGATGATGTCGTATCATTTCTGATCACTCGACAGCCACCGAATCTGTGCAGACTATAGCCGTTTTCTTGATCATTCGGGAAATACAAGGAATTGTCTGTGTAAACATTGGCACGAGTGTTTTAAAAGTGCGAAAACTGTCTTGTTACCGAACATAATTTGAAATATCGTATTCATTTATAAGCAACACCCTCCTCAACATGATATTTTTACCCCATTCGGTCTTTTACTGTTGTAGAATTAATTTAATGACGGCTTTATGGTGAAAAATCAGCGTAACGATGGAGGAGTTTGAAAGGTGCGTAACGCTGGAGGATAGTGGGTATACTAAAAGCCATTTTTGTTGTTTTCGATACAAACACGTGTCTGCTCGAATGCCAATACAATGTAAAACTATTACAATATGTTGCGACGATGAAAAAGGCTCATATAAGGCAAATCATGTTAAAAAAATGCCTCGAATGCTTATATCACACGAGACATCGATTTTATCAAAACATCCACACGGAAAATTCTCAATATGTTATGTATATATTTAGATCGTTTAAGGAATATCACAGTGCTTTGTCTTTAATACTTTAGCGAAATATAGAGAGGAAATGTTTTATTTAAACGTCGAATTAAAAGCAACATGCATTTTCCCATGCGCAGGTCACGATGCCATGATCGTTACTGACTATCCTTCCGGTCCCGTAATGTAGGACTTAATGCCATATATATAATATTTTTAAAATTAAGGAATAATTTAAGAAAATGTGTCGTTTATGTTCAAAATAGCAAACTAGAACAGTCAAACATGTGTAACGGGTCACCTCTATTAAGCAGCCATTTGTCTTAAGCAGCCACATTTGCTATTTGCTATTTCTATGATTTCAAAGCAAATTAACCTGTCTAAAAAGGTCACTTTTACTCCTTCCCATGACTGGCTGCTTAAGACAGGTTTGACTGTATTATGTTTTTCTTCTATCCGTTGAAATTACTTTATTTCACTCTTGACATTTTCATTAATTTTCACATAAACTTTTTTTCTGAAATGTATGTACATGACATTAAAATACCACAGTACTTAATATCTCTCGTGGTTTTGGAAAAGGGCAATATTCTAGTAAATGGTTGAAAAGACTTAAAATCATCAATGACAAAACGTTTGGATCTGTGTGATAAAATAATAGTAACGACCACTTTGTATTTTAAAGATGTTTTACTCATGGTTTCAAAACTTGCAAGCCAGCACTCGCTTTATAAAAAGATAATAAGTAATTTTATTAAATAATCAAGGTGTGTATCGTATGGAGGCATAGTTCTGCCACCAGTTATCCACTTACCTAACGCGATAAGTTCCTAGTTAACTACATAATTTTTGCGAAAAATATCTAGTTATCTAGTAAATTAACACGATAAATTTCTCGTTGAGATAAATATCTTTACTAGAATAAATGTATGTAAGTGCCCATTACTGCCACCACTTTAGTCTTATCTAGTTAACTATCGCGAAAAAAAATTATCTAGATAACTAACGCGATAAGTTAATATCTTAACGCGAAAAGTTGCCTATTTACTGCTCTGCAACTGCTACCACAAATCTACTTAGCTAACTGAATAACTAAATAATGTTCGTGTTACCGGTTATTAAATATTCGGAATACTTGGTTTTTACTCATTAAATCGCTAAACAGTCTCTATTCGAGTGGTTACGATTGGTTTGTAAAGTAACAGGCATGGATGAGGGAAGTTCAGCTATAGTACATGAATATACATGTGTTGACTAGTATATCTTTTAATTTTCTTAGCCAAAGTAGCTTGGTTTACATTGCTATTAGTCGGTACGTGTTGTTTTTAGGATATAGTTTATATAAATGTTTATTGTTAAACATGTCAGGTGAAAGTTTGATTAGTTTTGAAGAAAAAAAAACTCCATTTAGCAATTTGTCATTTACCAAACTACCAGACACATGTCCTGTAAATGGCCAACGCCAATTTAAAACTATCTGCCTGACAAGGATTTTTTTAATCAAAATCACTATTAGAAAGTCTGGTTGATAAATAAAGACTAAACAATAAACTATATATTGTTTAACAATAAATATTCTATAAACTATGGTAGAAATGTGTTTATTGACAAGGATGCCCTCGCTGTGTATGTGCAACTAGACGTTAAACTGATATTTTCAACTAAGTATCCTCAAATTATGTTATGGAGTAGTCATGACAATAATTATATTCGTTCATTAAACGAATTTAAAGGGCAATACCTCCGCTAAAAGCTCGACTTCATACAGATATTTCTTACCAAGTTTCATGAAAATCTGAACAGTACCTAAGTTGGAGTAGTCCGGACAAGAAAAGCCTGACTTACCAACTTGCGTTCTCACGAATATTACATTGTAAGGCGTTTCTTTTGTTTAAAAAAGCTACATAATGTAAAAAAAAGAAAGAAAGAAACATAAATAACAGAATAAAACAAGGTCTATAGTTTTCAAAGATCCACAACAGGTCTAGATACTAACTTTTTAATTGGATAACCAGAAGAGTACCAAGGTAGTCCTGATTCATCGAAAATAAAAGTGTAATATTACCAAAAGAAATAGAAAAATCGGCACCGTGAACGTTCTGTATAAATCCCCAAATACTGTTACATCTGTAAGTGTATCTTACAATGAACTTATATGGAAAGCGTTTTATTCAAATTTTAAAATAATTATTATTTATGTAGATTCATGTTTAAATGTACTTGTTTTATCAGCCAGGTACATTTATACACGTTAATTCGTTTAGCAAAATCTATCCGCTTATCGTGCCTGTGATGACCACTTTATTAACTTAGTTGCATTCTTTAGTTTTCGGATTTCAACATTCACAATGAAGTTCTTAAGTAATGCAGCGGTTTTGGCCGATAGGCGCGATGCGTGGATTCTGCGAACATGCTTAATGTTTAATCAGGATTTCTATCTAAGATTTTTATCATTTTAACTTTAAACAGAACCAATAACCTATTCAGACAAATATGTTAAATAGCAGTGACTATGCAACTCTGTACTATATTACTATAGTGTATATCTGCGGACATACGATGTACAAGTGTTTTTCCTGTTACACTTATATAATTCTATGAAAGTGTATATACTGTTATTTACGGATGTTTATGTTGTATCATAACGTTTATTGAATATACAAATTGAAATACAGTGGCTGAACTTTACACCAAATGTTTATCTTCAACCACTAACGCCTTCAACCGTTACCGGTAGTACAAAACATTTCATAGATGTTACAAAATCCACAAGAAATGAAACAAAACAATAAAAAGCTATATCCCAAAACAACAGATGCCGGCTAATGGAAATGTAAAACAAGCTAATTTTACTAAAAACATTACAAAATATACTAGACAACACATCAACTATATGGTCTCAGCATTAACTAGATAGTTTTCGCAATAGTTAACTAGATAAGTGGTGGCAGTAAGTGGCACTAACAGTGATTTATTTTAATTATGTTATTTATCGTAATTAGAAACTTATCGTGTTAGTTAACTAGATAATTTTCGCGAAAATTAAGTGGTTAACTAGAAACTTATCGCATTAGTTAAGTGGATAACTGGTGGCAGAACTATGCCACCATAGCATCGCAATGATAGGAGGTTACTATTTTCATAGGAGTACAAATTGATTTATGTGTAGACATGGAAATTTTGGCCTCATCTGAAAATATAATATACATGTATATGTATATGTATACCTTAAGGCGAAGTGTGATAAAGGTCCAAGCGTTCCGTTTCGCACTTGTACCATGGTACAATCCTGTATCTTTTCTTCGGATACAATTTAGCCTATCCGTATTAACCAATTGACTACATTGATAATAATGTACATCACATGTTCAACTGTCGCGGTATATTTCAAATTCTAATATATATTATATTCTATTATATATATATAATATTCTTACATGGGAAACCTTAGAAAAAGTGCTTTTAGTAAGTCCATATTCCTCCAGCGTTACGCAACTTTCAAACAGCTCCACCAGCTCCTCCATCGTTACGCTGATTTTTCACCATATAGCCGTCACTAAATCAATTTTACACCAGTAAAAGACCGAATGAGGTAAAAATATCATGTTGAGGAGGGTGTATTTAAAAAAGAATACGATATATCAAATTATGTTCGGTAACAAGACAGTTTTCGCACTTTTAAAACACTCGTGCCAATGTTTATACAGAAAATTCCTTGTATTTCCCGAATGATCAAGAAAACGTCTGCAGTCTGCACAGATTCGGTTGCTGCCGAATGTTAAGAAATGATACGACATCATCTTGCTCGACTCAGATTTTTCAAAAATTATCAACAATAGTTAAAAAAGATAGTTTTCATACCGCTGATCGCGAATCCCACCGCCATTCAACGTTACCCAACCGTCATCCAACGTTACCTCCACCGCCTCCTCCGGAAACGTTTGGACACGGTGGATAATGTGCGCATCAAAATACATGTAATCGTTTGTGTACTTCCGAACGTTGGCGGAGATACAGTCTGAAATCAACCGAGTCATCAAGGAATTACAAAAGTTAAAAGCTGGGTTCACTCGTTTACTTGAAGAAATACACATTTCGATCGTGGTTATTCATTATCTCGCTTTCTTAAAAACGGCCACTAACGGGTTTAGCAATACTAGTAACACATTTAATTGCAATCTTCTTCTTTTTTTTTTAATATCTAAAAGTATTCATTTCGGAAGTTTAATGAGGCTTTAAGAGAACATTATTTTGAGATCTAGGGAACAGTGGAGTTACTTTTAGGGATCCAGGGAACATGGACAAAATATTTTTTGGGGATCTTTGGCAAATAGTTTGGAGGATCTTGGGAACAATGGCCATTACTTAAGAGATCCAGGGAACAGGGGTCGCATGCCGCTGGAATGACCTCTGTAATTTTAAAGTAATGTCATATCATGTGCAAAAATCATTGACCGAGTGATCATATCCTTCTATAAAAGTCCTTGCTAAAATATATAATATAAATACAATCGGAATTTAAAAACAAAGAAAGAACCATTTTAAAAATATAACTGCATATTTAGCTATTTGTAATATTGGAGTAAGCTCGAGCATTTCCAACATTTTTCCGAAATACCCAAAACTATATTAGCCCATACCTCAGCGGAAATGACGTTATTGACTGCAGAAATTGTAAAAGTATGTCACTTGAAAATAAAAAAGATTAAAATAAAAATATGTTTATATCAATCTGAAAAAGTATGAATAATAAAAATATATGTTTTGGTTTTGGATATTTTTTTAAAACTGTGTTTTTCAGAAAATGCTCATTTTTGCTGCGGTCCATAAATGACCAAATATTTCCTATTTTGCATATCGCCATGCACTAAATAGTACCTTTATATAGATCGCTAGTCAATTTAATAAACTGTTGCTTTAAAAGTATTAGTAACTTATCAGACATACAATTAAATATGTTAGAATATATACTTAGGTATTCTAAGTGAGGAATTATTGCATATACGTAGTATTTGTGTATGTGTTTTCGCGTATCGATATGAAATATGCATTTTTTATGTGATTCGGCCAGCCTGTCCATGAATCCCAAACATCTATTTTCCAGGTGGATGATGATGAATCCTGCGATAAGTACTCCTGTGTTTAGCATCCATGTGTGGCCTTAGTAATTGGCATACCTTAATATAACATTTTCTAGCATTCAAACACCTCTGTTCCTTTTAAATTGACATTCCTGTATAATAAACACGTCTTGCAGTAACTCCAGGAATGGGGTCACTTGAGTTCCACAATACGAGGAAACCCCTTTTAGAATCTGATGGATGGAGATAAATAACCATGTAGATTCTAAATATTTTAAGACAGGATTTCTAGCTGCAGAAAATACCAATATTCTGGCAGTAACGATGGAATCCACCGAGGACATCGAAAACTCAACTGAATGGGAACGTCAGAAAAATCCCGAAAAAGTTGATGAAGTTGACAGTTTGTCAACAAACCATTATTCGCAGATGGATAGAGAGAACGAGGAAATGGACGAAGAAGAACGATCGACAGCATCTGATGATGAAACATTGCAACTAAATGATGAACTGCAAGCTGGTTACAAGATTCTTTGTAATTTAATGGCAGACTCAAAGAAGGCTGTCAACTGGCCATTTATGGAATCCATTGAAGTTTCTGCTCCAGACCTGTTTGAGGACTATAAAAAAAGAATTGAGAAACCTATGTGGCTTAAGTTTAGTAAGAGTTTAATAATTCTTTTAATCTTTGTTTAAGATTTTTGTTAATTAAGTAACTATTAAATGACAAGATTGTAATCCTCCTATTATCATAACATTTTTTATAAGAATTTGGATAAAAAATAGAATTAATTGATTGTTTGAAAGAATTAATATATTCTCGGAATTTATTGACATTTTATGAAAGCTTGCATATTCACAGAAATCAGGGCGTATCTTGTTTTTAATTTGTTGTTGTTTTTAATTATTTTTACTTCCAGTCATCCCATGAATACAAATAAAAATTGATACTGTGCAGTATGTTATTCTCAACAAAACCATATGATTCCTAGTAATTGTTATTTTAAATCGTTGAAGTTCTAATTTTGATCACAAATTTTTTATTATTTATTACTATTGTTTTTTACCGTTAAAAAAAACATGTCTTTAAACTTGCTATTACTGCCGATATTAGACCTGACCCATGGCAAAATGTAAATGATTTAGCATGTAAATTTTCAGACATCATCGATTAAAGTCAGATATGTGGTTAAGTTTAAACTTAGATTTTTTACACAGGATATTGTTTATTCCTACATAACGCAGTGGTCATAGCTATGGATTATGATTCGGGTGATCAGTGTTCGAATTTGAAGATGAGAATTCTTTTGTTAATTTCGCTAACAACACTTTTTTCCTACAGTGCTCTTATATAAAAAAAAATTATGTTGAACAAAATGGGAAAAGATTTGCCATATACTATGTACATTTATATCTAAGCACATATCTAGCGATTGCGTTAACATAATTGACTGAGTATATAATATTGCATTGGAAATTTTACGATAATTTCCGTCATCGGAGTAGCTAATCTACATAAAATTACTGAACAGTAAATATAGATTTAAGTTATTTCAAGTTATTTCTTTCTTTATAAAAAAGTATCTTCCGATACTAGGCCCCTTTAATATAGAAGCATATTTTAAAAAATTGTACTGTAATGTAAAATTTTATTGATGGTGAAATTTTTGAATTATTGAAGTGTTGTTGGTCTTACATTATAGCAGAAAGTGAAGGATTTAATTGAGAAAAAAGTATTTGTATCTTGGTATTTTTTTGTTCAATTGCAGTGAAACAACAATTCGAAGAACATCAGTACAGCTCCATAACAGCATTTGTTTCAGACTTTCGTCTGATGCTGGAGAATTGTTACAGGTTTAATGGGCCAGATCATTATATATCTAAACGGGGACAGAAACTGGAAACAATGTTGGAACAGAAACTTGCATTGCTGTCAAGGTGATTAGAATTATATTATATAACTCGTTCATTTAATGGTGACTAAGTCTGTAAGCTTGACCAGTCCCACAGAGAGAAAGAGAAGAAGAGGGAGGGAGAGAGAGAATAATACAATGTATATGAGTTCATTTAATCATTCTCAAATACTAACATTTTTGTAATTTGTTCATTAAACCTATATTGCAATTTGGTGTCTTTGGCATGATACATTGAAAAAAAAATGTTCATTGCCAATATAAATGTTTTGAAAAATCGTGATAAATCCCCTTTAATACATAACTTGTGCATAGCTTTAGATAAAATCAACCATGCTCTAGATTTGCAAATGATTTTAACATCAGATACAATGGGTCGCAAACAAGAGGTGTGGATTTTGCGGTTCAGTTTATCAACTTTTAACTTACGGATGGCTATATAATTTACCTCTGTATATTTGCTTGCTAGATAGATAGGAAACTGGACATGATGCTGTTAATCAAGTGAATTAATGATATATATGGCCTTCTAAAATTCCAAAATGCAAATCAGTCCAGGTTTTTTACTACCGTAAGAATCGCACTTATTTTTTAAAAAAATCACTATATGATATATTCATACCCCACCCACCATGTCAGCTGCACCATGTATTTTCTCCGTTTATTCATTAATAGGGAACTATTTCAAGTTTATTTGTGTATTATTTATAACATACTTTATCGCATTGTGTACATTTTAATGGCTGACATTATGTTTCTGCTTTACTGAATAATTTTCATTATAATAAAAACGCTTGATCAAACTGGAAGTGACGCAAGTTCCGGAAGCTGTGTGAAATAATCACTGTGGAAACCAATGTAACAGTTCATTCAACTTTTTATTTTTGATATGCGTTGTGCTGTAGCTAGCCACTATGTACAATTACCAAAACCAGCTAGTATATAAAGTTATTTTAAAATGAGTGAAACAAACAAGAAACACTGCACGTTTTATCAAATATTTTAATGACGCAAACAATATTCGGTCCGACCGTCCCAGCTTTGGCAAGCGGTATATCAAAGAAATTACGGACGCAAACACAATCTTTTGATGAACCAACAGAACGCTATGGGTTGCTGATCACACATTGAAGGCGTGCTACATAGCGATAGACTCTTCCGATAAACTCCCCCTAATATCATTAATGGTTTAGTCAAAACTGACATCATTTCGCACAGCAGGTGACAAAACAATCGGATTATTGGGTCAAATGATATTGCCGCAAGGCGTATTTCACAGGTCAGTATGGCATGGTGAGAGCAATTTATGAGATTTTATACGACCGATAGAAAATATCTGGACCGATTTTTTATTAAACTTTGAAAATATCTGGACCGATTTTTTATTAAACTTTGAAACAAAAATCGGTTTAGAACTTCAGAAATCGGTCCAAAAACCGAAAAAACCGGCAATTTTAGAAGACCTGATATATATATATATATAAATATAAAAGGCCATAATGAATTAATTACTTGATTATCATCCCCACCCGCCACCTAATTTTCTTGCCACTCCGACCCATTTGGACCAGAATCTAGCAATTAATTTATAATGGCCTAAGAAATAAAGTTTATTTGTTAAACATTCATGGGATATGAACTTACAAGCAAAGTTTATGTGAACCCCGAAGGAAAGTTGAAATCATGTGAGACTGTCTCTTTTTGTAAGCAAATGTTCAGTGTTAATGTATCTAATAAATAATATATTTAAAATAATTTCAAATCATGAGATTGGGAAAAT